>WEIT01035433.1:44303-70287 GCA_013389985.1 Dryoscopus gambensis
AGTGCTGTGGTGAGAAAGCCAGTCTTGTGGATGAGTGGAGCCGCCTGTGTGCAGCATGTATCCCTTCTATCCCTCATTCTAAGCCCCACTTTTTTTCCTGTAAGTACGTTGGTGCTGCTCTTTGCTGTGTTATTTGCTGTGTGCCTCTTGTGTTCCAAGTGTAAGAATAGGAGAACCTGACCTACGTGTTTTCAAGCCTTGGTGAAGGTAGGCAGAAGTTCACCTGCACTGTTCATGGTTTGCTGCCTGGTTTGCATGAGCAGTGGGTTGAGGATAATAGAGCGTTTACCCTGTGGAATTGGGAATGCAAAACTGGCATTGCTGCTCAGAGATTCTTGCATGCCTGCTCAGAGAAATGAAGTGAGAAAAGCACAACCTTGTGCGTGTTGTATCTGAAGGTATGACTCAATGCCCAAGTGGGCTTAAAGTGCTCACATGAACTAGTTCTCCTATAGTCTTGCAGACAAACCACCTTGTTCATGCCCTGCCCACAGCACCCCACCTCCCCTTCATAAAAGTTCACAAAGATTTCACAGTTCTTTTTGGACAGATAAATTCAGAGATAATACATGAAACTATTTGTCAGTTGTTAAGACCATTGCATATGGTTTTTGTGCCTTTTTTGGCAAAGCATGCTAGAGCTGATGGAAGATAAAATTCTTATTTTATCCCAGAGACAGCTCTTCTGCAGTGAGGGAGCCAGCTCAGTCTGCAAAGTTGATCTGTTGGCTGCACTTCTGCCTTTTCTCTAGGCTGTTTAGGAAAGTTGCTGTGCTCTGCAGAGAGAAAAACAGATTCCTCCAGAGTGTTTTCCCTGTGTTTTTGTGTTGCTGGGGCTGCTTTCTGGTCTACACATGCCTGAAGGAAGGGGATGGGCCAGGGCTTTTGCCCTGATTCTGCTTCTTCCCTGGGCTGATTGGCCACCCCAACAAGAAGATTGTGCAGAAGGTGACACTGCTGGGTGATAACTTTGCAAACACCAGGACTACAAAATGATTCATTAATTTTATATTTGTATTTAGGCTAGGATAAAAATGATACAAAATGTGGCCTAAAAAGGTATCTGCAGAGCCCATGCACTAACTCCTTGACTTAGGTGTCCAAATACAGATTTAGGGACCTTAACTCCAAAAGCAAGCAATCAATTTTGCATGCTGTGCCTTCAGACCCTCTAAAAATGCCGGCATCACAAGTGTGTCTCTTTTAATATCTTTTAAATAATAGTATTTTGGAGCGGACTGTGTATGAAATGCAAACCACATTTTTTTATTTTTTGTATGTCCATTTTGTCTTCCGTTGTGCTTCTAAGGTTAGTATTCATAGAATTATTCTGCCTAAAAGCTATTGGAACGCTTCAGGTCCCAAATGTAGGTGAGCTTCAGAAGTAAGAAAAGTATTCTCCCCCACAGCTCATAAGCTGGAAGGCTTATTATTCTGTTGTCGAAAGAGGCAATTTTAACTGCATTTTACTAAAATATGGGAGAATGTGAAGTGTAAATACTTACATTTTTTAGGTAAAATTCAGAGTAAAAGGCTTAAATGTAAGCACCTTATTTCGTGCCCTTACTGGCATCATAGCAATATGGAAGCAGACCCATGGTATTTCAGTGAAGGTGCAAGTGAAAGAACAATCCTCTTTTACTTAGTCATTATTCCACTTGTGAGGATGTTTCAGTTTTGATGATTTAGTCATAACAAGAATAAAATCAACAGTTTCAGCAGATGTGAATGAGCATTTCTATTGCATGGTCCTTCCTTCCTTGATAAACAGGAACTTAGGATCCTTTGTTAATGTAGAACAAAGGAAAGGAGACAAATGGGGGTACAATATTATAGGTGGCAGGTTGGGTGTTTGCTTTGTGCTCATGCAGCTGAAGCAGTGATGGATTTCAGAGCCAGGTGATGGATTCTGTTAATGCATTTGAGTTTATAGATGGGCACATGGTATCTTTGCAAAGGATATATGGTCTTTGTCTGCAAGACAGCACTATGCCGAGCAATGGCTGGTTGTGCAAATTCAAACTTCTTTAGTCTCTTAATCTCTGCGGTTTTGGGGCTGTTTGGCCTAAGATCTTCTTGTTTAGGTGATGGAGCAAACTCTGTTAGCATTAGCAGCTCTGGTGCTAATGATGAAATGCTGCAACTCAAGAAAATTAGCTAGAAAATGCAATTGTTCCTTTATACCATAAAAAGAGTTTAACCAAATTCCACTCAACCATGCTTCAGCTGAAGGCACTGGAGGTTATAGAAACTCAGCTGAGGAATGCAAGAACTTTACTGACAGGGCAATTGGGTGGATGAAGATCTTGAGTCACGCAGGACCTTGTGTGGACTCCACCATGAGACTGCGTGTGTAGGACAAGTTACACAACCAGAAGTCTTGTTTGGTTTAGATGTGAGTGCTGAAGCAGCCTCACACTGTTTTGCAAGGCCAGAAGGCAGGTGGAAGTAGTCATGGACCCCATGATGTTATGTTTAGAGATATTTTGGTAGTAGATAAGTAATAAGCCAGTTTCCTTAGACCATGCAGATACTGTCCCACCACAAATGCTTTACTTGGGGCTCCCTTGTGTAGTGCTGGAGTAGTGTTGAAGTTCCATGGGCACTGATGTTTGATTCTCGATTCAACTCAGTTGGGGTATAAGCTTTTAATACATTGAACAAATGTATTCTTAGGAAATACTTCGATGTCTGTGTCACTAAGATAAGTGGCTCGCCTTACAGACAGGACAAGGTTCAAGATTTGTGCAGTTAAGAGTAAAAATATTATATATCCATACACACACACACAGTCCTCTCTTGGTGTTTGCAGAAACAAACCAGTTGCCTGCCAGTTTCAAGCTTTCTATGCTCGAAGTTTCTAAGTTACAGATGTCATTAAAGACAGTGATTTTGGGTTTGTGGCTTTATCATACTGTATGAATTACTGCATTAAAGCTGCAGATGTGGTGGAATATAGCAAGATTCAAATGGGCATATTGCCAGCAAGGAAAGAAAATATTTGAGAGCTGCAGTTCCCAAAGCAGATAACCAAAAAGGCAGGGAAGTTTTGCTTCACATCAGGATTGCTTTTAAGAAAATAGAAAGTGGCATAGTTTTGTAATAAAATGGTGACATTTGTTTTAATTTCATTGTATTTGTCCTCTACTAGGAGAGCTTTGATGCTTCACAGAACATTCATTGGGCAAGAAAATGACATCCCCCATCCTGCCCAAAACATCCTCTGAGTTGTTTTAAGCTGAGTTAGAGTGCTTGGCTCTGATACACTTCTGCTTTTTATGTGCCTGTTTTCTGCCAGAGTATGCTTTCTGGGACATGTACATTTTGCCATCTGAGGGTATGCCTAACCATGATTGCTAACGTTGCTCAATATTTTAAATTAGCCTGGAGAGGGAAAAAAAAAGGAAAATTGGACCAAAAAAATGCACTGAAATTGTTTCTGCAGGAGGACCTTGAGGGAATAGTTAAAACCTTTCTTTTTTTTCTTGTTGGCACATTGGTAACATTGGTAACATGGTTGATATAACTAAACACCCTTTTGACTCTATGAGGAAGGAGTCATCCCAGTAAGATCTGCACCGAATTACCCTCTGATGTGAACTTCACTGGCGTGAGGAAACGAAGTCATGCCAAAACAAAGCAAATCTCTGCCACCTCCTGACCTTGCATCTCATGCTGGTGTTTCCCTTGTGTACAAACCAGGGACTGAAGTTAATGAACCTTACGAGCGTTCGGTGAGTTTGGGATTAAGTTTTTAATCTGCTATGCTGTGGGCACGGGTTTGATTGCCAGCTCTGGCTGCCCAGGTGATGTCCTGCAGCAGGAGGCAGGTGATGCTCCGTGTTAGCCATTTGTACCAAAACTGCTGATTAGGGCCTGAAGGCCGTGTTCTTTACAAAGCCAGCCCAGAAGGTGTACTCTGTTCTAGGAAGGCTATTTTTAAAACAGAAACATATAGTTCTGTATAACAGTATTTTTTAACAAGCATGTCAGCCAGTCCCACTAAGGAAATTACAGATGAGTAGGCATCAGACCTCATTCTTTAAAAAGTTCAGTGGTACCACTGCAAATGGTTTATGAAGTCTGCAACAGTCTAAGAATTACACAGAATGAAAGGACTGTAGGCAAAACATTACTGGCACTATACTTTCTGCAGACCAGGACTGACACAGTGATGACCTTGTAATTTTTTTACTGAATGTATACCAGTGACAAGAGTGCCTGCAGAGCAGTAGCTGTTGTCTTTCTGGCAATTGGATATAACCTCGGTAACTGGAAATGGAACATTTCTGCTATGAAATGCTTCTTATAGCTGAGGTACAAGGACTTCTTGGACATATTTTTCCAAAATAATGTCTTTTTAATGAATAAAGTCATCCAGCTGGATACAGATATCACCTAATCTGCCTGCTGGAGTGTTTTCATGCTAATTAATACCACCACCTGTATATGCCAGTCTTACTTGTGCATTCCTAACTGGAATCACTGCATTGCATAGCATATAATTTTAACATTAAATAGTCTGCTGAAAATTAGTAGGAAAAAGGTCAAGAAATGCAAAATCCATGTTCCCTCAATGATGCTGTACTTCCTAATTATATGGTACAGATATTTGAAGAGCAACTAATTTGAGTCAGAAGCAAGTGTCAAGAGCTGCAAATGCTGCCATTAGTAGTGCCTAGAAAGTAGGTGCTGGCAGAGTGCTTTGCATTTGGTTGCAGGCATGCGTTCTTCCTGTGGCTTCTCATGGGTTCCTTTTTTATAGTCAATTATTAAAGACATTATGTGTAGTCATCTAGCACTCCAAGGAGGAAAGGGGTATTTGAAGAAAGATGTTGTAAAACAACAAAATAGGTGGGCGATGTTGAGGCCTGGACTTCAGCTTGAGCATGGCCCTGTTAGGATTGTACTGCAGTGGTGTGCGGACTTACTTGTTTATGCACTAATATAATGACCTTTATTGGGATTTTTGCTATTAACTGTATCTTCTATCCATCTCTTCCACATCAATTTTCAAAGTGATTTTTTTTCTCAGTATTTACACATTAATACTAGTCATAAAGTATTCTAGTGAGGCACAAGCAAAAAGCATTATTTTTTCCCCATAATCTAATCCAATTATCAAAGTCTTTGCTTTCTTCCCTAAAGATGAAAAAACATATACGTACCCACATATGTATACAGAAAATGATTGCAATTTAGCAATGAAGTCCAGTTTTTTCAGTCCAGATTCTTCCAAGCCGCCACCCTCTGCTGTAAAGAACAAAGTCATCTTTGCAAGTTTGGTCTGGCTGACAGCTGGCACGTGGTTTTGCTGGGGACTGTGGGGACAAGGACTGAGGCTGAGTGGCTCAGTGAGCAGCGTATGTGTGGCTGTTCTGCCAGCAGCCTCTCTGCAGGCGTGATCTGTTCCTTGCAAAGGCATCAGGGTCTGTGTCCAAATGGCTTTGCAGCGTGCTCCTCTGTCTTGGCACATGGCGGCTTGGAGGGGAGATGCTGAGACTCCTTCTTCCTGCCCAGTCCCTGACATGTGCAACTACAAAAGAGCTGAGTAAATAAAGGGCTGGCAAAGTGCCTGTGCTCCCTAGAGAAGTGTCACTGCTGTCACAGGAGTGTAGGTGGTGTCATCCTGGTGAGTTGTTCTGGATGTCCCTCTTTGTACTGACAGTGGTCCCATGTGCCTCAGGTTTGACTGCAGCTACTGGTTTTTCACTTGAACGCTTCTCTTCTCCAGGGTAAATCTGCATGGGGCTGGCTGTGCTGGTGTAGTCCATGCTGAGCAAAGCACTCCCCTGTAAAGGTACCACAAAGATTAGCAGGGCAGCACTTGCAGAACAGCTTATTCAGTAAGGTAATGTTTTCTGTTTCCTGAAGCAAGAGAGGGAATGCTGGTAACTGTCTGAAGCAGAGTTTGGGCTTTTGCTGGGACAGCAGCACTGGTCACAGGCTGGATGAGGATGCAGACATGTTGGCCAGATGTCCTAGCATGCCTTGGGAGGGAGGTAGTACTGTGGCTGAAATGAAGGTGGTGTGACCCTCAGCACTGCTGGATTTTCTGTATGGATAGTTGCAAAGCTTCAAGTGCAATAACAAAAGAAATGCTGATGTAAGGGCTGCAGTAGCTTCTGGTGCAGCTTCCAGAGTTGGCAGGGGCTTGCTTTTCTCTGCCTGCAAGGAGCTGTTCACCTTTTACCTTCTGTATCACCAGGATTTTTTTCTGAGATGCTAAGTGGTGGCGAAGTCCCACTGCAGAACCGACTGTGAGTGGGCTGGCTGTTTACACCATGTGTTACAGGGGACTAATGGAGATGTAAGGCTGGAGTCTGGAATAGAAATTGCACTTTAGGGTCATATCCTTGAAATCACCTAGAAGTCAGTGCACAGTGTAAAGCATGTGTTTTGAATGCCTTGTATATTTATGGAAAAAGGCCTAGAGAGAAAAGTATTGGAAACAGCAGAGAGCTGCCAAACAAACCACTGCAAGCTCTTGGGCTTTTATTCCTCAAGCTCTTTTTTCTTTTCCTCCCCTTGATACGTTTAAATTGCTAAGTTCCTTTATGCTTCTTAAAAAGAAAGCTTCATTCAAATTAATTGTTTAGCACCCAACAGAAATGAGCTGTAACTTTTTGCTGTTTAGTGTGAGGTGGAGTAAAAGTGCTGTGTGTAGTCAACCACCCTTAGTTGGCTTAGAATCATAGGATCATTTAGGTTGGAAGAGACCTACAAGATCATCAAGTCCAAACATAAACCCAGCACCACCATGTTCACCAGCAAACCATTGCTCCAAGTGCCACATCCACATGTTTTTTGAACAGTTCTCTGGGCATCTTGTTCCAATACCTTCACTCTTTCAGTGAAGAAATTGTTCCTGATATCTAATCTAAACCTCCCCTGGCAAAAGGTCAGGCCATTTTATCTGGTCTTGTCACTGTTACCTGGCTAGATGAGGTCCATCCTTTGAGAGTTGGCTCCAGGTATATCAGCTTTGATGGAAGTTGATTATCATCACTGGCATGATGAAAATATGACTATAAGATCTGTTATAGTAAACAAAGTGTTTGGGGTTTTTTAATTCTCAAAAAAGAGAAAGGAGTTGTGCCTTGAAAAATATTTCACAGCAAATTGGCTGTTGCAGAGCCATAAGATTTGAGCTAAATCCTCTGTTCAGGTGGAAAAAAAAAAGCAGGCATGAAGCCTGTTTGTGCTACCAGTGATGCCTGAAAAGTGCTGGTAGTTCTGGCTGATGTCCTGAGCAGGACTGATGGGGTGCACATCATGTATCATGTCTGAACACCTGGTTGAAGAGTGAGGTTGTAACGCAGCTCTGCAGAAGGGTCAGTATAATTCCTGCAGCTGTCACTTCCCTTCTTAGAAGCAGGATGGTTGGAAGGTGTTTGTCAACACAAATGCATATTTCTATATGAAAGGAGCTAATCTCTTAAAATTTTGGCCAGATATTTATAGAAGGTAATTAAAAGTAGGAACAAAAATAGGATGTTTGTGTCATACTCCTGGAGCATTATCAATAATGGGAGTTGTTTTGTGAGTAGTTGCGCATTTCTTCAGAGGAGCATGTGATGCTCTCTAATTGAAATATTAATAGCAGATAATGACACTCTGGAATGATGCCCTCTTAAATGAAGACATACTTTAACAGCTTTTAATCGGTATGGTAACTGCATATTAAGAGTCTTTGACAATTTCAATGAAGAGCAATTACAGAGCATGCACAGTAGCTGTTCTTCTAAGTTAACTAATTCCCCAAGTTTCATGAATCTGCACTAGATTAATGGCCTAGAAAATTTCATTCGAAATTAGGTTTTTCACTAAAGAATAAAAAATCTAATTAAAAAAAATCTTTCAAAACAATTAGCCATCTTTATTGCAAGGTAGTTGTTTTCCTGTGAAAGCTTCAGTGCATATTTTATGAGGAACAAGAAAGATAAAAATTGAAATAAAATCTACGAGTATGAGATCACTCCAGCATATGTTAAGAAAGAGGATTTTGAAAAGAAATATTTTTTTCCTGGAAAAGGAAAAGAAGAGAATTAGGAAATTATATATGGTGTAGTCTAGACCTTTCTATACCTGCACGTTCATACTCCATTTGAAACTCCTGACCTGCTTATGTTATCAAAGAACAGAAAAATGAATAAACTTCCATATTTGGAACACAAATGTTGTATCTGTCTTGAAGACAAAACATGTGCATGCCCTTTGTACTTCCTCATTCTAAGTTAGAACTGATTTTTAAGTAGTCTTGAGTACGAAACTGAGCTCCATCCAGGGCCTCAGGGGGCTTCAGTAAAACTCCTATCTTTAAAAAAATATAAACTAAAAAACCCCACAAAGTTCTGTTCCATCAGGGATTTTTGCTGCTGGAGGTTGGGTGATGGCCCTGGGAAGGTGGCGTGTGGCAGCAGAGGCTGGGCAGCCCGGTGCAGTCAGGACACCAAGCTTGGGCACTGCCCTGCAAGGGCAGCACCTCAGGGGCTGTGCAGCTGTGAGTGTCCACCTCACCGGCTTGCTGTGCTTCCACACAGGCCATGTGTGCTCTCCTTGGGGCCACTGCTTTGGGCCATACACCAAGAGGCAGATGGTCACCTCTAGAAGTGACAATCCACAGACAGCTTTTGCCACAGTCCCGACTCTTCACCAGGTGCTGGCCAGATGAAAGAATAAATGTGCTGGCCAGTGGCTGGTTTGAAGGATATGGAAGCAGGGCAGAGACAGAGAGGAAGGGATGTTGAGACTATTTTCCATGTTTTTATTAATCAGTAGCACCTGAGGTTAATCTCACATTAATGTCAATGCTGTAATGGCTTCTGATCATTAGTTGCTTCAAAAAATTTTAAAAATATGGAAATGTGCTTTTTAACATTTTGTATTTTAATTAATTGCAGATATCTCAGGGAAATTTTTAGTACTGATTGGTTTATGCACTATGTTTCCTGTTAACTAGATTTTTCCCAATATTCCCTAATCACTTTGTACCTCTCTTTCTGATTCTAATTACTAGAGCTTTGTATATGATAACAAGCACTTCAGTTCACAAGTGATTGCAGTGTTCTGAAGTGAACTACTCCAGAAACTTTCAATTACCTTTTAAGTTCCGTATACCAACTCATGACTTCTGCTTACTTATTTGATGGAAATACTGTCACCCTGAAGCCGTGGGAAGCAACGGAGACTGTTTGAGTGGCAGCAGAGCAATTTTGTTGGCTGGAAGAGGCAGATCTGAATGTGACCTTCAGCTGGATGCTCTTAAGCTTGATTGGGATATGGAAATTACATTCTCTGTCTCTGGGAAGAGAGGAGATGCAGTTTAAACTACTCTTAATGATCGTTCCAATGTTTTTTTTCCTTCACACGCACACACCCCTCATATTCTCAGAATCAATATAGTAAGGGAGTACTTAAAGAATCGACTTTCCCAGTGTATTGGTTGCCCAGCTATATCTTTCCATCTGTGCTGTGAGCAAGATGGAATGATTAATTCAATCTTTTAATAGCATGTGGTCAAAATAAGACGTGTTGGAATTCACAAATGGTAAAAGTAGAAGCTGTAAAGATGATATTGGGGATTGTGATACAATATATCCTGTACTGTCTAGGAATATGATGATACTGTCAACACTGTCTTGAAAATAACAATTAAGACATTTTGTTTTTTGAAAGGTATAGATCATAGTGCAAAGTATAAACTGTTTTCTGTTGTCAAAAATTCCTCTGCTGAAATGCTAAAATGCAGGTAGCAATATTTTGCTTTTGGTTTGGATTTCTAGTTTGACCATAAATAAATCAGTCTTTCCAGTTTTACCATAAGTAACGAGATCACTCTTTGCTTCAGCTTCTGCATATGAAAGTGCTGGTGAATCATAGAATCATTGAATCATTTAGGTTGGAAAATTCCAACAGTTAACCCACACTGCCAAGTCCATGACCAAACCATGTTCCTAAGTGCCACATCTACATGTTATTTAAATACCTCCAGGGGTGGTGATTCAACCACTTCCCTGGGCAGCCTGTTCCAGGGCTTGACAACCCTTTCAGAGAAGAAACTTTTCCCAATATCCAATCTAACCCTCCTCTGGGTCAGCTTAAGGCCATTTCCTCTTGCCCTGTCACTTGTTACATGGGAGGAAAGATCTACCCTCTGCTTGCTAAAACCTCCTTTCAGGTAGTTATAGAAATCTATGGTCACCCCTGAGCCTCCTTTCCTCCAGACTAAGCACCCCAAGCTCCCTCAGCTGCTCCTCATCCAACTTGTGCTACACACCCTTCCCCAGCTCCATTGCCTTTCTCTGGACATGCTCCAGAGAATCTCATACCACTTGCCTTGGTCCATCAATCCAGCCTGTCAAGCTCCCTATGTAGAGCCTTCCTGCCCTCCATCAGTTTGACACTCTCACCCAACTTGGTGTAATCTGCAAACTGCCTGAAGGTGCACTTGATCACCTCATCCAGACCATTGATAAAGATGTTAAACAGGACTGGTGCCAATACTGAGCCTTGGGGAACCTCAGTTGTTACTGGCTACCAGCTGGATTCCATTCACCACCACACTCCGGCCATGGCCATCCAGCCAGGATTTTACACAGCAAATAGTATGCCTGTCCAAGCCATAAGGAACCAGTTTCTCCAGGAGAATGCTGTGATTTCAGCATTCTGACTTTCAGCAGATGCTGAATATCTGACTTTCCACATTTTCTGAGCTTTGGGCACTTTACATGTTCTCCAGACTTCAAGGTTTATGATGGAACCTTTCTTCCCTGCAAGGTGTGAGGACTTGCCTGCTTAGGTTCATTTCTATATTATTTGGTATTAAATCAAGAAGAGCAACTGTTCTTTTCTTCTTCTTCTCCCTCTCCTCCTCCTTCTTCTCTTCCTCCTTCTCCTTTTTCCTTTTCTTTTTATTTTTCTTTTCCTTTTCTTGTTTTTCCTTTTCCTTTTATTTTTCTTTTTTCTTTTTCTTTTCTTTTCCTTTTTTCTTTTTCTTTTCTTTTCCTTTTTTCTTTTTCTTTTTTTTTTTTGTTTTTCCTTTTCTTAACTCTGTTGCAAAATAACCATTATTTACAGTTTTCTGAAATGAGGTTTCTGCACTGCAATCAGTTTTGACATTTACTCAATCTATAATGGAGTGACAGTGGCATCACACTTTGCTGATTCATATTTTCTTCAGCATTTCAAACTCACTGCCATTACCCTGTTTTTTGGTCAGAACTATAACCCAAATGCTAATTTTTCATAGTTAGACATGAAATTTTAAAACCCTAGGAATTCTGTGCCACATTTTGTGCAGACAACTGTCAAGGTTTTTGAGGTATATGGGATGTGATCTTTCCAAGGAAAGACCTTTTCTGAGATTACTCACATTTCGTTTTGTTTTGTATTTATGGCTTCTTCATTGAATTTCTGAACACGATTTGGAGAAATACTATATTTATTTGGGACTTTAGTGAGAGGGATAAGTGTCTTTAAATGGCAAATGTTAGGTTAAAATAAAACTTTCCTTGTTAAATAGGGAATTACACTTGGGAAGGCTTTTGTATGCTCGGGGTATGTCTGAGAGCAAGGACTTGAAATGGTTTCTTACATCCTGAGGGATGTAAAGCATTGTCAGATGCAGCTGCATCTACTCGTTAGCTGTTTGGGGAATCTTGGAGCCTAGACAATCTTTGGTTCCTGGTAGAGAATGAAAAGATAATTCTAATGTCTCAAACTTTTGCAGGATGGGAAAATGCATTCTGCAGCTACTAGACTATGCAGAGCTATTTCCATTACCCCTATTTAAATCTCCTGGGATAAGCTCCTCTTTTTCATCTCTCATTTCACAACAGGAAAAAAATATAATTACATGATGACATGACTTGAAGAGCATTGGGAAGTTTTACATAAAATGACATTGCCCAAGGTATTGCAGAGTTATATTTGCCCAGAGGGAGGGAGTATGGGAGTAAGTATCAGTAAATCTGTTCAAAAGATAATCAGATGCTTTTTCTTGATTTAAAGATACACCTGTATATAACTTCCCTATCTTTAATGTGACTAGAGTGAGAAGAGAAAGAGAAGGAAGATGAAGAGTAAGACTTAATAGGTAAATATATAAAAGGAATGAAAGATAAGCAGAGCAGAGAATACAAATGGAAAAGTCTCCTTCTTTATTCTTGTGATAGTATTTTCCCATGTAAAAATGATATGGGTAAATGGAGCCTTTAAATATATGCATATGTAGGGAAGATTAGTTTCTTCTCGGAGCTAGCATCGTGTTTCTTCTCCTGTTATTTTTGACAAATCCAGTAATCTTTCATATGCAGGCTGTGTCTGTTTAGTATAGTGTAAGGAATTAGTGGGATTTCTTCATATTATTGCAACAACCATTCTGCCCTTATTTCACAAAACTCCACGTTAGATTTTTGTGAAGTGCCTTTTATGACGGAGACCGGGACTGCTCACATATCGATCACTGTCACTGAGCTGACTTAGTGCTTGTCGGTGACAGTGCTGTCCCCACGCCTCTCCTGTCCGGCTTCACAGCAGCAGAGCCCTGGCTTCCAAACGAAGGCACTGTTTCTTGGCCTCATCCGAGTCCCCAGTTGGCATCTGTCCCAACACAAAAAGATTGCACAGTGGAGCAAAACATGCCATGTGTGGTGTAACGCCTGTGGGTATTCAGGTGCCAGATATTTTTGCACAAGTTTGTCCATATGTAAGTACCAGCCTTTATCTGAAATATCCTTAAGATTAGTGTTTCTCCAGAAAAACAAACAGACAAACAAACAAACAAAAACCCTTGGCTTAAGCCAGGAATAGCAAGAATATTTAAGACAAGTACTAGTATGTGATGGCAGAAGTTGCTCGATGTCTGCTGGGAACTTGCAGAGCCATAATTTCACTAAAATAACTTGTACTTGTAGTTCTGCAGCAGCTTTTCCATCTTTTGATTCCTTCTCTATCACCCCATGCCCCTCCCAGGGATCAAGTGCTCTCCCTTTCCTACACATTCGGTTGGGAACTTTACTCTCAAGAGCAGATTGTGGGCAAACTTGTATCCCTGATGAATTTTTAGCAGATTTTAATACTGCACTGTGGTAATTTCCACTCGACTGATTTGTATAATGGGGTGTTCAATCTATCTATTTGGCACTCATAAAAAAATAGATTCAAATATCTTACCTTTAGATGAATTTTGGCAAAAAGAACAAAGTACTCAGGAATGTCAAACATGGCCAGAAGTGAGATTCAGGACTCGGGAGCTGCACTCTCTCATCCACTTTTGCTTTCTTTTACCCTAGGGCAGCTCCATATTTGTTAGGATCAAATTTCCTAATATCTCTGTCAAAATCGGCCTGAACTTGTATTGTAAAAAGCTCAGATATATGCTTCATCAAACTATTTTTCAATGCAGCCTTATTTCCCATTGTCTGAGAGAAAGGCAATTCAGAAATGGCAAGAAAACTTACCAAATTAACAGTCCTTTTTAGTTTTTTTCCATTCTCATCCTCTTCTTTCTTGAGGAAGAGGGGTCAACATTCAGCTTTTTTTCTGTGTATGCTCAACGATCCTGATGCAGAAGGTCTGCATAGTGTTAATTGGAGGAAGAGGTTCTTCACAGTCAGAGTGAAGACAGCATAAATCAGTTTGGAAAATTACTGTCTATATTATTTTTGAACACTGAAATGATCTTTTTCTCCATTCAGCCCTTCTGCCAAATCTAGCAGCATCACTGAGTCCAAGACCAACATTACTGAGCATCCTATTTGACAAATAAAGCAAAAGCACTCAGGCTCCAGTCAAAAGGTATATGAAAATGCATCTTCCCTGGGCACTTGTAACCAGGCAGGACTTCTTCACTTGCAAACACAGCAGCCATATGCTCTGAAAAACAGGGCACTGAAAATACATATGCAAGTGCAGGGGAAATACTTTTTTTTTATTACTGTGGCAATAGCTGTAGCTTACTTTTCTAGCAGTCTGTGATTCAATGCCTTGACTTACCCCACCAAACCATGATTGATTTGCATCTGTAAGTAGCACTGCCAGTGTCCTCACTGGGGTCCTTTTTTGGACTTGAGGACAATATCACCACGCAGAGATTTATGATTCGGGAGTATTAAATTGCTTAGAGCTGTCTAAGAGCTAAATTGCTAAGAGCTGTCTCTTTCACCTAAATACCTGGAGGTGGGGGGAAGGTGAAGAGAGGGAGGAAAGGGGAACGAAGCAGTTGAAAATGACCTCATCTTGACCAAAAAACCTTTTTCCTGTGTCTTTTTTGAAAGTCTAACACTTCCTTCTGCTTCCCCTTCCACACCCTGCTTTCCACACACACTTCTCCCTTTATCTGCGTTTATGCTGTCTTTCCAAGAATCACTAGAAGAAATGCGGATAGGTGTGTCATGCAAATGAAATTTTTAGTGTAGCTTTCCACTCCCCTTCCCACTGTTGCTAGAGAGATCTCTTTCCACAGGTCTTGGATTTTTGAGTGCCAAAAACTCTTGCTCTGAACAGCTGCCTTATTTAGGGTATTGTTATTTTTCTTCAGCAAAAAAATATTTCTTTCAGGACTGTAATGCTGTCATCATAACTTTCATCTTCCTACTGCACCAGTGTATCTTACATCTTTTCTAATATGTGGAGGCTTTTTTACTATAGTTAGGTCTTGCTGTGGATACTCAGGTTCCAAACTTGTGATATTGGACTGTAATAATACCTGTTGCTATCTAATACCCCCCAAGGTTCCACAGTGCATTCATGAGTTGAAAAAACAAGAGGAAAATGAGCTGTTCTACTAGTTTGTAGTATGATTTTTGCATGTGTTAAATGAGATATCTAGGAACAAGTCCTGGAATGGATTTTGAGAGCTTGTATCTCAGCCTTCTGTGAAGGGCTTGTCATCTTGCCTGCAAATGTTATCACTTCATTCCTATAAGCAAGCTGGTATGCTTATCAAAAAACTAAACAAATGTTATAAATCTAGAGCAGCCCTAAATTTGGGTGCTTTTTTTTTTTAAGTTGTTTTCATTGGCAATTAAAAAAAAATCATTAGTCTGGCTCAGCAGATGTTTGCTGCTAACTCTGAATAAATATCACTTGTTCCTGTGCTGACAGTGTCAGGAAGGGATGAGTATACACATTAGCTCCTTAGCTGGCTGAGCACTCTGCTTCTCTAGTTGGTGTTTCTGCCAGCTCCTCTGCTTTTGTGTCATTTGATGTCTTGCTGCACTTTGGCCATTTGTCCAGGCTTTCTGGATATGTGGTCCCTTGGCTGGAGTTACAGCACTGGTTGGGTTCCCAGGTGTTCAGGCAGCCCAGACAAGTTGCTGCCGCTGTGTGGGAGCTCTGCTGTGTTGTGGAAATCTCCACTCCATTAGGCACAGACTGTGCATGCATTCCTCTGAAATACAGGGGTGGAACTTCTGTGAGTTTCCAGACTTGGTAAGTGTGAGTTGTTGTTCGTTGTTCCGTTGGCATGCAGCATTTCAGGCTCTGTGTGCGTCTTGCACATCGGTTAAACAAGAAACTAAGTCTCATGTGTGCCAGGGGTTTGCCTGTGGTTTTGTGAGCACTTGTTACCCGTTGTATTCCCTGTCAGTGGCTGCGTGGGAGCCATATTAAATTAGGTCTTCCCCAGGCTGCTGAAATTCTTACAGCCATCTGACTGCTGCCATTCCATTAATAGCACCTTGAGATACCCACGAGTTTGTAGGGCAAGGGACGCATTTCCATGGTTTGGTTTCTCCTGCTGTTCTGGTTCTTCAACACCTTTCACTTCCCATGAGCAACTCCAGGACCAGCCTCTCTCTAATACTTCCATTTCCTCACGATTCTTCTTGAAAGCTGTGAGGCTTGTCACCTATCTGATGCAAAACTCCAGTTATGTTTGGAAACAGATGCTCTCCCTGGACACATAAGTCTCCCTTACACAATGCACCCAGCCATTCAAGGTGTGTTGGACCTGCTGGCCGTGTGCCTGTGGATCTGCATGTGTGCATGACAGTTGTTCATCAGCGGAAGGCCCGGTGGCCTCAGCTGCTGAAACCAGCAGGATACCTTTTCACAGAAGGACTAGTCGGGCTGGTTGCCACCTACCTGGTTTCCAGCCTTAAAGGCCTTCAATCTTGATTGCATATTGATATTCATTAGGAAAGTGATTGGAAGCAGCAACGGCAGAAAAGATTTTGGTGTGCAAATTTGGGAAGACCATTTGCATTTGAAAAATTATCCGCACAGGCTTAGGACAGGCTTGAGGCACACAGTTTGTCTGGCTTATGTGTCAGGATTTGAGTACCTAAATTGTCTTCTGTTAGGATAGTCCGGGAATGACATTTGAATCCAGACCCTGTTTACCTGGTTTCTGCCAAACTAGAATTTTAGGGAGATGTTTCTGTAAGGCACACAAAAAAGGCTGTTGCTGAAAGCTGCGTGGGTTCCCCAGCAGTTTACTGATTGCCTCTCAGAGAGGAAAATTAGTTAGTTTTCGACATCTGCTTAATGGCCATAATCTCAATATCGCCACAGTGTAAAATTAGGGAAAAAGAGTCAGAATATTTTGCAATAGGAAAAACTACTCAATAATTCTGTGGTACACTGAGCTATATGATTTCTTTAATCCAACAAGAATAACTTGATTTTGCCTTGTCCTGTGGTGTTAGACTAGAACTGGAAATTACAGTTTGCCCTCTTCTCACTCAGTGTTGCAATACAGGAATGGCTCCAGACTTGGATCTTGTAATGCAGTCATGAAACTAAATATTCATTGTTGGTCCTTTTCTTTTTATTTTTTTTCCATCTATGCTTCTGCCAGTTACCTTCAGGCCTCCTCAAGGTCACTAAATTATTCAGTTATAGGAGGAATGAAAAGAAAAACTGTTGGGATTTGTCTTTAGGGATCTCTCCAGCACAAATGCCAGCAAAGTTCCTGCACTGAGTGGCCAGTTTAGAAGGCACAGGCAGGTCCCAGCATAGCACCTCACAGGTGGACACTGACCAGCTTTTTGGATGCCTTCATCTGTGCTCAAGTCTTGCCTGATAAGCACTGGAGAGTAATTCAGAGAATCTAAATTCTACCATTGGCCTTCAATATCTTAAAAAGAAGGTTAATGAGGAAATGAATATAAAGATATTATATTTTAATATTTACATGACCCATAATGTGCCACCATGCAGATGCTGGACTAGTAGGCTAGGACATGGAACTTTGTAAAAATTTGATGCAATTTGCTTTTAGTAAACTTTTAATACTTTTTTTCTTTTTTTTCCCCCTCAAGTACAATGTGCTGTAAAGGTTACAGAATACCAAAGCAAGCTACTTTTAAGGGAAGCTCTTCTTCTGAGGTTTCCATTGTCTGTGTTCATATAGTGCATTACTGAAAAGAAAAGAAATTTCAATGCCTCTGTTTTGATTTGGCTACTTCAATTTGGCTACTCATCCCTCCCCCAGAGCTGAGATTTTGCTGGCAGGAGCTGTCTTTGATACAGAATTGGTCATTGATGTGGGTCTGCAGACTGTCTTATTTCGCTGTGGTCTTGGCAGTTGCAGAGGCATCCTGACAGCCCTGTTTTAGAGTCCCTTGAAAATTAGTATTTTTAAAAATTACAGAATTGCCTTATATTCTTTCTAGTATTGAGTTTGTGTGAGGATGTCTCTGTACATGGAAGTTATTTCTGATTAAGGGGAAGTATGTTTAAAAGAAAAATAATTGTCTTTAAATAGCCTCATATCGGGATGTAATAAATCTGCCTTATTTTTCTGTTTAGGGTAATTCACTTGCAAAGTAAACAGGCTTGTATCATCTAAATACATTGGAATGCAGGCAGAACCTGCAACCTGAGAGAAGCTTCTCTCAAACACTGGTGTGTCACTGGTGTGACAAACTTTAGTCTAAGGAGTGCAGGCTGGTTTCTTTGAACACAAAGGGAAATTATCAGCTACTGCTTGGTCAGGGGATTTCATTAGCACGGGGCTGTATGGTTCTCATGTCCCATAGAGAGATCACTGGCATTATGCCTCTGTATTTGAGATCAGTATCTACCTCCTTCCCAGGAGCAGAGGCAGAGAGAGAACTGGGGTGGTTTAAATGAGCTGCAAGAAAGGCCAGGGGAACCTCCCTGGGCATTGCAAAGCTGGTGGGTCTCCACTGCCTCCTGCCTGGGGGGTTGTGAGCCTCCAACTGCACTCAGCTCAACCCCTCACACAAAATAAACCAGTGTCTGCTGAAAGCCGGGCTGAGCCCTGGTCTGTTTTGAAAATTTCCTGCTGAGTTTCATCTGGAAGGGGTGTTTTAACACTGAAAGTTGGGTGTACTGCAAACTCCACATGACATTGGAGTTCCAGTGGGAACAGGGCACTACTAAACTGCCTTTCACTGGAGTTACCCCTGGCTCACACACAAAGCCTGTATTTGATCTTGACCACTTTTGTTGACATAAATACTAGTTGTGTCTCATTTAAATGGAGATTATTTTACGTTAAGCTTACTTGATAGAAACTGTACACATTTTTAGAATTAATAACAATTAAGAGTTAATTGAGAAATTTATTTTCTTCCTGACCCCTCCCCTCCCTGATGTGTTTCAGTTTTTCTCTTTGCATTTCCTATTTTGACTGGAGTGGACTGAGATGTGCCATGCAGTGTTGTGTCTATTCAAAACCATGCTGTGTGGAAGGTGTATACTGTACCTCTTGTAAATAAAACAGATAATGGTCACTTATCTGTGTGTCTGCAGCCCTCATTTCTCCATCCCTGGCTGCTTTCTTAGGTCCTTGGAGCTAGCTGCTACAAGCAGGCCTGTTTTAAACCTCTCTGTAATATAAGATCTCACAGAATGCATTTTTACAGTGGAGTCTTTAAGTGGCCATTAGGACCAAAAAATTTTCCTTTTCTTTGCAGTCACCATGGACAGGATAGGACTGGACATCTTCTTTCATCTGCTAAATTGTATCCTCTGCTAAGAACCACTTCATCACAGTGATACCCATTATCACTTTGCTCTTCTGACTTCCCATTTTTCTTTCATGTCATTGCCCCTTTCCCAGTCCTGACTTCTTTTTCTCCTTTTCTTTCATTAGTTTTCTTCTAAGTGAATTAATTTTGCATTAAAATGTGACTTCTTATTCAATATGTCGGTATAGTGGTGCAGTAATGGAAATGAGGGACAGCACCTGTATGCAACAGGCGAAATCCAAATGTCAGGTCAGCAATATGGTGAGAGGTCAGAAGCAATGGAGCCATATGGAGGCAGAAGAGGAACAGAAGGTACTCAGGCCCACAAGAATGCATCTTCTCTTGAGGAAATTTGCACCTGTGGGCATTTAATTTACAGTTTGTGATTAGAAGTATTTTTGGTGAAAATTGCAGGGCTGCTAATAACTAAGCTGAAGCCCCTTAAGAAAGGTCCCAGTGAAATTTTATTTAGCTTGAATTATGTATGTTAGGACACCTATATGCACAGATATCACTGTAAATGGAGTTAACCTTCAAATACCTGCAAATAAATCCTCTTCTGCATGGATGGGAAGAACCAAGTCATTACCTGAAGAGAACAGAAATTCATGTTGAATCATGATGGAAAGAACTATGTATTTCAGAAAAGGTGAAATCTGGGTCCTTTTTGAAGTTGCTGTGAAGAAAGAAGCTTGTATGAGTGCTAGTCCTGTGTTTTGTAACTATGTAAAATATGAGTTTGTGTTGTACAACAAAGTAATACCCTAAAAATCTAGAAATCAAAATAGAAAGTCCTTTAGATGAAAGTTGGCATCTTTTTAACATTTGTTATCTATAGCATTGCCTATGGACACTGCACCACAGCAAAATGAAGTATTCAGTACCATTTTCCCTGTGCAAATAGCTCACGGCTTCTACTCTAAAGCAAATTAGAAATTCACCTTGGTCACCTAAGGACCACATGGTGCTTCACATGAAACATTCTCCACCTTGCCAAAAAAACTGTAGTTGATATTAGGCCTAATTCGTGCCTTTCCCAAGCAGTTAAATTATGATGCCTTTGCTCTCCTTTGGCTGCAGGACTCCCTCCATGGTGGGGGGATGCTCTGTGCAACCTGCACACCAGTGTGAGAGCTTGTAGCTGGAATGGCAGCCACTCTGCAAGGGCCATTCCAGATACTTGTTGGCTCAGTTGGCAGGCTAAGGGCTGCCTGGGGATGCAGGAGACACAGGCTGTGTCTAAGCCACCCCTCTAGCAGAGGGAGGTTGGGAGCATCCCCTGCCTGCCAGGCTGTGTGTGGGTCAAGGAGCACTTGGAGTGGAGGCGGAGCGAGGTTGACAGTGGGTATTGGGGATGCTTACTTCTGTGGGAGAGGGCTGCTGTGGGTGGGAAAAGCGGGTGGGAGATTTTATGCAAGAAAATTGCTTCCTCCTTCCTTTGGGGCTCAGGGCCCTGTGATTTTCAGAAGGAAGAGTGCTCAGTTATGCAGGGAAATTAGACCAGGTGGTGTACTTTAGATAGCTCACCTTCGACTGAGATCTTTCCTCCATGTTACTGGCAGAGGCCGGTTTTTGTCATTCAAGAAATTTTCAGGATATCATGCTGCCAATTGAATTTTTATCCCTGTACACATAGAGTAAGCCATCCCTGAGCTGATGTTACTTGCGTCACCTTGCTCAGTAAAAAAGTTATGGTGGAAATTTTAAAGGTCAGATGACTGCAGGATGATGAAATGCATGCAAATAGAAATGAGAAAATTTGTGAAGTGGGTGTTTGCTTTTCAACTTCAGTCTTTCATGAACTGTTAATACTAGAAATTATAGTGCAGTAAATAATGGTGGATGTTCATAGTTTTTATTTCCATACAGAGTTTGCTTCTGAGATTGTTTACTGGACTGGCTTGAGCGGTCTGTTAAGTGTACACTCTTTAAAATGCATCTTAACTTCTTAATATGTTACTATCATGAACTAACCTTGTGTTGTTTCTTTTTTCCTCATATAGTTTTCCCTACACAAAATGGAAAGGTTGCTATAGTGACTGGAGGCACTAAAGGAATTGGTTACCAAACTGTGAAGCATTTGGCAAGACTTGGCATGCATGTGATAATAGGTAAAGTCATTATTTTCTTAATAAACTTTTTGTTTCAGAAAGTAATTTTTTTTCTTCTAAGGAGCATTTTCTCTGGATATGTCAGGGGAATGTACGAGAATGTTTTGCTAGCATTTAGCACAAATAAAGATTGATTTATGTTTTGCTTTGCAAGTTCTTAAAAAAAATAGTGGATGGGATTTTTTTTCTGTAGAACTTAGAGGAGTTGTACTACCTTAGATAAGAAATAAACAATAAAAAGACTTAAAATATGAGTTTTACAAAAATATTTTAGTTCCTTGTTACTGGGGATGGATTACGCATCAGCGTTAGGGTGTATGTGTTCTTTAAGAGGAAAACAAATGAAAGCCTTGAAGGAATTTAGTGGGGGATGATCTGTGTTATAAGGGCAGAGGAAGCTCTCATAACTTCATCCATGTAAAAATTACACATTTACTTCTCAGTCTGTCACTGTAAGGGGCCTCTGTAGGCAAGACATGGAAATAAATACCTTGAGATTCAGTCATGTCAGTCTGAGACGGACTGGGCAATTCACCTTCTGGAGGTGCCTGTTTCTCTCCGTGGATAATAAAGAGTTTATAAGATTAGAGTGAGACATTTGAAGTCAGGTGAATTTCTCTATGAACTCATAATCTGTCCTGTGTGCACCATTTCTTCTTTCTACTGCAGATGCTATTTAGGAGACTTCCTATTTTTTTAAAGCTTTCTCTACTACATCTATATATTTATGCATTAATATGTCTACTAAATCAGAATGTAACATAATGAATACTTATATGTTTAAAATGCTACATTTTTTCACTTCATCTTTCTTTAGCTAGGTTTTTACCTAAACCACTGTAACTTTTATTCCATAGAGTCACAGATTTCTGTTTCATTGTATACTATCAACCTGGTAATGCCATTTAGTTCAGCTTTTATAGAGAATGTGCTCTCTCTAAGGCTTTGTATACATATATTTAGAAAAAAACCAAACCCACTCCAAACAATGGATGAGAGCATAGTAGCCATGTACTTTTAGTGTAATGCAGTCAGTAACCCTGATGGAGTTGTCCTGGAATTGTACAGGTACAACGTGGAACACCACTTACCTGTGCATGTTGTAATAGATGTGTCAAACCCAAGCGCCTGCAAAATGCAAGTAGATGCTGCTCTATGTAGCTAAATGCTCGATGTTGCTAATGTAGCTCGATGGAGCTAATGATGTCAGCATTAATATTGCACTAAAATTGCGTTTCATCTTTGAGGTGCACTGCAAAAATGTACTCAGTGGGAAAACAGAAAGGGTAATTGTCTTCTCTTTGCATAGGGTCATGGAAGCATAGAACATTCTTTTTTAAAGATTTATTTTATATCACCTAAAGTGTAGGGTATTCCATGTAACAAAATTCAGTGTGAGAGTTTTGGGAAAAGGGAAGGTGAGGTTCAGGTGCAGAATCTCTAAATAAGCTGAATTTTTTCAACTCACAATCACTCCCTCATAAATCTCATTCACTCATGCTCACACGTGTACTCTCATAAGCACCAAGATGTGTGAGGTCTTGTGAGCATCACTTGAGTATGGGAAAAGGTCATGCCAGCTGCTGAATCCTTATCCCATCTCTACAGTTCTTCTTGGCCAGAAATGACAGGCTAGTTTATGGTCAGAACTGCCAGAGAGGTTGTGCAGTCTCCTCCTGTGGGCATATTAACAATTTGTCTGAATGCGACCCTGTGCTCCTTGTTCTAGGTGAAACTGCGCTAGCAGGGAGATTGGACAGACCTCCCTTCCAAACACAACCATTCTGTGATCTTTTATATTGCTCAGCAGCTCTCAGCACATTTTTCCTTGTCTGCAATATATAGGTTCTGTCTATAGCCTATTTTTTGGGTGGACTAGCAGGGAAAAATAATGGTATGGGTATTATGCTGTAACCTGGATGTTATTCTCCTGACGGCAGAGTGCATGGTCATCTGCTGGCCGATCTTCTGTGCTGTGGCCTTGACATGCACAATACGGGAAGAGTGTCCTCTAAATTTATCTTTTNGGTATGGGTATTATGCTGTAACCTGGATGTTATTCTCCTGACGGCAGAGTGCATGGTCATCTGCTGGCCGATCTTCTGTGCTGTGGCCTTGACATGCACAACACGGGAAGAGTGTCCTCTAAATATATCTTTTGTTTGTCAGTAAAGAACATTATTTTAACACTTTGCTCTTTCTTTTGGTGCTTACAAACACACATACTTCATTCACTCTACAATATTATCAATCTTACTATTTGCACTACAAATCTCTACAAATGTAAATTAATGAAATTAATTATAGGAAACATTTGATGAGTAAGATTTGCAGCTGATTCATTTCTGCCAAGCAAACTCTGACCTAAACACTGAGCCCTGTGAGTCACAGCCATCTTCTTTGCCTGTGAAATTTTTCAGACCAAAGCAGCCCTGTCAGTAGAATGGATAGTCCCAGGCGCTTTTCCAGTTGCGAGACCATAACAGTCTCAAAAGCACATTAAATGCAATGACCTTCCATCCTTGTTCCTCACTGCTGGGCCCAAGTGTTCAGAGTATGTTTAAAATATCTGCTGTCACATTGGCATTCATTAGCACATTCAGCTTCAGGCCACACAGGCTCGAATAAGACAGCAAGTGTGCTCAAGCTTTCTCCTCTACAAATGTTTTCACCCTATGTTTGCATATAGACATGAACTTCTGTGAAAAAGGCACAGTTAAGTGAATTTGGGCTTTCTTGAATTTGGACATTCACATGTAGCTTACATTCAATCATGCTCAATCACTGAATGCTTGTTTCCCATTATGGGAACTGTAGCAATAAAGAATGATATCCCTGCAGCAGACAAATGAGTCAAGCCTGAATGTCTGATCTGAAAAATGATTCATCATTTGTGATGAATGTGATTTTGATTCAGTTTGACATTTTAGAGGAGTAAATATTTGAAGCAACCTACTTTTAAATCCAATCCGCCAATGGAATGAGGAAAGCAAATGAGTAGAAAGCATGTTACCTTGTGAAACATGAAAAAGCACTGTACAAAAAGGCAGTATGTTCACTCAGAGCCTTTACAGCAAGTGGTTTCATAGTTCTTTTCCACCTTCTTCCTTTCCAGTCCCAGCACTGGTGCACAAGACTCTATTCTCCCATTGATGCTTTCCCTCTGCAGGTTCCCCCTGCCCTCAGCCTCTCCCTGGGAAAGAGGTTGTGATGAATGCTGATATGATGAAAGTAATTTTCTGTGTGTTTGTTTGATAGATTTCATTGAGGCTTTTTGCCAGGCTGCTTTCCAGGTAGCTTTAGTCACAGTCAGCAGGGATTTTACTTCAGGAAAATCTCATGGCAGACAACAAACTCCTGGTAGGGACAACTGATGGCTGTGGTGAGTCTTCGGAATCAAGCCACACAGGGAGTTCCTGCACCCTCCTATGTGATGTACTGCTTCATAGATAAACTTGCTCTGGTTCAAGGTGTTTGCCACAGTTTTGTGAATCTCAGTTTAGAATGATAAAATGCATAAGCTTCACATTCCTTCCATCCTTTATCGCGGCTCTTTAATTTTATGGGGATTTTCTGAGTGCATGTTAAAATTTTTGCCTCAGAAAAAGAGCCTCAATTTGATTTTTTCTTTTTTTTTCCTCATTACATTAACAAAAGAAGGCTGAGATAATGTGTGATAACATCTAATTTAGAAGTTGTGATAATTCTATTTGAAAATGGTGAATGAAAATCAAAAGATTTGCACATTTACAATGTTACACATATGCTTCTTGGTATAAAACACCAGGTTCAGCGAAGTGTAATCAGTCTTTAATGTCTGAGTATATCAGTGTCACAGGTTTCTAAGACAGGCTCACACTTTGAAGGAAGCGATCTCATTATATTTATATGTATGTATATATATTCAGGTGACTTCTTTGAGCTCTTCAGTTTTGGCTGAGCCCTGCAATTTTGGCATAAATAAATGTACTTCCATCACCAGATTCAGCATGTCTGTGTGACCTCGGTAAGCCCTGCAGGAGACCAAGCAAGAGATATTTCTGTCACCTCTTTCATTCCCATTAGTTTCCAATTTTCAAGCTGGATTCTCTGCACCATGAATCAGACAATACTTATATTGTATAATACTACAAAGTGACTTTAGAGGAATAATTAACTCCTATCAAGAGGGTGCAATTGTTCATTTTCAAAGACAGTTTGATTTAATTTCAATTACTGAAAAATTTCTATGGGTTACTTTAATAGTCTTTTTTAAATATACATAGATCTATGAGATGCTTGGGTTATAATTTTCTCTAGAAAAGTATTTATCTTTCTAATTTCAGCCAGGTTTTTTTAGGCCTGAATAAGTTCTAGAATTAGTCGGGAAGTGTCAATATTCTACCAACCTATAAAAAGTGGGTGATGATTTCTTTTTTCTGTATGAGCATAAAGGAAATGCATGCAGATTGCTTTATAATTGTAATTCAGTCCAGGTTCTGTCATATCAGTGCACTGTAATCAGGGTTGTGAAAAACTCTGTTTACAGTACTGTCTGTTACTTATGCACCATCCATGTGCACACAGCCACACACAGCCTTCCAAATATGTACAAATTTTGTCAAACACTTTATTCCCTAATTTCTGTTGGAAGACGGTCACGTCTGTGCTTGTTTTAACATATGGTGCTTTCAACATATAATTTTATAGGAGGAGCAAATAATGAAGTGACAAGTCCTTTGAATTGTATCGAACTATTCAGAGTGATGGAGACCAGGGATGTGTGAAGAATTGCAGGAAGACCATAAGAAGCTTGAGTGTCAAAAGGCATGTGCAGTTCATTGTAGATCAGTATGGAGTGACGGACATGGGGAAAAATCTTAACTCCAGAAAAAGACATGATGGATTCTGTGTCAACCATCATCCCTTTGGAAGTAGATCTCCGGGTCA
>WEIT01035435.1:14503-50149 GCA_013389985.1 Dryoscopus gambensis
ACAGCCATCTCAATTATTTTGTTTTAAAATTATATATTCGAAGGCTAGTTTACTATTCTTTTTTTAATTTTAGTGCGTAATAAACGTTTACAAAGTTTTGTTATCCAGAAAAAGAGTGGTAGTACAAGACAAATGCTGCGGCTAAATTTGGTAGAGATAAGGCAGTACTCCTGCTAACTGAGTTTTACCTAAATAAAAGGCTTTAGTGGTTGAAGAAATAGTCTACAAAGTCATATCATGTTGGTTATCTTTTTCCTGAACTCTGAATTTGTTATGCAGCATGCTTTAATCCATAGCTGAGTTCATCCACAATTTAGAGTTTCCTGAAATTAATTCCTCTTGGTTGTCCTTCCAGAGGGTATATGGGAAGAAGGAGGAAGCAGAGGTAACTGTCCCTGCATTGTTCAGGATCTTGCTGAGTCACAGTGACAGCGTTCAATGGGCCTGTTCAGTCAAGCCTTGCAATGGGAGGCGTAAGACTTAATTTTTTTGAGACAAAGGTTTGGAAAGGAGTGCAGTATTTCTCATCTTATTTTTGTAATGTGTAACAGCTCAGAACTATTTTAATTTGATTTGTCTAAGGTTACGTAACTTTAGCTGAGGTGAATGCATAGAACAATGGGAATTGAGTTTGGGATAGAAAAATGAAGTGAATTCTTACTATGAATTATTGGAGGAGTTTTGATTTAATAGTGCTTACACATCAAACCTAATTTATTTCCGTTTTTAATTTCTTCTAGCTACCGAGTGTACTGTCTGCTTGGAGATGGAGAGTTATCTGAAGGCTCTGTTTGGGAGGCAATGGCCTTTGCTGGCTTTTACAAGCTTGATAATCTTGTTGCTATATTTGATATTAATCGTCTTGGACAAAGTGACCCTGCTCCTCTGCAGCATCACGTTGATATCTACCAGAAACGCTGCGAGGCCTTTGGGTATGTGAGTGGGAGAAGTTCAGGATAATCTCTCATTTGAAAATGTATGTTTTATTTGCTTCTCAGAATTGTTCAGATGAGCTTTCAGCTCTAAAGGTTTCCATCAGCAAGGAAGATGGTCTGTCATAATGCCTGATATTGGTCGACTTTATGGCTGCAGCAGGAATATTAAAAGTGGCAGAATTTGTTGGTTTTGAGGGAAAATAAGGACTGCTTACTCAGATAAATCTGTTAGGGGTCTTAAAACTGTTTTTATCACATTAATTCAGATTTATAACTGTGACCACATGTCCTATCATAGCAAGTAGATCAGAAAAAAACAGCATGGAGAGCATTACTTGTAAGAGAATTCTTTGTGTATTGGCTTTCATTTAGTTTCATATTTCTATGGAAATGCAAAGTCCATACTAAAAATTTGTCAGATACAATAGAAACCAAATTACGCCAGAGTGTTTTGGGTTTTTTTAATCATCTTCTATTGTCAGTTTTCATCTTATTTCTAGATGTTTGATTTTCTCTTGTGATTAAAAATGGCCATTATATCTGAAGAAATGTAGTTATCTGTGGGCTGTGAATTTTGCTCGTAGCTGTTGATCCCCCTGTGACTGATTTTGCATTATAAAAAAGCAGCTGTGCTATTTACGGTCTCAAATAAATGCTAGTTTGTGTTTCTGGCATACTTTGGGTCTCTTAAAAAGACACTGCTCTGGAATGAAGTTAGTATTTGTTATTGTTATTGCTGACTACCAGAGAGTGTCACATGCTAAAACCCTTTAGAAACAGTTGATCTGTTTGTGTTCTTAGCTGGCATGCCATCATCGTGGATGGACACAGTGTGGAGGAGCTTTGCAAAGCCTTTGGCCAGGCCAAACATCAGCCAACAGCCATCATTGCAAAGACTTTTAAAGGCAAAGGCATATCAGGTAATAAAACAATGATTACTTTGCATAGACATGTGGATATGATATGTACCTAGTGCTGCAGTAAAGGTACCTGCACATCTGAGCACTAGCATGCAGAAGGTCTTTCAACCACTGTACCTCTCAGCAACTTTACTGCTGAGAAAATTGGTTTGGTCCTGTCACGTGAGATGTGCACCAGCTGTGGAGTGTTGTGTCCGTGGGATGGAGTAAATGCACACTCAGTGTGTCAAGGGTTGCCATGATTCCCTTAAGCTACAGCTTTTAGCAGCACTCTGAGCTTCCGTTTCTGACCAGATAAATATTAATAACAGCAGTGAATATCTTCAATCCTTTTCACTGAGTAAGCAAGCAAAGTTCATTATTTGCAGTGACTTAGGGAAAAGCAGCGTATCGGCCAGAGAGGTGATTTGGCTGTTAGTGCCGGGTGCACAGATAAGAGTCATCAGAAGCTATTAAAATAAAGCTGTAAAACATCCAGTCTTGTTTGAATTGGACACCTTGGTTCCCTGTGGTTTCAAACTTAACTGAGTTTGTTTAAATAGGCCTAACTGTTGAAATTTCCTGGGAGGTGTTCACACTGATTTACTGGTTGCTTCCTGCCACACTTAGGGACCAGGTCTGTTAGATGCCAATTTACAAATAATTTCAGTAGAAAATGCTGGGATTTTGTCACAAGTTTGGAATATATGTAATTTGATCATGTAAAATTCCTCCTATTTGTTTAAATATGTTTGTCGTAAGGCAGTTGAATACTACGGTAATTGTTCAAGTAATTTCTTCCTTGGAAGAAAATACTAGACTGTCATACTCCATTGCACTTTTATCTGGATAAAATCAGCAGCTAAAAGCTAATTTGTTTTTATGCTTTTCTTACTTGTAATGTGATTTTAAATACACAGGTGTTGAAGATAAGGAAAGCTGGCATGGAAAGCCCCTTCCGAAAAACATGGCTGAACAAGTCATTCAGGAAATAGATGACAGGATCCAAAACAAGAAAAAGCTTTCTCCAGCCCTTCCAGAAGAAGATGCACCTATAGTAAATATTAGAAACATTAAGATGCCATCCCCACCAACTTACAAAGTTGGAGAAAAGGTATTCCCTTCTTTTCCACTGTTTGTCAAATATTTCAAAGTGTGAGACTGTTTAACTGGATAGCAGGAGGTTTTGTGTTATCCCTTGCCACAATTTCAACTAGCCACTTCTTCTCAGTAGGCAGACACCTGTTTCTGTGGTGTGACATAGACAATCAACTCGCTGGGTATCGAAAGGGTATATAAATATATTAAAATATGAAGATTCAAATCACTCTTCTTCATTTCATGATCATTATCAATTTTCTAACCTACTTTATGTGCATTTGGAATTGAAGAAAATCCTTGAGGTTCAGTGAATTTCCATGATTGGAAAGCAAGGTTTAAACATTTCCTAGCAAGATTGGGGAGGAGTTGCCAATTTCAGCACAGATGTCTTTTCTAATGCTTCATTGTGGGTTTGTTTACTCTTCTGTGTGTCACCATTCTCATATGTACTTTTGATACTGCTATCATTTGAAAACAATAAAGTAGGAAGAGAAAAAACCTCTAGAGGCAGCAAGTTACAGCAGCTCTGGTGTGTTTCCCTTTTGCAGTGGGCCACCCGCAAAGCTTACGGGGTTGCGCTTGCGAAACTGGGCCACGCTAACGATCGAGTGATTGCTCTGGATGGGGACACAAAGAACTCCACCTTCTCAGAGCTCTTCAAGAAGGAGCATCCCAGTCGCTACATCGAGTGCTACATTGCTGAGCAGAACATGGTAACTGCTCCCTTGGTTTATTGAAAGATCGGTATAACCATTCAGTGTGAGTCCCCTTACAGTGCGGGGTCTAATTGTTTTCAAATAAATGTATGAGGTAATTGGAGCAATAACCAATTCAGGAACCTTGTTCTAATTTCCATTTTGTTAAAGAACGGCCCTTTTAGTAAATGCCAGTCCAAATAACACAGGTAAATCCATTCCCTCTTAGTAATGATGATTTTTGTCTGCTGGAGATAGCAAGACCATGTCCATTGGACTGAGAACGTAAGCCTTTGATCCAGGAGAAGAAAGAGGCGGATAAGTCTTAAAAATCTGTGAATGGCTGCTTGAAGCAGATAAAGAAAAGAAGCTGCCAGTAAGAATCAACAATAACAGCTAGCAGTTGAAGCAAGGAGGAGAGGAGATGCAGGAGGATAGATACTGTGGGAGGGTGAGTTGCCTCCTTTCCTTTCTGGAAACGCCAGCAATTAGAAGCAGGACTAAACAGAGATTTTTAATCTGCACTGAGAGCTTCTTGCTAAATTTTTAGGGCAAGAAGTCCCACAGATGATGTCCTGGAAATAACTGATAAATGAGGAATTCACTGTTCTTGTCCAACGTGCCTCTTTCAGGTGAGCATTGCAGTTGGTTGTGCCACTCGAGACAGGACCGTTGCTTTTGCCAGCACCTTTGCCACCTTCTTCTCGCGGGCGTTCGACCAGATCCGCATGGCCGCCATCTCCGAGAGCAACATCAACCTCTGCGGCTCTCACTGCGGGGTTTCCATCGGTAAGGGCACCCACGGCTCCCCAGCAGCAGCCCCCATCCCCTTAGTGATAAGTGTCTAGCAGTCAGCTGGATCCTGCTCTGTGGAGGAAAGCTTTATTACAGCTGGGGTGGTGTAACAGTGGCAGCACTGATAGGAGGAAGTTGTATTTGCAAAGCCACTTTTGTGGGATGCGCTGTTGTATTTAGAATGAGAAAAATTTCAAGCTGTCATCTGCTTTTTTTTCCTCTTTGGGCTGATGAAAATAGGATTTTTCCCTACAAGCTTTTCTCCTGTACAAGTGAAAACTTGATACAAAGGGATTGAACTGAAACTGAGGAGTTTAGGTTCCATTTCATCTTTGCAGTTGATGTCTTCTGTTCTTCTGTGGAAAAAATAGTCATGTGCTTACTGTACCTTTGTTTCCTAATCTCTAAAGTGAGAAAATAATGATACTGTTCTTGCACAGATGCTTTTGTCCATCAATCTCAAAAACACTTTAGAGATCATACATTTGAAATAACTAATTCAACTATTCTCAATATTTTTTACTACTGCAATTGTTGATAAGGTGATTTAAAAAATCCAAAACCTCTTAAGTATTGATGAAACAGGAACTGTGAAGCTGTTACATAATTCAGAAAATGGAATCATAGAAAGGTTTGGGTCGGAAGGGACCTTAAAGGTCATCTCCTTCCAACATCTGCCACTAGACCAGGTTGCTCAAAGTCAGGCAGGACTTACCCTTGGTTGTCTTGGATCACCTCCCTGTGCCTCACACGCCTTAGTACAGCTTCTAGGAGGATCTGTTCCAGGATCTTCCCAGGCACACGGTGGTAGTTGGTAGTTCCCAGGATCATCTCTTCTCCCCTTTTTCAAATTGGGTGCAGTGTTTCCCTTTTCTCGTCACCAGGGACTCCACCTGGTACTGCTGTGACTTTTCATGCAGGGTCTTGGCAGCTACATCAGCCACTTCCCTCAGGACTCTGGGATGCATCTCATCAGCTCCCATAGACTCTTGTATGTTGCAGTTCCTCAGGAGGTCATGAGCCTGATCTGCTGTGGTTTAATGCCAGCTGGCAACCAAGTACCACCCAGCCACTCACACACTCCCTGTCCCTGCAGTGGGATTGGGAGAATAATCAGAAAAAAACTTGTGAGTTAAGAACAGTTTAATAAATAAAACAAAGTAAAACATACTACTACTAATAATAATTGTAATTATAAAAATAAACCCCCAAAACAAGCACAATACAATTTCTCATCACCCACTGACCAATGTCCAGCCTGTCCCTGAGCTGTGGTCAGGACCTTCCAGCCAGCTCCCCCCAGTTCATATGCTGAGCATGGCATTCTGTGGTATGGAATGTTCCTGTGGCCAGCTTGGGTCAGCTATCTGGGCCACGGTCCCTCCCAGCTTTTTGTCCATCTCCTCACTGGCAGAGCATGAGGACACTGAAAAGGCCTTGATTTAGGATAACACCACACAGCAACAACCAAAACATCGGTGTCTTATCAACAGTATTCTCATCCTAAATCCAAAACACACCACTGTACCAGCTAAGAAAAAAATGAACTATCCCAGCCAAACCCAGGATATCTTAACTGCAGAAGGAACTTTGCTCCCTCAGGCCCTGTCCTGCAGTCCGTCCACCTGAGAGGTGTGGGAAAGGGGTTTGCCAGGGGAGAGCGAGGCAGCAGAGCCAGCACATCTCAGACCAACGGGCTGAGGGCCCTCACCAGCAGAGCCTTCTCTGGTCTTGGCTTCCCACCATAACTGCTTGGAATTCGTCAGATCATATTGGGGTTGGCTTTGGTTTGAAGGAGGAAGAGAATTTTATTTTTTATTTGAAATGCATAGACATGACCCATGAAAACAGGAACAGACTTGCATACCAAGAAGGAAAATGCAAGTAGACATTCATGCTTGAAAAACGAGTAGGTATTTCTAGGGAAAGCGAAAGAGAAGGAGACATGACAGGGGTTGTAAATTAAGGCTCTCTGCATACATCAGGTTTTCAGTTGATTTAATAGTTTTGGCTGGCAGTAAGGTTTGGAGGAGCGTTGGATTTCCTTTTTTTTTTTTTAATTTAAAAGAAAATAGTTAATTTGACCTGTAATATTGGTAAAGATTTAAAGATGCTTCGTAAACACGTGTGATCTCATCCCAAACCTCAAACTTGTAGCAGTGTGATTTTCTGGAGCAGAGATTGTATGTAGTGTGCATCAGATTATGTCTTTTGTACGTAATTAAAGGAGGGAAAGCCTCTTTTCTGACTAAAATCAGTCCTTCCACCTTCAGACTTTTAGCAAGCAGGGTGTTGGTGCAAAAGCCAATTAGGTTTGTTCTTTGCTCGTTTAAGAAGATAAAACTCCTTTGGGTTACCTGAATTGTCTCCTAGAACTATACTTCCAAGTTTCAATTTTCAGCACATGAAACGTTCTGCTGGGAGCTGTGGCTGTGAAATGCAGACTTGGATTTATAAAGTTGTTTGAGGTACAAATCTCATTCAAGCCTCAACTTGATTTTCAAAAAAAAATTTCAACCCAAAGTTTTGCAACTTATATAAAGAGTTATATAAAGTTATTTAAAGAGTTACATGAAGTTAATGTAAGTTTGCAACTTATATGAAGAGTTACAAAGAAAGTTATTCAGAGAAATCCTTTAGCAGTTAAAAAATTCAATTTTAAATGAAAGGGTATGAATGAAGTGTACTTCCTATTAGAATTTTGGGCCTGCATGGAATTCCAAATCTGCATGGAATTCAGAATCCAGTCTGGATCTGTGGTGAAAATTGAAGTTTTATGTATGCAGTTCTAGGTAGACCTGGGCTTCTGCTGCATTGAAATTGGAACCCATTAAATTTATGAAAAATAGCTATCACAATGACCTTCTGAACTTGTACTAAGTTCACTCCTAGACCAATAGTTGCTGATGGACCAAAACATTAAATAAGTTTTAAGGCCATAAGAAAATAATGGAAAAATCTGTATTTTTCAAATTGAGCATATAGGAAAAGAAATCATAGTGTACATTTGTCAAACATAGAAATATCAATTGTTTAGACTGTTTTATATCCTGGACATTTGCTACTGTTCATATTAAGCACTTACTTCTTTTATTAAGCTTTAAATGTAGGTTTTGCAGATGTAATTGAGAATTATACTCTCATTTGATCTGTGCTACTCCAAAACCATATAAATTGGGATTTTCAAAAAGACTTGGGGCCAGACTCAACTTGGTGCTAGTCTGTAAGTTACTTTGAATTGAACTGAGGAGCTTTGAATGCTGGTGGTATTGGCACCACCGTAGCGAAAGCAGGACAAGCATGAGTAAGTCTCTACCTTGGATAAAATTCAGAGTCAGGATATCAAAATTATCACCTGATAATTTTATTCTTCATAATTTCACTTTTCTTCTATGTCTTCATTGTGTGGGTGCATTTTAGGAAAGGAAGATTCCCACTGGGGCATCCCTCTCATTCAGAGTGCACACATTCAGAAACTGTGATATTGAGAGGGTTTTTTCATGACATGACTGAAAGCCGAGACACTTCCTCTTCCTGATGGGTGCTCACTTTATTAGTAATGTGCAGTGGCAGAGTTCAATGATTGATCTCTTTAACATGTTTAAAGTTCTTCAGAATTTTGTGCTGCTCTTAGGAAAATATTCTCCTCCTTCCTCGCGAACTCGTCCTTCTTGACTAACAGGTAGCGGGTGCATGTGGGAAGGCGCTTTGCCCTGCTGCTGCAGGCTGCGACATGACTGGATTCAGAGCTCTGTGCATGGCTGGTTTGGAACAGTGCCATTCCCAAAGCTCCGTTACATAAGGTCACTGGGGGCGGGGGGTGTTGTGGTGGTTGTTTCTTTAACCATGGAAAATCATGGCATCCAGCACGTGTCCTGGCTAACGATTCTTTTTCATAGATCTGCAGTTTATGCCATGAGGCGCTTGAGTTGTTAAATTAGCAACACAGATGCCCTGCTGCTCCTTAAAAGACCTTTTTACAGTATTAAAAAATACATACATACCCTTCATTTAATCTTGAAATCAGCCTAACAGTTTGAGAGTAGTTGTACCAATTGCACTCTCCATTTCTGATGGGACACATGCAATTCTCCTTTCACATTTCCAGCAGTTTAAATGTGGAGGAACGCTTACTGACAAGTATAAATTCTGCCTCAGCACATATAAATCTGAAGATGCTCAAAAATCTTGTGACCCTCTTTCTGTATCTGTACCCTTCCTATTTGGTTTTATTCCTTTTGTGTTGTTTTATTGTTATACTTTATTTCCTATTTTTTCTTTTTAATCCCAGTTTTCTTTCTTTTTAGTCTCTTTCTATCATTATTTACTGTTTAGATGGTTCCAAGTTTAAGGAGAAGATGATTCTTTTCTCAAGCAGGTAGACTTGCATGTTGTGTGTGTGCCTGATTTTCTCCTTTTCTCTGTTTTTGCCTGGTTTACATTGAACCTCACTTCTGTATTGAGTGATTGTCAAAAATGTGCACTTGCTTTTTTGTAACCCTGCTTTGATTCTTTCAGGTGAGGATGGGCCATCTCAGATGGGACTGGAGGATCTGTGCATGTTCCGGGCTATTCCCAACTCCACTGTGTTTTACCCCAGTGATGCTGTAGCCACTGAAAAAGCAGTGGAAATAGCTGCCAACACCAAGGTTTGCATCACAGTACTTCTGAGCCAGAGAATAATTCTGCCTTTTGTACTACTCTTGTTGCTTCTGGCATGTTTCTTGCATGTCTCTACCCACGTAAATTCTTCCCAAGGCTCCAGCGTGGCAGTGGGATGTTTTCTTTGCAAGGAAAGGTTACAGACATTCTGTCCAGGCTACTGCAGAATGAAGAGTCTGGAATGCTGTGGGTCAGATTTGGGGAGATGTAAATGATTACACACCAAGGGCAGTTTGAATCTATATTGACTCAGAGTAAGAGCAAGTGTAACTCCCTTAGATCTTTAGCAAACCTGAAAGTGCTCTCTTAGTACAGTATCTCTGGGGTCAAAATTGAAGCTGGATATGGAAAGATAAATTTATATTGAGGATTTTGATCATCTCCATGATCGATACGTCCACTGGCTGCCGTAGGAGGTTTTTTTGAGAAAGGAGCAAATGATCTGAAAACTTTCAGTCTTGCCACTACAGGTTTTCCATGAGGGAGTGTGGAAATCTGGTGTGCAACAAATGTGATGAGTGGTTCGTGGAAAAAAAGATGAGAGATGGGGAAAGAAGTGTGAAGAAGAGATTAAAGTACAAGTTTGCTGCTTCTTCTGGAAGGGCATCTGAACTTAACTTATGGAAAGCATTTTTCCTTGCTTTCAGCCCAGCATTTCTTCTTTAATTTAAAATTGACAGAGTAAAAGTTGCACATATATGGTACAGTTCTAACAGTCTACTTAACTCGAGTAGGATTCTCCAGTTCCACAAGAGAGCAAAAGAGAAATAAATATCTTGGAATCAGAAAGGAAATTGTAAGTTATCAGTGTGCTTTAAGAGGAGGTGAACTTTTTTGTGCTGTTTAAAGCAACCAGCTGCCACAAAGGACTAATGGGAATTGGTGGGGCAGAGAGAGCTTACTTATAAGAACCAGAGGTAACACAGAAGAGTGAACGTCAGACAAATAGAAAAAGTCGTTTTGATGTATTTTTTTTCATAGGATTTATCATAAAATCTCAACACTTTGCTGTTTTCCTAACTTCTAACATGTTTACTTCGGAAATAGGGCATTTGTTTCATCAGAACCAGTCGTCCTGAAAACCCTGTCATTTACAACAACAATGAGGACTTCCATATTGGACAGGCAAAGGTAAATAAATAGAATCAGAAAAAATATGCAGTGTTCCTTTTGTAAAAGCCTTTTTCCCTCTAAAGTATTGCAATGCCAAAGATTTGATATTTTCATTTAAATCTCTAGAAATGTAAAAAAACCAGTAAGATTTAGTGTTACAACCACATGGAGTTGTTTTCTTGCAGGTGGTTTTGAAGAGTAAGGATGACCAAGTGACTGTGATTGGAGCAGGAGTTACTCTGCATGAAGCACTGGCTGCAGCAGAGCAGCTGAGAAAAGGTGGGGCTTTTTTCCTTTTTGTCACTTAACACAGAAAAAAAATCAATACCAGTCAGCCTAACTGCTGACCCTTTGTACTGGTAAACATTAATCACGCTGTTCAGACAGCTAGTCAGTCACCTGTTAGCTGATACAGTACAACACAGCATGCAGCTGCCAGTCGTGCCTAATGGAGGAGGTTTTAGTTGGCTTAGCAGCATTAGTAGCCATGAAAATTTGTCAAACAGATCAGATCAAGGTCTCCTTAGAATTGCTGATCTGTGATGGTGCCCTGTGGGCAGAGGCTTGGGGACACTGGGAGGAGCAGGAGTGGCACCTGGTCTGGGTGGGACAGGTACAGCACAATGGGCTGCAAACAGGCTGGGGTCAGTCCCAAATCACATCTTGTCACCTCTGTGCCCGTGGGCACCCGGCCCTGGGCTGGGCTCACTGCTGACCTGGGTTCCTTTGAATACAGCAGCTCTGAATAGCCTCAGAGGGGCACAAATCTGTGGGAGTGCTCAAGTCACTGACATGTCACAGCAATGGTAATCCTTCAATGAAATAAGAGAAAGAAACCATCAAAAACCCATCTGTGAGTCAGGGGCCTCTGCCCAGGAAGAGATTACAAATAGCAGGAGATAATACAGTTATGCTGCCTGTGGCTTATGGGGAGCTTTGTGTGCAGTATCTGGGTGGACTGATACTTTGTCATGACCTTGAGTCATCAGGCTCAGGACATTTTGAAAGTTGTATTTTCAGATCCTTGGTTATTTTTCTACATTTACCGTGCTTCACAATGCTCTGCTGATCTTGAAGTCTGAGTAATCACCTCTGGAGAGATAATCCCATAGTGCAGAGGCAGTGTCTAATACCCAAAATGTGTTGGCCACTAAAGAGCCTTCAGTCACAAAACTGTGACAATAGGGCCTCTTCATGTGTAGGAGTTGGCCCAGTGTTCAGCCAGCCAGGATCAGAGACAACCTCACATAATTGCTATTCTTTATAAACAATTGGCATTTGTGCACAGCTTTAATGAGCCAGCTGGGCCTGCCTTATGAGGGCAGGGCAGATTCTGGGTGTGGTGCCAACCAACCTTAAGGGTGCCCCGGCAGGGCTGGGCAGTTCAGACAGGCACACCTGAGAGGTGGCAGCCTGCAGTGAAGAATTCAGAATGCCTACAGACCAAAGAATCAGGCGGAAATTGTACTTGGTTTGACAATAAAGGTAAAATAAAGGTCCAGGAAAAAAATTACAATTGACAGTCTGACTAAGGAGGATTTTCTGGTGACTGGATTCTGCTCTTACCTGGGGGAAGCCAGTTAGATGGCTGTTTTGCTGATGGGTGCTCCTGGTAACCCTGAGTCACTCATCCAAGCCTCCTCCATCATGTCTGTGAATGAATGGATACCACTATTCCACAAGGTGCACGGAGAAAGAATACATATAAAAATTAGGGTTGGCTGTGATGCCTTCGGTTTTAACTTTTATATTTTTTCAAATCCTGTATTGCCTGGTGTGTAACTCTGAAGTCTCTTGTGGCTTGTTTGCTGCTCTCTTAGGTCAGATAGACACAACAAAACTTCTCTGAGCTTGCTATTCAAGGACACTGAGACTGTCCTAGGCCTAAAGGTATAAACTAGGGCCGTGAAAGAGGTGGAGAAATTGAAGAAAGGTAAAGTTTTAATTGGTGAATTTATGCTGATATGCAAATGGACCAAACCTACAAAAGTGTGAAGAACTCATGACCTGTCGTCCATCTTGGGGTCCATTTTGGAAGTAGCCTCTGGCTCCCCAGGGTGTACCTTTGAAGGCGTTTCAAATAAATACCTACCTTTATTCCCTTACTCTTGTCTAGTCTCTTTCTAAGTAGCCACTCAAGGCATCTGCTGGGTTCTGTGGTAGATGAGCCATAAGTACGGGTACCTGGGAGTTTTGCATGTTGCAATTCTTTGTTGCAAATGATTTCATTTATTTATGCAGAAAAAATCTACATCCGTGTGATTGATCCCTTCACTATAAAGCCCCTGGATAAGAAGACAATACTTGAAAATGCAAGAGCAACCAAGGGCAGGATCATCACTGTTGAGGACCACTACCATGAAGGTGAGTGGGGTCTGGGAGGTCACAGCCCTCAGAGGCTGGAAGCTCCCAGGTTCTGACCTGACAGAGGAGTATGGGACCTGATGCTGTCATCCCATTAAAGCAAAAGAGACATTTCAGCCTTTTTTGGTGCTGTTAGGATTATAAAGTGACACTGAGGGTTGAAATGTTCCTAAGATGGAAGGGGTAATCAGGGCTGCCCTTCCGATTAACTCGGCCTTGTGTGCCCTTTGTGCACTTGGTCCGAGTGAAGTCTGGATTCATTTGTGCCCAGTGAAAATGTGAATTCCTGCTGTGCTGCAGGGGTTCTGCACAGTGGTCTCTGAATGGCTGTACAGCAGCTGCTCTGCAGGTGTGAAATTGCAAGAGAGACCATTGCTGTGCAGGTTTATGTATTCCATATGTCCAAAAGCTTGGCTCCAGGTTGCTTGAAATCATATGGTCTGGGCAGTTTCCAGTTTGTCCACAGTTACTCTGGGATAAATTCCTCCCTTTTTCTTCTCCGCCATCATAGATACCTACTAACAGAAATTAGTAGATATAGTTGTGAGAATATTACCCTAATTTAAGCTGAACATCACTCTTGCCAGGTACCTGAAGTGAGCTGGTTCTACCGTGAGTGCTGGATACACCATACTTTTGTCCCAGACTGTGGATGGTGATAGATCACTGAACCTCATCATTTTCTAGCTTAGTGTTCAGCTCTGGACAAGTATTTTACTGCAGGTTTGCAAGATGGCAGAGTCTTAACTGTGAGGTGCTGACCAGGGGCTTTGTGCTGGCACAGTGCTCTGTGGTGCAGGCAGGGCAGGTGTCTGTGCATCAGAACCCTGAGTGCATTGCAGGCCCCATCACACTCATCTCACCAGCTGCATCCACAGAGGTGCCTCTGGCTGGAGGCTCAGTTTGGTTAAACCCCACCGTGCCTGGAGCTGTGGGCAGCCCTGTGATCCTGGATACACTGGCTGAAGGGTAGCACTAAGGTGCCTCTTCTACCAGGTCCCACAGCGCGTGCTTTTGACTCAAGTCTTGTTTTCTTGTTCCCTAGTACTTCTGCTTCCAGTGTCTCTTCTGCCTCCATGAAGTTCCTGTTGCATCCTTTGTCCCTGGGACTGATAGCGAGCCAGAGCTGAGCTCTGAGCAAAGGCTGTGAATACATTACATAACCAGAGAGGTGCCCAGCGGCACGTACAGGCACTGTGAAAAGATGGAGCTCTGAAGTGCTGCTGGGATTGGTTGGAATTTCAGCACGTTAAGCACGCTTGTAAATGCTCTTCAGTCTAAGTGTATTTTTAAACGTGGTTCCTTGGCTGATGCAGAGGTGTTGAGAGCTTGCTGACAGTCCTGTGCCCTTGAGAGGCAGGTGTGTTGTGCTGCTGATGGCTGAGCACTTCAGAAATGGCAGCCTGCTTGTCCTCGGAATGCCTTTGGTACAGGACAAGTTTCCATGCCACAGCTGGCCCACTCAGACACATGTGATTGGTGTTTTCCTAAGCCGGGGAATGGAGGCTGTGAGTTGCAGGGCCCTTTGCTCAGACACACACACACACACACACGCAGTGTGGCTGTTCCCTGCTGCTGCTCCCTCAGTGCCCTGTGTGCCCTCTCTCCGCAGGTGGCATTGGCGAGGCCGTGTGTGCCGCGGTGGTGGGCGAGCCCGGCGTCACCGTCACTCGCCTGGCTGTGTCCCACGTGCCCCGCAGCGGGAAGCCAGCTGAGCTGCTGAGGATGTTTGGCATTGACAAGGATGCCATCATGCAGGCCGTGAGGGCGGCCGTGTCCAAATCCAGGAACGCGGAGTAGCTCGAAGCATCTCGTGCTGTGTAACGGAAGAGCTGCGTTCGGAGAGGTTAAGGCAGGCAAAGGTGCTTTATGTAGAGAGTTCTAATAAAAATACCAGCTTAAAAAACCTTCTGGGGGTTAATCTCTTCTTTTCTCTGTGGGGTTTGGTATAATGGGGTAATACCTGAATGTTTTGAGTCCCTCCTCTCTGCATTGCCCCCGGCCATTTAAAATCAAAAGCAGGGAGGAAGTACCGAATGTGCTGGGTGATGCTGAAGTGGAATGGGATGTTCCAGGTCCTGGGGAACCAGTGGAGGTGGGACCCAGCAGGGCTCTGGACTCAGGTAGGACAGACTGAATGGTAGTGCAGAGAGCACAAGCTCAGTGGAGGAAGTTGAAACTTTTCACAGGAACGTGTAGTTTTGAGTTCTTGGCTGATCCTGGAGCAAGGGTGATGCTGAGATGGACTAAAGAAGGATCTGGAAGAAGAGCAGGAAATTCCCAGATACACAGGAAGCTGCAGCTCAACGTGTAAGTTGCTTTTTTTTTAAGAATTGACTTTTTTCATGTGACCTGCTCCAAGTGGCTGAGCTGTTCATCTCACACGGTGGGATGCACTAGGTGACTTTCAAATGTTTTGCTGTTTTTAAACATTTTGCGTATTTTACCCTTAAGCAGTTTCTGTTAAAATTAAAAATTCATTGCTGACTGCGGAGTACCAAATTTGAAACATTAAGTATTGGAACATGTTTCTCATCCTGACTGTTCCACAAATTGCCTTTGAGAAAGACATTAGACAGCAGAGGACACTAAAAAAGCCCTTTTCGTCAGAGCAGGGTGATTCTGTGTAGTTTTCAGTTCACCCAAAAGCCATTTGCCACTAACATGGCTATAGTGGTCTGAGCAAGACTTTATTTGCAAACTAACACAAAATATACAGTATTTGGGGATGGTGGAATATTTCTACAAAGACATGTAAATAGTACATATAAATGAGAATATAAATACTACGGAATAACTTGTATTCATCCTTCTTGCACAGTTTAGCCCTTGAGGGGTTGGGTGGCAGCTGTGCTGTGTTGGTGCAGGCCTGAGTGCAACTGTTGGTGTTTCTGGCAGCACAGCTGGAACTGCAGGCAAGAGTGATCGACACTGGTGCTTCAAGTTACATACAGCAAAAAGTAACCTTTCTGATTTTCTGAGCAAGGCTTGAAATTGTTCCTGTAAAACCCTGAGCTGTTTGGGTTTACAGCTTTCAGATTTACATTTCTTTACAAGTCCATGTTTATGGCTTTTTCTGTCCAATTTGTTGCCTTCATCATGCTGTGGGTATGAGGAGCTTACATTTTTACTGAAAATTTAAAGATACCCCCTATGATTGCATTAGCCCTACATCCTAGCAATGTGTAATACATCCCTATAACATGAGAGGAATGTCAAAGTTCCATGTTTCTTTGAGTAAAATAAAGAAAAAGGTTGGAGGATGAGTCAAATCAAGCACTTTGTTTTTCCCCTGAGAAAAGATGAAATTTGCTGTTGTTAGTACTCTCATTACTGCAGCGCTCTGTCAGTGCCTGTAACATCTCCCCAGCTCTCCTCGGGTGAAACCACTGCCCGCCCACTGCTCCGAGTTCTGCCACAATCAATTCATCAGCGCCAGCGCCGGCACCGCCGGGGCTCAGCTGGGAGAGCAGTGCCGGCCTCTGTCTGCTCTGGGCAGCACAGGGCAGAGGAGGAGGTGGCCAGGATTCCCACAGAAACAGCCACAGCCTAAGCCAGAACCAGCACAGGACAACACTGATGTTGATTTTGTTACAGCACAGGCAGAGTAGCTCGGTTTGTTACCAGTGAGAGATGCACCACCACGTGGCTGCCTGGGGGAGGGAAGGTGAACGTGTTTATATTTAAATGGAATTAAACACAAAGCTACATCTCGATTGTCTTCCAAGCTCTGCTGAGCCACAAACGGCTTTGGAATCCACAGTGGGGCCCTGTATGCCAGTTTCAGGTTTATTTTTGAGGGAAAGGAGTGATGGTTTTCAGAGGTTTCACATTTCAGCATTTCACACTGGCCATTGGGTTGTTAGGTTCACCTCATACAGCGGTTCCTTTAGTACTGGAACTCTGGACAGCCAGGTTTGGGGAACTCTCCTGAAATACTCCTCCTAGGTAGCTTTCCTCACACCTGTGGGATGAAGAAAACAACAGCTGTTAGGACTGCTGTGTTCAGATTGTGCTGGATCTACGCAGCTTTTCAATATTCTTTGTGGTTTCCATCCATAAACATGGATAAACACAAGCCAGCAGTCTGAAGACCCAACAAGTGAAGCCTCCCTCCACTCCCTGAGTTCTTATTTAAGCTATAGAATTTTTATGCAGATGCTGCCAGGAGACAGTACCCCATACAGGGTGAAGGGCTAAAAATGTGAAAATGTTCTGCCACAGAGAAAGAGTCAAGACTAATTCATTTTCAAACCCAAGCAGCTGTAATGAACTGTAGTAAAATATTCCCTTTTTTTTTTAAGGCAATAAGATTGTAAATCATCATTTAAATGAGTTGGTCTTAAGAAGTACCCAGAAAGGTCCAGGGAAGAGAGATGCTGTCAGTAAAAAGAGCACTATTACCTCTTGGCCTGAATCTGGCAATCAGAGGAACAAAGCTGTCAAGGACGCTCCGAATTCGGTACACTGGGCGTGAAAACAAAGATAAGCAACATAAAACAAAAAATTTGAAAAATGGCAAAACACAAACACTGACACTTGTTCAAACAAGCACATCTGCAATATTATTAATAACAAAGATCAGACTGAATCATGAAAGAACCATCCACAACCTCCCACCATGTTAACATGAGATTACAGAGGAGAGTTCTTGGTTGGGGAGCCATAACTTGCTGCTGGTGGCAGCTCTCCTACGCCATCCCCAGGGACTGCCAAAACGCCCAGGTTTTAATATTTCCAGTAGCTGCTGCCATCCAAGTTCTGCCCTGAGCTTGTCCTCAGTCCCAGGGGAAGGCATGGCAGCCAGAATGCACAGCATCTTATCCAGTGGATCTGGGAAGATGGGCCTTGCTGCTAAAATTACACGTTGTCATAGCAACTCAGCATTCGGCCATTGCTGCAGAAAGAGGTGACTCAGGGTCTTGTGATCACTGAGAAGGAAAAATGAGTCAACCTCTCCCTTCAGCAGTGTTAAGGCTGCTTGTCGGCAGCCCCCCTGTAAATGGGAGATGCTGGGGGAGAGTTACAGGGTGAGTTACAGAATCTCAACCCCAACAGGTTTATGGCCCTGTGGTGACTGTGTGACCTTGTCCTTAGCACAGGGACACAGCTGCTGCTGTAGGGACACTTACCCAGACCAAAGTATATCCCAGTGGTTTCCAGGGAAGCAAAGGTGATTAAACCAATCCCAAGAGAAATAGTCCAGTCTAAGGCAACAAAATAAACGTCAGTTTCTTTCATTTTTCTAGAGCGCAACAATTTATCCTCCTGTTGAATCTTGCCTTACCTTTGTGGTAGTAGTAGCAAACTAGTAGCGCTCCAATCGCAAAGCAAAGAATGACAAAATGAAAGAATTCATCTGAAATTGAGAGGGAAGATTAGGTCACAACTGCAGCCATGGCCCTTCCAAATCCACCTTTAGGTACAGAGCATCACTCACAGAATGAAATAATTTCCCTGAGATTTTTCAGGCACTAGGCTCAGTGTTGTGAGAAGCCTCTATGATTTTCATCAAGAAGCCTTGACGCACTTCAACAAAGTACTCATGTTGGAAAAATAAGGGGTTTTTTGAACCAGAGATCTTATTCTTGGACTGAGGTTCAACAGGTTTGACACCAGTTTGATTTAATAAATCAATTACCATCCTTCCGTATGCCCATCCACCGTACTGTCCACTGAGGGGGACGAGTGCTCTCCTTCTCGTATGCTACAAAAAAGAGATGTCTTTTATTAAATTAAGGAGTTTAAAGTTTATTTCCTTTTTGTATCTGAAATAGATTGTCAGAGCAGAATATACATAAAACTGTTTGTTGGTCTGCAAGCCTTTCAGAAAGATCAAATTAGCAATTTTAAAATCACTCCAAAGAGCATGGTTTTAAAAATGAGTTAAAAAAAATTATAACCAGATGGCTGCATTAACAATACTTAATTGTTGTAAAGCACTCTGGGTCTTTTCTGCCTCTTCTGGGACAATCCAGTCTCAGAATGACAGTGGGGGAGTAAAGCCATGGTACAACGGAGCTTCACTTTGATTCCTGAGTGCTTTGCACAACCACAGCTACAATAATAAAATCCCCTTCACTACTGAGGGAGTGAGAACCATCCCTCTACTTATACCTGTGTCAAGTACTTCTGCACCTCCCAAAATAAGACCTGCAGCTACACTGGCATAGAGAAAAAACAATGGAAGAACAAACAAGGTATTTTACAAGTTTAAACACAGAGCAATTTGCTCTTTGTCATGAGCAGAGTTGCCAAATTCTCTTTTTTCTCCAACTGTATTGCCAGAAAGAGCAGAGTATTTTACCATCTCTCCAATGACGGGTTCAAAGCAGCAGTTTTTTCCTTTTCTCTTTGTTGGTGGCTTGAGCAGCCCCTGAGGCACCTGCTGCACCCAAGCCTTTGGGAGTTGATTCAGCACAAGTTTCAGATGCTGATTACCCCTACACTGGGCTGGCAACTCCTGCCTGGCAGTCAATTTTCTCTAAAGATGTAACAGGTGAGTACTGGAAGTGTCCTTTACATGAGCTGTAGACTTTTGCTGTGGTGCTTTTGAACCATGGAGCAACTAAACCTTGCCAAGAAATTCTGTTCTGGGTCACCTGATACAGGCATCACATTTTTGACTCTTTGAGCAGTCTAGATTGATCACATTTTGGTTTGGGGACAAACTCAGTTATTTTTTTATTAATAACATAGCATTGCATTATTCTGACTCCCAGATACAACTCTGTGCAGTTGTATGAATGTTCTATAGATAAAGAACTTAGCAGAACATCAATTCACACTTGGCAAGAGTCTGTCCTGCGTTACTCTGCTTCCTAACTGTAACTTTGCATCATGGAATGACTTGCACAGTATTTCTTCTATTAAAGCATTCCATGTTAATACCCGTTTTTAACCTTCTATTTTTTGATTAGACAATCTCCATGCATCAAGGAGCTGGTATCACCCTCATCACTAAGCCAAACTCAGTCCTGAAAGAGCATCCACAAGATAAACTTTTGTTACAGTGTTTGTACTCACCATCTGCATCTGAATCCTCTCTTCTGGCAATCTCTGAAAAGCAGTATAGTTTTGTTATTTCTGATAGAAAACATACAAAAGTAGAGCTTCCCATTCTCAGCACTAAAAAGCACAGTGAGTAACCACCTATCTGCAACAAAACCTGGGGCAAGTGGCAGAGAGGCCAAACAACAAGTGGAGAAGTACCATGACCCTTTCTGCACCGGGCAGTGTGGGGAGAATATGGCACTGCAATGGATCCCTCTGCCCTGGTGTTCTGTGTGGCTCCTTGGGGATAGGTAACTCAAAAACCTCCCCAAGGGATTATGCTGCAATTTATATCTTCTCCACTGCGCAGAACAGAAGTGGTTGAACAGATGTCCTCTCAAAAGGCTGCTCCACTGGGCTGTTTGCCTCTCCTAACTCATCCTGTGGCCTTGGCCTGGGCACAACAGGGATGAGCTCAGTAATGCAATTAAGCCACTGGCAATTTCCTGCAATGGGCTTTTTACAAACCTTCTGGGGCCGTGCAGCAGTGTGTGGTGGGAGGAAATCTGCCTTCAGACTGCCTGTCTGTGCAAGCTTCTTGGCTGGCACTGCTGCTCTGCTGCCTGACATCTGGCTTTCACCTGGCACCTCCTGCTGGGAATGCTGTGAGCTAAGGCAGGAATGCATTCAGAGCCAAGCATGCAGAAACCAGGTTCCAGGTCCCTCCCAGGCTTCAGGGGATACTAAAAACTGCCTCTAGCTTTCTTGGCTAAGACTGAACAGTTGCCAAAGAAAGCTGCTGGGTTTTCCCCTAAAAAGGATGATGACTGCTGTAGCTGATCTTGTGAGGACCTGGCAGGCCCACGAAAATGGGTTAATCTGCTAGAACACCTTGTACAAATCACCTGCCGTCAGCCAGCCACCACCACAGCCCTGCAACAGCACGTCTGCACCATGCCCAGGTCCAACACCAGGCTAACTGGAAACCAAGGGATTCACAGCCAGGGAGTTATTTTTTAATGTCTCAGCAGGTCAGAAAGAAGACACTGCAGGATGAGGTGACCTGGGAGCGCTTACCTGAATCTCTGTAGGGAACCACCTCTGCTGGTGTTCCTAAAACATGACACAGAGATGAGGTAGGTTAATACCTGCAGTGAGTGTCTGTGTCTGGTGCCAGTGCCAGCCCAAAAACTCCCTGAAATCAGTGCAGGTGTGTAACAGACACAAGGAAGAGACCAACTCTAACTCCTGAGAGAGGGTGGCTCTGCTGGAGGTTATGCAGTCAAAAAGTGGGAAATGACTGAATTATTACCCCCTCCCCCCCACATTCCATCTCTCCAAGTATCTGGAGTCAGGTAGAATCAGACTCCTGTGAGACAGATTAGATCTCCTAATGTCAGTTTAAATGAGCTGCTCTTACATCTGGGCTGAACTCAGTTTAATACAATAATTAAAATCTTAACACTTTACATTTTTTACATCCATAGTTCTATAGTTATTTCTGTGTATTGACACAGCACATTTTCTTCATCTGCATTGTACTTAGTTTCCATTTTTCCTTTGGGAGGAAAGGAAAAGCCTCAGGAGAAAGGTGGTCCTCGCTGATTATCTCCAGTCAGTGCTGTGGGCTGACTGCAGCCTCTGTAAGTAGAGGCTGTGACAGATGTTTTCAGAACCCTTTTCCTGCATTTCAATGGCAGCTGTGCAGAGCCAGGCAGCAGGACTCCTCTCACAACAGCAGATTTTGCTGCTTTCCTGGTTCAACTCTGAGCACAGGGCATGGCTGAGTGTCAGCATTAGCTGAGCTTCATCTTGTAGGAAAGGTTTTTCCTACAGCCAAATTCTGACTTGTCTTTCTCCTACATCTACACATGTTAGTATACCTTTCTTCAACAGCCTAACCAAAGAATGCAAACAATTACCCTTTTTTGGTTTATATGGGTTACCTCCAGTTAAAGCCAATACTGTTGTCACTTTGTCCTACCTCCAAGTAACTGGCCTTCAGTCTTCTGTCTTCCTAAATCTTCCTCATCACTGTCTGGATAAGAGAAAGTATTTGTTCATCAGAGTAAAGAAAAATGTGCTAGCAGCATCAAAAACAACAGCACTGTAGTTGTTTGCTCATAATAAAATCATCTGAAGGTAAAAATCAAGGCTTTGAAATGCAAGGATCACTATTGGCTGCTTTTACCTCACAGCTCTCTTCAAAGCTGGCTGAATAGGTGAAACTCAGCAAAACCTGGAGTAACTTGTATAAAGGGCTGTAGTGAGAAGTTATGATCTTTTATTTGGGGAAGGAATCTTGCAGCAGATTTCTGTGTTTCTGAAACCAGCTTCCGCAAGAGCGGGAGGCAGCCACTATTTTGCTGATCGTGAAACCGGTACTGATGATTTCCTATGTTCTCTCTTTTGCACAGTTTCTTACTTTAGTCAGAGCTCTGCAGAATTGCCACTGAATTGCTGCACATCTCCTATGTCAGTCCTCACAAACATGCAGTCAGACTAAGTTATGTATCAGGGAAAATAAAATAAATCCTCTTTACCTTGTGTATCTTCATCCATGGACTCACGGGATGAGTTTTCAGACTTTTTTTCCTCTTCTGAAAATAAAAAATTCCTTTCCAATCTCTTCAGGAGTTTCAATTTTTCATCTTTTTTTTATAAAGAGAGAAAAAAACCCCAACATTATCAGCAACTACATTTTCTCTCTTTTACAGTTACAGATTTCACAATGCTTTATTAAAGGTTGCCTGGCAGGAAATCAGACCCTTTCTCTAATTTCAGCTGGTTTTTTTTCACACAAAGAGTAGTACAAAGCATCAAATGAAAGCATCATACACACCACAGTTTAGACCTTCTTAAATGGTTGTGGTAGACACCTAAAGTTTCATATTCTGGCATTTAATTATTCATAAAGTTACCCCTTTGCAAAGTCCCACTCCCTGAAGCAGCAGCTGCAGCTGAAAGACGCTTCAGCTGGAGAGGAGCGGCTCACCCTGCCCTGGGCTACCTCTGCCGGGGTTCCCGGTGCCGACGCCGCGGCTCCAGCTCCCTCTGGTGGCACAGGAGCACAGCCCTCACAGCCGGGCCACACCAGGATCCCAACTGCTCCTGAACAGCTCCCTGAACAGCTTCACACCCAGCTCTGTGCTCAGGGCCGGCGCTCTGAGCATCTCTTCATCAGGAGGTGCAGGATTTGGGCACAGGCAGGTGGGTGGGATTCTTTCCCCTCCAGCTCCTCGAGGCTGCTCACAGCCCAAGGGCAGGAAAAGGGTCTTGTTGTTACCAACATTCCTGCTCTGACAGATGACCAAAGCAGGGCTGTGCTCCAGGCTGGGAGCTCTCTCCCCTTCAGGAACATGTTTAATCAAAGCAGAAGCAGGAACAGGATGTCCTTGAGGGTCTCCAGTTAAATTCAGGGTCATCTTAAGTGAGGGCTGCTCTGTCATCTCTTAAAGACAATTAATGACTATAGAGCCTGTGAAACTGCCCTTAGTTTCTTACTGCACAACCAGGCAAATAAGTCTCATTTATCTTGTTGCCAGGTTCAGCACCCAGTGTGCCATCCCCTGTCCATTTCTTTTAGTTTTACATGTGCTGCTAGGGAATTATTTGCAAAAATATTTTCAGTGGCTCAGCTCTGATTTCTTACCACTGTGAGTGCTCAGAGGGGTCCTGGCTGGCTGGATAAGTCTGTGCAAAAAAGTCAGGGAAAACTTTCTCAAGTCAGAGAAATTTCTTTGGCAGCATCACCCCAGGACATGCTCTCTCCCTAAACATAGGTGTTTTTTTCCCCAGAAGAAGCCAAGTCAAACCACCGTAAAATACTAACTTTGGCTTCCATTATCACCACACTTAACTGCCTTTCCAGACAGTTCAGTTGTTTACTAATAATCATTTCCAGGCACATATCAGAGTTTTCAAGCAGCTGTCAAGTCCCACTGGCACTGCAGTAATTTTAACAAAACAGCTGACAGGAAGACAGGTAGGACTCACCTTTTCCCTTGGAGCTGGGCAGCTGCCTGTACCCAGATGGGTTGGAAGTCTTCAGCAAGAGGTAAAGAAGAGCCATTGCCCTGACTCCTTTCTCCTCTATGGCTTTCAGGCAGGCAGCACAGCCTCCAGGGAGGACATCACAGCTGTTGAGGAGCTGAAAGGAAGGTAAGTAAATAGCAAATAGTTTTTCCAATAAAACACAGCCTGTAGAAGCACACCCTGATGGGCAGATGAGTGCATCTCACCCTGTGGGAGATGTAGCCCCCTGCCCCTACTATACAAAGGGGAAACTGGTGACAAAGAGTATTGCCAAAGATGGGAAGAAATGTAAACTCTATTCAGCCACTCAGAGCAGAGCCATCAACTGGGAAAAACAGCACGGTGGGCAATAGTTAACTATTCAGAGAGCTGGAGAAATACAGCTATAGGGTCTGAAAATGGCCATGCAGCTGCTGCAGTATCTTACAGCAAAATGTCACTAATAACAGCTTTGCCTGGAACATAGTAAACTGAACTGATCCTGAGGAATTTATATAAAGTCAGTTATTTTTGCACATGGAGAGCAATGAAGTAAAAAGCAGTGGCCTGAACCTCATTTATCTAAGTGCCCTGTTATACCTTTTAATATATTTCAGCATATCAGATAATGGGACTGTATGTTCTCTCTCCCTAGAGTATAGTAGAAAAGTATAAAAGTGTCTGCATAACAAGGATAAATGTTTCTTTGGTAACTTACATTGTTCTTTTCCTCAGTATTCAGGATAGGTGGGTCAGCGGTGGCCAAGCATTTTACAAGTGATTCCCAGAAGGACTGGTTCATTTTCTCATGATTCTCCAAGTACTTGGCATCAGCAGCAAAAACCCTCTGGAAAATGTCTGTGAGGAAAACAAGCCCATCACTGTGCAGCAGTAGAGGGAAGTTGCATGGCAGTGCTCCTGTGGTGCTCAGTGCAGGTGTGGTGACAGACACCAGGCTCTAACACACTGCCCAATACCAGCATGCAGGAAAGAGTGGTGCTGTATTGTATAAAGCACCTCAGTCTGCCACAAAACAGTAGAAGAATGTCAATAGCCCATACAAATTACTGACGTCTCTGTGATGCTATTGTCTCAGTTACAGAAGCAAGGCAAGTGTTCCCAAAGTATTCCTAGCTATTTAACAGGTGCTTATTCTGACCATGCTGGTTTACAGACAGGCACAAAGACCCAAAGGCTGAATGCCAAGGTACTGAGATTGCTCATCAGGCATTTAATGCACAGCAGTCTCCTTCATGTATCTAAATTCCCACTTGCATTTGCACAAAGCCTAACAGGAGCTGGTGGAACAGCTGGGAATTGACTGTTGGTCTGCCTTTTACAAACAAGGAGATGGATAGGGTGTGTTTTCAGAGGAAATAAATTTCATTGGCTCATGCCCACCCTGGCAAACATTGCTGTGCAGTGTGCATGAGCCAAAGCTTTGGTCTTTGCGTGCTCCCCTCACCTTGCTGTTCTTCAGTAAGATCCGGGATCGGGACATCCAAGCTCTCCATTGCTGGGCCTGTTTGAAAGGGGAGAAAAAGCCTATTTAGAATCAGGTCACTGACCCCCCTGGTTTTCTGTCTTCCATTTTCTGCAAACACAGCATCTCTCTCTGGGCCTTTCAGCTTTCAAATCACTTCTCTGTTTCACATGATGATTCATTTACCCTCCTGGGACCCAATTCTTGACTCCCCTGAGTGAGTCCTACTGGCCTTTGATTATTAGGAAAGAACAAAAGTCTGATCATCATGAGTAAAACAAAAAGAAGCCAGACTTGATCATTCACATTGCTGTTCCGTAAAGCTACCAAGGTGTCTAATTAACTATTTAACACAGATGTGAGTAACCTAATAGGCCCTGTTCTATTCACAAAATAGAACAATTATCCTGTACCTCTGACATCCTAACACTTAAAATGTATCAGCCAGAAAAAATAGCAGAAATAATTCCTAGGAAAGTCCCACAAGACTTTGAATTCTTGTCTCACAGAAGACTTTGATGCTTCAACATCTGTTCTTCCCAAGTTGTCATGAAAAGGAAATTTCCATTAACTTTAGCTTTATGAATTACAAATTTGTAAGCGCGGATCCCATTTTAATTACTGGTATTTGCCACAGAAACAAACATTCTGACATCCCCAAAATACGACATTTCTTTTTGTTTTGATAAACTTGCCACTGAAGTTTTGGGCCGAGGCTGGAATATTCTGGTGCACATTTTGTGGTGGCTGTGGTTCTGAACTGTTGCCTCTGCCTAGTGTGGTCCATGCATCCTGTACTGATGCATCTCCCCTAGAGCAACACTGCAACTAACACACAGCTCTAATCAGACATGCAAATAAAGATTTTTGCGGAGCCTGAAGCACAGTTTTCACTATGCAGGGCACAAGAGGAAAACAGTTTATACCTCCACACTTTTTCTTACAATATGACTTTTGGATCCATTCAACAAATCACTTCCAATCAAGCAGTTTGAAAACTAAGTATATCCTTCAGATTTTCCAGAAGAAAACCTGTTTCTTTTCCTACTGGCACTTTCAGTTCTCTAGAGACCATCATATCAGTCCAAAAAATACTCTAATACAAAACCCAAAACAGGTCAGTTAATATCTTTAGAAGGATACTGTAACACACAAACAAACACTCAAACAGAACAACTTTTTAGGGTGTCAGATCTCAGACAGAAGAAATTAGACACAAACAGACTTCAAAAGACTTCTGGGAAAATGACATAACCACTTTCAAAGGCTCAGCTCAGAAAACCTGGCTTACCTGCCTCCAAAGTGTATTGTGAGGAAATAATATTTTAAGAACATTTTGAAATTATTTCCGGTGATGAACCTAGGCAAAAGATCTACAGTGGCAGATAATCCCTTTCCCTGACTTACATCCAGCCTTTGCTGCTGTAGCTGTGGCAGCAGCCCTGTGGGAGCTGTGAGCCTGGGAGCACCCGATAGAGAATGCAGGAAATGCATCTGTCCCCTCTGCTGGGTAACCACCAGCTGATGTGGAAATGTAGGCACCCAGCACACCACGCCCTGGACAGACTTGTTCTTGGCCACTCAATAAAGAATGTCAGTTCTGTGCACTTATGTATCTCCAGCTATGGTTTTTTGCCTTTTTCAGTCTCTTTCTTGCCTTCCTATTTGCTCAACTTGGACCTTGCAACAGCTGCTTGTTTAAGCTAAATCCTTTAGGCCTCTCTCTGGACCACATGGTCAAAATACCAGGCCTAAAGGAACAAAAGTACTTCAAATATAAACTTTTTTCCAACTGATTAATTCCATTTCAAAAAAAAAATTATAAATATCCAGATATTTTACTGTAGAGCGAAACTCAGGAGGTTTGTCTTTGGGGTTCCTAATACCTAGTGGAGACCACTTTCAGTGGCATTTTAAGGGAGGCATTCCTCTTGTCCTGACAGGAACCTGTCACAGCAGCTGCCCTATCTCAGCTTTGCATCATTCAAAAGATAAAGTGACCAGGTGGGCACTACCCAACCTGTCCTGCCACGCACACAGGAAGGGCAGATTCAACACTGAAGGCAGGGCAGGCACTGTCAACGTCATTCTCATCTGCTATCAGACTGGTTTACTTTAAAACTGCTCATTTGCTGGCCCAAATGACCAGACTGCTCAGCTGTTCCAGCAACAGAAACACAGTTGCCTCATGCACTTTTGCATCCCGCTGTGGTTAAGACCTGGATGCCACAAGAGGATGCAGGAGCACCCGGCATCTGCTCCCATCTCCCTTTCTGTGCCTCCAGCACAGCTCAGCCCAGTCAGTCACCAAGATTTACACTAACCAAGGAAGCTGGGTACCTAATTTCTCTTAGACTATGTACAACTAATTCCCCTGTGGCTCTTCTGGAAAGCAAATCAGATCTAAACAAAGGATAAGTATAGGTGCTTAATTATTGTATGTTTTAAAAGTGACTTACTTGATTATACCTCATAACAAGAGAAGGATGATGATATACTGGTATTTCAGTCTGGCCATGAGCTCACTGGGCAATGACATGAACAACAGACCTCACCTTGCTTTCCCCACAGTAAATCAGAATTTAATTGCAGTGAGGTCTTTTTAACATGTTAGAATAAAATTTGCGTGCAGAGTCAGATTTAGAAAGTGAGGCTAACAACTTACATACACAACAATCTTTTGCCTAGCTCATGAAATATATCTGAGGGAAATTGCTCAGTGGGATAACAAAAAAAAAAAAGAAGGCAAATAAAGTAAAATAAGGTTGTTTTGACTTCAAGACAAAAATCAGACAATCCTAAACCTTTTCCCTTTGAAACTACTTTTACCTTTCATTTTAAGTTATATGCTGACACCTAATCTTGCTAAATTTTATTTTAAACATAAAGTTCCTCAATGTCTTTCTCTCAAACCAAACCAACTTCTTAAAGCACACCTGCAAGTCTTAGGTTGGTCCTAGCAGTTGGTTCCACGGGAAGATGTCCTGGAGGGCCGTGGCTGTGGTGAAAGCTGGGTTTCTTCCAGTGAGACAACAAAAACTGATCGACAGCAGCTCGGTTTGAAACCGTTCCTGCTCCAGTCTCCTTGGGCTGTGGTAATAATTCTGCTACCCTTCTGCTTGCCTTCCTGTTGTCAAATATAGCTGAAATGTGACACAGAAGTAGCAAAACTCAGACTTTTCACTCTCCTTGAACGCAGGCGGGTAGAGAGACCCAGCAAGTGCATGTCACTGTAGGTAGGGCAGCTGCCCAGGCTCGCTCTGACTGGCCCCGTGGGGGTGAGCAAGGAGCAGGCACAGCCCATCCACTCCTTGCCGCAGCTCCAGCACTTCCTTCCTCTCCTGGCTTTCGCAGCAAACCCAGACACGGTGGCTGCACTGCTGCCAGCCCCACACCTGTAAGCCCTGGGGGGTTTGCTGCCCGTTTTCCAGCTCTGCCATAAGCATTGACATGCAACATTTGAAATTACCTGGTTTGTGTCTCTCCTTTCACGCCGTCTGCCTCTCTGTGGTCGTTGCAAAGCTCTGAAGGGGAAAAAATGAACTCATCAGAAGCCAGAAAAGTTCATGTTGTAGTCTGAGTAAAATTAAGGCAAACAAATCTTTCTCTATGCATAAAGTGTTGGGCTCTCCGTGAAGATTTTAGAGAACAAAAAATATTTAAAAGATGGGGAAGTCGAGTCAAAAAGACTCAAGCTGAGTCAAGAAGAGAGGTTATAGGGAAGTCCTGTAACCCCCACAGCACCAGAACCCTTTTTCTGTACAGTGGCTTGTTGCCTCAGACAGCAACCAACAAGCCCGCAGCGTACCAAGAGCCAGCACGCAGCCCCCAAACACGCTCAGGCTTGACCCCAAGAAGCTCCTGAACCCCTCCCCAGCACTCACCTTCAAGGCTGTGTGGCGGTTCAGGATCCTGGGCCAGGGATCCCAGTGCCAGCCCTGGCTTGTGCCGGCGGTGGGCGGGAAGGCATCGGGGCTGGGGCCTCACGTGGCCTCCCCTGACTCACGGGGTGCGCAGCGGCGGCTCCGCGTCGTCCTCGGGCTACCGAGGTCACTCTCCAGGTGTGCGTTCCCATGTCCCTGAGCTCTGGGGAAGGTGGCCAAGGGCTGATCCCGCTGGCATGGAGAGAGGAGCTGGGCGGCTCCCAGCCTGCCTCCGGCACTGATGGCCCTCAGTAGCCCTGAGCAGCCAGGACCCCTCAGTCCTGCCCGTGGCTGCTCCAGCACAGCCCCTGCTTGGGCTGGAGACCCAGGCCCTCTTGCTGGGCCTCCCTGGGACATCAGGGGACACTGGGGATGTAGAATCCACTCTGTAGGGAGAGGCCCTGGGCTCTTGTAAGGCTAAGCAGGGACACCGCAATGAGGGTTTGGAGGCCCAGGCACGCTGCCCTCCTGCTCATGGTTTGGAGGCCCGGGTGGAATGCCTGTGGATCTGGGTTGATGACAGGGAAGGGAAACGTGCCCTCCACCCCACCTGTCCCCAGCAGCCACAGAGGGTGCTGACAACACAAAGCCTCTGGATCTGCTTGTCCTATACCCACTGTAAGGTCATTCGGGCTCCCCCCCCAGCCCTTCTCAGCCACCTGACACACATCTCTTCAGCAAAATTATCTGGAGCCACCCCAAGGCTGTTTGCTGTTCAGGGCAGCTGCTCCTTCACTCGCAGGTGATGGTTTCTGACCCAGCCAGCCTTCACCACAAGGCAACATGAGTAGGAAAGGAGGGGGCAGATCCCTCTGGTGCACCAGAGCCGAAGGCAGCAGATGTTTGGTCACTTGAAAATGTGTGTGAGGAGTGCCAGCCAGTGGCAAAGGCGACTCCTTGGGACACTCCAATAGCACAGTGGCTATTGATTACACAAGGTGTGGTCATGTAAGCCATTTGTCAAATTCAGCTAACGGTTTCACCCTGGTGCAGTTGGTGAATTGTATTCCCTCCCTCTGCTCTACTCACTTCTTCATCTCCCAATGTTTCTGGAGACTAGGGCACAGGTAAAGTAAGTTATACTTCCTGTAGTAGGTGTGCGTTTATTTTTCTTTTCCACTTTGTTTGGCTGTTTGCTGTGGGTTTTGATATCTTTTTAGAGGGGGAAAGGATTGCGGTTTGGGTTTTTCTAAGCAAGGTAATCCACTACTTTTCTACAAGCACCTATTCAAGTGCCTTGTCTCACCTACCCTGACATTTTTAATTACATGTAACATTGAACACTTAAGCAGCTAATACACTGCGTCTACTGCTGGGAAGAATACTTTCTAATGAATTAGAATGTTTTATCATGTATTACATGTGTTTACTTGGCCCTTATTTGGGAACTGTCCTCAGAGATTTAGGAGAATGGTGATTTATTCTTTGTATGCTGGGAAAATTGCTTCCAGGAGGGGTTTAAAGAGGTGAGACACAAGCAGAGCAGCTCTTATGCTTGACACTAATTGGGTGCAGTGTCTGTATGGATTTGTCACACAGGCAGGTTGCATGAGAAATGTAGAAATACTCCTAAGTGAGTGTAGGAGGGGCCCAGTGATGGTACATAGAGTAATAATTGCTCATTAAGTCATCACATTTCTGACAGCTTAAAACATTCCCATGACACCTCTTGCCCTACCCTTTCATCCAATGGGTTGGTTAAACTACTCCCTCCTGTGCACGCACTTAGTTGCTACTTATTTTCCTTTAAATAAAGTCTGCTTCAACAATTGTTGTGAATTGCTGCGAAACTGAGGTAACTGGGGGGGATTATGCCTCACTGTCAGCTGCACTTTGCAGGCTACACATAGTTTACAGCTACCTTTCTGGTTTTAAACTATGAGACTTTTGAGAAAGAAGAAAAAAGCAACAAGCAGTGAGTACAACCCATTCCCCAACCTTCCAGACCATCATTGAACCAGTAACACTCTGGTATGCTGAAATCATGTGAAAAATGTTTGCTTTTGGCTGGGACGAAGGCTGACATTTAGCCATGAAAGCTTTTGTGGAATCATATGAGAGTAGATCATGTTGTACCTGAGATATTTTTGAAAATTCTTCTCATCATGTACCCTTCTGTGGAATTACTTGCCATAATAAATAATGCATTGTATTAGTATTTCAAATTAACACAGTGTAATTTTTACTAAAGCCGATTAAATTTAAGCACTAGGCCTGTTTGAGCAGGCTAAATCAAAGGCCAGGATGTATCACTTCCTGGAGGATTACTGACCTCTTCAGGTGCTGTTATCAACAGCTCATGAGGCAGAAGAGTGAGTGATTCCAGTACTGAGACAAGCACAAGATCCTCCCCTTAATGGCTACAGGAAATGATGGAATGTTCCCTCATTATGGGAGCTCCCCTTTATTATGGTCAGCACATTACAGGCTCACAAATGGGCTCTGAGGGATGAGGCTCTGCAAGAGGGAGGGGGTTTGTCTGGCCTGTGGGGCACTGGCTGCTGGTCCTTCCAATTCAGCTACAAGGGCAGTTTTCCAATTAGTCTGGCTGCCGAAGCCCGGGCCCATCAGTAGGATGGGCAGTGCAGCCACAACACAAAGCACAAGCCCATAAAGGGCCGGCTGCCGGCTGACAGAGAAGCAGGGAACAGGGAACAGTGCACTGCTTTTTGCCCCGGGCCTGGCTGAGCCAGGTGCTGCTGCAGCAAGCACAGGGATCAACGGAGCCTGAGGATCCTCTCCCCACCCACTGCCCTGACTGCTTCGAGGAGCAACCTGCAAAAAACCCCTGTTCAATATCTGCTTCTCTCCTCTTGGTCTCCCAGTTCCGTGGGCTCCCTTCCCATCCCCAGCCTTCTGATCTAGCAATAGGGCTGGAAGTACCTCATGGAAGCAGAGCCACAGGCACAGGAGCACACATGCTGCCTGGGAAGCACAAGGAGCCCAAGGGACAATTCCCAGCTTCAGCTGATCCTCCCTCTTGATAAAGCCCCTTTCCTCAGCACTGTTAAGCACACAGGCAACAACAAGGATTTCAATTTTCAATCCTGATGTGTTGTGGAATGGGTTTGGTCCTGGAATCCATTTTGTAACCCTGTCAGCAAGGCAGGCTGAGACCTGTCCCCCACTGCTTTGTCAGCGATGTGCCTGCCAGGAGATGGCAAGGCCACGAAGCAGAGAAGTCTACAAAGGTAAGGAGGCACAAGTTGGTTACCTGGTGGAGTTACCTGTTGGCACAGGGGCAACACAGGCAGAGTCACAGAGCAGGGCTGGGGCTGGGCCAGCAGCTCTGTGCAGCACTGACCAAACTGGCTGAGGCATCCCCCAGCCAGGGTGAACCTCAGACCTCCCACAGGCCTGACTCTCAGAGGTTTATCTATCCATTGTTTCCCCAGGATATCATTCTCAAACTTTTGCTTCAGGATATACCCAGCAATTATCCTCTCCTCCCCCCAAAAAAGGTTCTGTCAACTGCTGGGTTCACATTTCTGTGGTATGAAGTGAAAACACACAGGCTGTGTCAGACTCCACAGGGAGAGAGGGATGGGGAAGGTGAGTGGAAAGGTGAGCTCATGGTACACCCGCCTTAAAGCTTTTATGTACTCCAAGGCCAAGCCCCAGGTTCCAGGACCGGCAGAGCTCAGAGCAGTACTGCTGTCAGCTTTTGGACACTGGACACAAAATCTCAGTGAATCTGGAGACCTCCCATACTCCTGTGACCTTCCCATCTCACTGACCTGGGGAGCAGCAGCAATCCCAGGCTGGCAGGGCCAATCTTCTCTTTGTGAGACAACCACTCCAGTGACATCCACTGCTGTCAGTGCCTTGGCACCTGGATGCAAGCAGACACCATCTTCTGGGATCTTTAAAATTCAGCCTTGCAAAGCTCTTAGGATCAAAGTGCAGCTCTCCCTCAACAACTCAGCTGTGTCCTAAAACATTCCTGTCTTGAGATCACCTCAGCTCACTGAATTATCAGGTTCAATCACCTGCAACATAAATGGGATGAAGGTATATTTGACTTTAAAACGGTTTCCTAAAATCAAGGCTCTGCTCGCAGTAGGCACTGAGAGAACTCAAAGGGTATTTACTAACAGCTATAACTATTTGAGAAGTCTGGTCCAATCCATTCATCTTAAAAGATGTGCTCTGGATCAGAGACTACAATCTTTTCGGGCTACGCAAAGCTGGAATCAAGCTCTAGATCCTTCTTCTGCTGACACCACACAAAGCGTGATGCCAACACACCTTGTTCCCCACCCAGGATCAAAACACTACTGCTCATTCCCAAACCCCGGAGCCTCTAATGAGGCCTGCTGGACTGCTCCAATCACTCCATGAGGCCTGGCTGCCTGTCCAGCAGGCAGTCAGCACTACAAGGCCTCTGTCACCTCAGAGTGCAAACCTTTCTCAAGCTAGGCTCAGGCTCTCTAGGTCAATTCTGGCACCTGCATAAGGGGCTTCAAACCAGCTTCTCTGCAGTTCAGACTCTGGGAAAAGGTCTCAGACCACCAACAGGTCTCTGCTGACCATACGGAGAGCACCCAGCCCTCTCAGGAGATGAGGACAGCATGCTGTGAGGACAGAGAGGACACTGCCATCTCCTGATACATTAAATGTGTGGTGGGAAGAACAGCACCACTAAAACGCCACGTAAATCAATCATCTAAATTAGAATACACAAATCCACTCCAGAAAAGTTTAATGTAGGTTCCTGGGGCATCAAATTCTGAAAAAAAAAACCTAAAAACCAAAGTACAGTACAAAGAAAAAAAGGCAAACAGAATTCCCCAGTATTTAAAATAATGAAATGTATCAAAGCTCGATCTGTTACAAGGCTGCACTTCACAGCAGCTGCTGGAAGAAGCAGTATCAGCCTGAGGACCAGGAGGCTTCTCCACCTCCCAGAGATGGCCTGAAATAAGCAGCACCCAACCAGAAAACTTGGTTCCTTAGGGAACTAGTAAGACTCCTTGAAAGGAAAAGGGCAGAACTCCGCACCGCAGTGAGCTGCCCAGCATCCCTGCTGGGAGATGAACCAGACAGGCTGATCCCACAGTGCTGAAGCTCTGTGACAGCACATATCCTGGGAGTAGTGGTACTTTCCAGCAGATCCCACCAACTGCATGGCAAAACCTACTCCTTTGAGAAACCCTGGTATCAGAGGAGAAAGAGCCATTACAACAGCCAGTCAGGAGACCAGGAAGGGATCTGAGATACACCACACTACTAGCTGGGAACAGAAACAAGCAATGGATCTCAAGTTAAGAGATCAACCCAGTACAGCCCCAGGCCCAGGGATGTCCATGGTACCCTGTCTCCCATTCAGTCTTTGGATTGAAGAATATTACCATAATTTAGGCAAGAACCTCTGGTTGTCTCTGCCTCACCCCCATCCCATTCAAAGCAGGGCCAACTTCAATGTCCGATTAGTTCACGGCCTTCTCCAGATAAATACTGAGCTATCTCCAGCGATGGAGATCTCAGGACTCCACTCCAGCACATCCACACTAAGCAGTGCATCGGCCATGGCAGTATTTCTGATGTACTTGGGCTACAGAGCAGCCACCTTGGAGCCAAGAGAGAGCTGCTTTCCTTTCATCTCTCAATCTTCATATGACATTTTTGATGGCCCCTAATTTGATATGGCCCCTACACCTAAGGGCAGTGATCCATGGCTGTTCCACTCCACTGCAGGGCTGCTACAAAGCATTCATTTCCACAGGTACTATGCTCCAAAACCAGCCAAGCCTCCCTGATGTGCAGCCCAACCTGACAGTAACCACCATGACAGCTGAGGGAAAGGCTGGAGGAGTACTTATTCAAACAATGCAAAACACAGAGATTCCTATGGAGAATAAAACCGTGGGCTTGGAGGAGGACCTGTGTCAACAAGGAACCAGCTGATGTCAGATAACCTCAAAAATATAACATTAAGTAACCCAGGTGCTCAGTAAACACAGCAGGCATGACAGTGCCATCATGAAAAAGCTAAGATTATGGTTGGAGAATAGACCAAGACATTTAAAGCCTGCTGAGAAGCAATAAAACCTTTGCTGACACCAACTCCATGGACTCTCCAACAAATGCTAAATATGAGCAGTGAATTTGCAGATCTAGATGCCCACAGAAAAACTGAGATAAATAGAGGAGTGGTGGGAAGGGCTGAGAGACTTCCTTCTCCTTGCCACTTGCCTCGACGAGAGGAGAAGCACCTCTTCCCAGGTGCTGGCAAAGGGCCCTCTTGTGTGGCATATACACCACGCCAGGTGAGCCCGCTGTCCCCACACTGCACTGACACGTGCACATATGAATGCTGAAACACCCTCCAGACCATAGGGATCACCAGATTTTCTGCTGTGATCCCAGCAGGAGCACAAAGCACCCTAAAGGCCAGTCAGGTGCCTCCAGGAGCTGACAACAGCCTGGCCCGCGGCCCCTGTGGCACAGCCCCCACGCGTGGGGAGGAATGTGTGCCCAAACCCCGCGGGTCAGGCGGATGGAAGGGCAGGCTCTGGACATCCAGGACGGTGGCAGGGAGCCGGGCATCCCGCGGCCCGGCCCCAGGCAGGCAGGCAGAGAGCAGGCAGGGCAGGAGCACAGCGGTTTATTGGCAACACGAGCAGAGGCGGCGGCGGTGGCGGCGGGCCCCGAGCGGGGTGCGGGGCG
>WEIT01035435.1:50515-68877 GCA_013389985.1 Dryoscopus gambensis
CGTGTCGCTGCCGCTCGGCTCCTGCGGGACGCGCCGCCGTCAGCGCCGGAGCTGCACCCCCGCCCGCCCCCGCCTTCGAGAGGCTCAGCCCGGCAGCCCCTGAAGTACCTCCTCAGCGGGGCCCTCGGCCGAGTCCTCCGAGTCCTCATCCGAGCCCCTCTCTTCAGAGGCCTGAGTCAGAATTTCTTCTCCCTAAGATGAACATGAAAGAACTGGACTGAGTGTATGCGAAGCGGCCAAAGCATGCCAGGGTGAGATGGAAGAAAAGGACATTTTGTTGCCTTATTAAATAAAAAGATTTAGAGTAAAAAAATCAGGTTTTGTTTAACTGTCCTGCTTCTACAGTGAAAGATAAAGAGCCAGAACTGGCTTCTGTTAAAGCCACACATGAAAGTGTGTGAAGGTGTGCAAGTGACCTTTCTCTCTTCCCTCTTGTGCACGTAGTTCTTGCCAAGGAGCAACCAAAGAATCCCCGTACCTGTTCATTTCAATCAAATCTGACCCCTCAGTGCAAGAGCCTAGAGGTGCAGGTGCTTAATCTTGAAATAAAATGCTTCTTTCTCCTGCACTAGACATGACTGTACTACGGTCACACTGAATTTGGCCTTTTAGCTATACCCACACAGAAGGGGAGATTTAGAATTGTCTGGACAAGATCAGCATTGTCCTCTCCCAGATTTTAGTTGCCCCAGGCAAGGCAGTGATTCTCACCTGAAGATCCCGATTTTTGAGGATGCCGACCCAGAAAGCCTCCTGGCAGTGGTTGAATGCCAGCATTGCCTTCACTCGGTACACAAACTGTTCCAGGGACTTCTTCAAGAAAGGCACGTGGTTGGTCAGTCCAATGTCTTGGTGAATCTATGAAACAGTAAAATGTGATGAGGATTGATTCCTGCCTATGTGTTCTGGCTGTTTAAAGCCATCAGTTATCAGGTGGGATGGACATGAACCCCACAAAGCTTGCCCAGATTACATCACTTCTTGGCCAAATTATAGCTATTGTTAAAAAATAAAGCTCAGATCAATATTTTGTCTAAAATGATCCCTTGCAACAATCCAAACATCTGCATTCACCCAGATTAAAAAAGAAGCCTCAGTTTTTGTCGTGAACTCTAGAGAGAGGCTAGTAACTCCTCTGCTGAATGCCCAAGCTCAGAAAAGAAAAAATAAAAAAAGGTGTTAAATAGACCACTTCCAACACAAACTTTTTTTGCTCAATGCCTCATGCAATTCCTTTACATGGAACGTGTGTGCACTATCATCTCCAAAGCCGGCTTCTCTGGACAAAAGAGGAGAGAGAAAGAGCTTTTGGAGAACTAGGACAGAAGGAACAGATGGAGTTGCTGTAAGCAAAAACCACCAGAGGAAGAGCAGCTATGCCAGGTATCATAAGAGATTTAGCTCTGGGTGAGCATCTCCTCCTGCTAGGCTTCAATCTGCAGTACAGAACAGTCATTGCTAAACCAGAAAGCCTGTCAACCTGCCAAAACCTGCACAATTATTTTGTACGTAAGTATTTTGCTCTTTCATGAGAATACTTCGTAATCTTCTGGGATTAAGATGCTCTCATTAGCTATACTCGGAATTCAGGTCACCTGCATTTCTTGGAAGAGTTCAACATGCCTGGGCAGAGGCAACTGCTTTGCCTCAAGTTCTGCCAACGGGGAAGGGGTAACTGATTACCAACAGCAAGCTGTTCTCTAGCCTGTGTAACAAGCAGGACCTAGCAATCATCAGCACTAATCAGAACCAAATCAGCAAAACCCTTGCTAATGACACAATCGAGACTCACAGTGCTCCCTGGGCCCTGGAACCTGCCTAGCTGTGTGTGTGCAGCCAGTTTGGAGACTCAACAAAGTACCACGGCATTGGCAAAAATCTGTCTCCAGAAACTGTCCATGTGCCCAGGGTTAGATATGTAAACAGAAAAGAGGCTTGGTGTGAAAGGGGAAATGACAAATCGTTAGGAGGTGACAGGTGAAGCTGATTGCTATTGCCTGCTGTGTAATGCTCTTTCAAGCCACATGTATTGAGGGAGAGTGACAAATCTTCAGTCACACTGCAAATGGGTCAGTGAGCATCCATGAGGTTTGTATGAAAGCGAAATCAACATTGGTTTAACAAATGCTGGTGTCAACTCCTCTTCAAACAAGTATGGAGCATTCATTGCATACATTTACTAGCCCCAGATTCAGTTTCTGCCTCCTCATTCTTGCAAAATGAATTGGCACAGAGGCCTGTACCAGAGCAGCAGCAGAACATGGGTGTTCACTAATTGCAGCTCTCTGCTGACAGGGACCATGGGACACAGCGCTTGAAAATGCTGATCAAGTGCAAAGACAAACCTGACATGGAAAGCTGCAATGCTGTTATCCTCCTTACAAGGTGAATTGTGACTTTAAAGCAGCCATGAGGATTTCACTTTCAAACACAAGAAGGACTTTTTAGCATTGTCAGGGTTTGTGCCAGCTTCCAATTCTCACCCTGTGCTGAGAGCTGCAACAGCATGTTCTGATCTTCAGCTAAGTTTCTGTGCTCGTGATGCCAGCTCTGGCCTAGATGGGTAGCAAATCTGGCTTGGGAGCCATGCTGGTAGCTGGCTTTCTGCCTTCAACTACTTTGGGAAAGCTCCCTTCTTGGACAAGTGTTCGTGAACCTCTTAGGAGTCGGGAACAATGCAGCACACATGAAGTTCTTTCTTTTTCTCCCATGTGTTTCTCTCTTGCAAGAAGCACTGTCTCTCCACACTGTAACCAAAGTTCTAATCCTCTCCTTCCTTCCTGCCCCAAGTCTCCCACAGAGACAGGCAGTGTGTTACCACCCTCCTCCTTCTCCCTTTGACCTTACCAACATAACAACATCTCAAGAGGACTTTGAGCAGGGCTTTTCCCCATTTGCCTCCTGTTGCTGATTCTTCTGACTCACAAGGCTGTTCATTTTTGGCAAAGCTTCTCTCCTGTATTACCAATCTGGCATCTGTACTTTGTTCAAGGTCTCTAAGGTGTTAGCTTGCGTCCTTGGAAACACCCCCTTACAGATGTCAACAACCAAAGATGTCCAGAACCTCTGGCCTAAAAAGTGTTATGCCAACCTCATCTAACATCCAAGTCAGCCACTTCCAGAATAAATGCTTCAACTTTTGGGCCATTAAACAAGGTTATTTCACCTTCTCTCAGAGTTTTTGCTTGCACAGACACTGCTGGAAGCATGCAAGTAGAAGCTGCCTATGCCCTGGAAAAGCAGTGGAAGGGAAATAATACCATCCTTAGGACAGGAGTTTGTGCTGCAGCTGGAACTTATCTTACCTTGGAATGGCCACACATGTGATGAAGTTGTCTGGTACTCAGCTGCAAGGTTTTCAGCAAACTCTGCACATCATCCTGCAATAAATAAGTAGGCCAGCAAATCATTCTCAAAGGACTTTTCCATAGGGAAACAAGAATATTGAAACAGCGTTAGTCCTAGCAATCCTTTCAGAGGGTTATGGGATAGAGGTAAGATGTGCGTATGCAGGAAATATCAGTCATGATTCCCAGCTGGTTGCAGCCAGTTCTGTCCCCAGGATTACCGTGTGCTTTTTAAAGCTGTGGTCCAGGAGAGGCATGGCAAGCTTCAGAAATGCTTCTACAAAGAGGCGGCCGTACTATAAAAGAGCGATAAATAAATCAGAAAGTAAATTTAAACTCCTTTTCAAAGAACCATCACAAAGTCAGATGAGATAATGATACATTTTTCCGAGCTACCCCAGAGACTGTTCTTGCTTAGAAAAAGATTATATTCATGTGAAGGCTGTACTGGCATATATAGCATCAGTAAATCATCTCACTTTAATCACTGCAAAGAGGGGCTAAAAGGACAAGGTCTCATCTTTGTACACATCCCTGGTTTTATCCACCAAGCATCCGGGAATAAAACTGAAGTAAATGCAAAATGCTAGAATCACTATACATATATATGTATAGCAAGATATAAGGAACCCAGTATCTGCTTCTTCCAGAGAATCCAGTACCCCCTCGACTGCACTGGAGGCAATGATTCAAGAAAGCTGGTACTTAAACTGCTCTCTTCAGTTATTTTGAACTCTTGCTTACCTTCAGGCAGATGTTGAGTACAGGCCTGCTGTCAAATACCTACATGGACAAGAGGGAAAAAAAGAGTCAGATCAGTCCACAAGTCTAAAGAAAACCATGTAAACACAGCACCCAATTAAAAACAGCCCTTCATGGCACACCCCTGTGAATGTGTGAACCCTGCTCTCAGGCAACATCCATTCTCAACTTTCAGCAGGAGCACCACATAAGCACATGAACTGTAGTGGCTGTCAGGTGGAAGCCCTTGGCAGGATGGCTGTTCAGTCATCTAAGGTGCACCTTTTGCAGATGGCACAAAATTATCTCAATGAGTCTAAAGTTCTTAACAGTTTGAGAGACCCAAGCCCAGCTGATGGGAAAATAACCACATTAGGGACAAAGCAAAACTGAGATGGGCAAAATAATGTGAAGGTACCCTGGCGCTGCTATGGACTAAACTGAACTATGGACAAAACTGAACTAAGTGGTCCAGCTCTACCCTTTATGCTCTCAAAAGGCATCTTGAGCACTGGTAGGGCTCCAATGAATGCTGCTGTACAGAAAAACCTGGACTTGAAAAACCCGGGCTTGCCAATTATCCCTTCAGATACATAAAAATAAACAATGATCAACCTACACAAGAAGAAAAGTGCAGCTGTACTATCACCTTCTGCCCCAAACAGCATCACACTCAGAGACACTGAATGAACCAGCTCCAAAACTGATGGAGGGAAACATTTTGTCCAGGGGGAATGGGCACAGATTATAACTGGACCACCCTCAGGTTGTTCCACTGGTCAGTCACACTTCATGGTTTTCCCTGGTGCTCATGAGCCTGGGAATTCGAAGGTAAAGACAGAAGAACAACCAGAACCTCACCTTGACCAAATTAATGAGGATGTGGAAATTCCGCACAGCGATGTTCCAGCGCAGCAGCTTCTCCAGTTGCACCTATGGGATGCAAGAGGACAATAACCCAAGATGGTGCATTTCCTCTCACCTTGCTGGATGCACTTTCAGCCTTTGCTGTACCCAAAGCATTGTTGTTGTTGAAGAGAGAGGAACAAAGCTTCACCACAAGCATATTTATCACAGCAAAAACACTCCATGGCAATTCCAGCCTGATCAGTGGCTTAAAGTGCTAGGAGGTAACTCACTTCCTTGCTCTCAGAGCAGCTCTTGGTTGCAAAATAATGTTGTGCTCCCACACAGGTGTGCAGACCAACTGCACGGTTTAGTATTTTGCTGATTAATGCCTATTTTCTGGTTACAGCTTCTGCTGGATTTGCTAGATTTTTGACATGGTGTAAATCAGGAAAAAAAGATGCTGCTTATATGTCACTCTGTATATCAATGTTGATAAACACTAATGAATGAAGGTGTCTGACTGCATTTCCTAGACAAAGTTCAGAAGTAAATTCCTTTCAAATTTATACATCTTTATTGTACTGTCCAGTTTAACTTATGTTTTCCTCCCCTCCAAGAGTCCAGTCCATTTATTTTCCTACCTCACTTGAGTCGGATGGTTTCCCAGCTGGGATGCTTTTCACTGAACTCTCCAGCTGAGCCATCATTACTCTGAAGAAAACTGGGAATGTCTGCCTATGGAGAAAATGATAAAACTTGAAAGTCAGCTCTGAGCATTTTGATAGGCTGTTTGTCACCAAAATGATAAGGAAAACTCAAAGTTCACCCAGTTTCCAGCTGGGCATCCTTCTCAGTAGGAAATCACAGCACTAAGACTCATAACCATGACAGCCCAACCCAACTGTCCAGACATGGAGAATCCTGGCAAGTCACTACCACTTCCCCAGGATGAACCACACCTAGACACCTGCACTTCCTTGTAGCTCTGAGGGTGCACAGTAAAAGGCTTGCAGCTCTCAGCATAAGATGATTTTGCAAGTTTCAGAGTGCAGGAACATTCTTCATCCCTGCTTCCAAATTCCTATGCCAGGGGCAGCAGCACCCTGAGTATGGTTTTGCCCACTGCATACCAGCCCAGATTGCCTCCAGCCACCCCAGGCCTCTGAGGGTGACTTCTGGAGTGCTTTATACCACCACAGTAGCACAGAGACAACACACCTGATGGCAGACAGCAGTTCATTCTCCAGTTAAAATGGCTCACAGAAGTAAACTCAACATCCTGTTAAGCACAGGACATTCCACTTCAGCATAAAGCTGCCATGTGCTACCCTATTGCATAGTGCCAAAACAATGTTTACAAGTGTCCAGAGTAGCCACCACAGTACCAACATGAAACCACAATAGGCCACAAAATAAGAAAACTAAATATTTAAAAGCAGGAATTGCCATTATGCATTTCATAGAATCCCAAGTTTCTATTGCTACAATTACCTGCTTAGTGTAGGATAAGTAGAAGAACATCCATCTTTGGCAGAGTTCATCAGTTCAGGAACACCAACACTGGAGATTTCCTCTATGGCTTTCAGGATGTTATCCGTGTGCTCCAGGTAGACACTAAATCCAAAACCAGCACAGCTGATCAGCAGATATTATGCAGAACGACACAATGGGGCCTTGAACACTGCCCTACCTGCAACATGTGGCCTAAAACTGTCAAGCTCTTCCCTGCCAAAGGCAATCACATGCAGGAAACCCAAAGCACTACTTAGGACTCGCACAGTGATGTCAGTAAAAGCTCCTATGATCTGAAACATACATGGATTCAGTATTTCCTCATTCTTGTATTTAGGAAGGACAGGCTGGGAAGAGGATGAGATGGAATTGCCCTGTATGAGAGAGAACACCCAACCAGTATGGGTGATCCTGAAATGGCTGTCTGCTGCAGGCCACCTGCATCAGGAACTAGCCAACAAAGCCTTCTACAGACAGCCAGGAGTACCCCCATGTTGCAGGCCCTGCTCCTCATGGCAGACTAACCTCTGTGACTCCTGCTGGAAGGACGGCCCAGCGGGGCATAAACAATCCAGGGGTCTCCTGGAGGGCATTGATGAGAATTTCCTGACACAAGTGACAGAGGACCTGATCAGGAAAGGTGCTCAGCTGGACCTCACACTTCAAACCAAGAAAGGAACTGTGCTTTAGAAACTGTAGAAACAGGCTTTAGGTCAAGCTGTGCAAGCATGAGGGTTGTGATTCAGAGGGGCCATTCCTCTGCAGCAACAGCAATAACTTAAAAAAAGAGTGTCTTGTCATGCCTAAGGGAATGGCTTGAGCCTTACCAGAGCAGGGTGTGCAGGGCACTGTTGAACTGGCTGCCCTTCTCTCGGTCTCCACTGGGCTTCACCCAGGGCTGGCAGAGGAACTGCTTTGCTAGAGAAGCTGTGGAACATAAGGGATAACTTAGTGAAAGAAGAAAAAAAAAAATTCTTTCATCCATATAAAAGCAGTGTGTTCATATGATCTTTTGAAAGATCATAATATCACTACCCCTCACGTGCCTGAATTTTCTAAGCCAGAAGGCATTTTCCCTAAAAAGCTGCAAGGCCACAAGGACATATATCATGATAACAAAATATTTGCAAATCCAGTATGTTCCTGGTCTGGAATACGTGTTCACATGAGAACCATGATCCACTTCTGGCCATTTCTGACAAACTTAAGTTAAACCTTATTTGTTTGGCAGTTCCTACAGTGTGCCATCTGTTTGCTTTTAATTAGGCCATATGCAACCCTTAGGGTATCCATTTCTAGAAATGGAACTCCAATAACAAGTGACTTGGCCCTTTGGCCACTGCACTATAATAATAAATGTGAACAGACAAGTTTAAAGTTTACAGATTTCTGAAATCAAAACTGCTAACAAACCTGCTTGTCTCTTGCAGAAATGTTTTAAACCAGGAAATGATTAGTTAAAATGGCTTATTCCCTGCCACACTCAGTCAGTAGCTCTCCAAAAGTGGGACTGTTTAAAATAGTAAAACAGTCTTTAAGGAGGGAGCTTACAATTCTGTGTGGCTAAGGGGATTGGAGAAGGACAAATTCTAGAGGTGTCTTAGTATGACAAGGAATGGCTGAGAGAGGCAACTGTCTGGAGTCTTTATTTCAGTGTGTGCTGAAGTGGAGATCAAGTAGTTTTCTTGTATATTCTCTGCAACCATGTCTGTCCCTTATCTGCTGTTTATCTCACATAATGGGTCCCAATCCATGAGAGGAACTTTCCTAACTGAAAACATTTGTTGCATGGGGTTAAGAACTTACAGGTTTTCCTCTCTCTGCCCTGGAGTAACAGCTGTATTTGCAGCTCATTTCCATAAATTTTGGGAACGAGCTGTCACAGACATCTGTACTTACAGAAGGAAGTTACAGCAGATCAAGTCTGTGATCAATCACCTCCACAACCAGTGATTAAACTGGTACCAACACTGAACAGCAGGCTTGTTTTTAGAACTCCTGCAAGTTGTGAAGCTCTGATTTTTCAAAACACCAGCTAAGCGAGCTGGAGTCTGCCTGTCTGCATAACAAATACCAAAGAGGTTCCAGTATATTTACTGCTGTGCCCTTTATTAATGGCTAGGACTGTTCACCCAGTGAGATTACCAGGATGCAAAAGGGAAAACTCTCCCTTAAAAGGCCAAAGACCACACAAAAACTAATCTGAGATGAGTGACTCTTCACACATTACCCATTTTCTCCTTCTTCCAGCCAGACATGGGTTTCTCAGCGATGGCAATCAGGAGCTGAGTGAGGATGTAGGCACAGTGGAAGCTGGGAACACTCTGCTGGAAATTCAGGAGGTACTGAAAACTCTCACTGGGGATGACAGGAAAGGGAAAGCTAAAAACAGTGTAGACAGGGTAATGTCTCAGACACACATAAATAAAAAGGAAGCATTAGACTATCTCAGATCCAAGGTCTCCCCATCCCAGTGTTTTGTCTCTGGCAGTGCCCTTCTGAAGAAAGCATTAGCCACTAATACATAGGAATTCAGTCACTGAGAAAGTTCCCTCAAGCCCCAGCCACTCTAAGTCTAGCAACAGCTTTATATATTGCTTTTGTCTAGTGTACCTGTGGCATTTTAACTCTCCAGAACATAGTCATTCCTTCCGTGAATCCTACTAATCTCCTTGTCTCAAATAGCATACAAACAAATGAGATCCACAGATTCATGCATATTTTACATTTTACTTTTTTGACTCCTTTTCATGAGGTTTGACTACACTGCCATTCAATTAAGTAAAAAGCTCTATTTGAAGTGAGTGTAGTCTGTATGAGAGCTCCAAAACACACATTTACCCATAAGGCCCACACAAAATAGGGAAAAATCCCTGAAATCTGTTCATTTCAAACCTTGTGAAATACAGATTCTACCTTATCAGTTCCTCAAGAAGAAGAAACTCTGTCTCTCCTGGCTTTAGCCTGTCTGCAAGCACCTGGAGAGCTGACCTCAGCAAGTCAGTATTTTCATGCTGAGAAAAACCATTCCTGAGGGTGAAAAAAAAATCCAGGTCATCAACAGATTAGAAGAGCTATCAGATGCAAATGCATATCCAAGCATATTTGGCAAGATGAAAAATAGAGAAGCTGGATAGTCAAGAAGAGTACTATATCAATATCAAAGCAATATCAAAGTTATAAAGGGACACAAAAAATTGAAAACTCAATGGGAATGGAAAGCCTTGAGCACAGACAATATTAACTTTTCAGTTAGACTGCAGATCTAGCTTGGTGAGGAGAGGCCATTCCCCATAGCTGGAGGTCCATATATACTAAGCCAATGCTACGTAGACCTAAAAAAAATGCTGTATAATGACAGTTGCTGTGCAAATGCAGGGAACGTGGGTGAACAGCAGGTAGGAACCTAACAGGGAGGAAAACTCTAAAGATCTTCATTATTTCTTTGAACTCCCAGTGCCTGTGAGGATATGTATGCTAGAAATGCTCAAACACATCCACATTCCAACTCTACAGACTGAACAGGTGGACGTGATAATGGTAATGCTCAGTGCACCTGTGCCACACCAGCTAATTAACAACTGGTAATATAAGAGGTCTTGACTAAACATATGTAAAAGGAGCGGTAATTTGGTTGTTGAATTTTAGTGGCTGGACAGATCACCCCAATATATGGCTGCCCAACCTACAGCAAAACAGATTTTACACTGAACAGCAAAACTGAGCTTGAGCTGCCTGTTACAAAGTGGACCAGATTCTTTGATTTACAAGATGGATGGGCTCATGAACAACCAACATTCACACTGGCCAAAGAGAAAATGACAAATCTGGGAATAGTCAGGAGTGGATTTGGGGCCTTGAGGCTCCAGTAGTGGCCAACAGGAGAGGCAGACCTCAGACCTCCCTTTTCATGCAGTTACTACTGTTTATGAAGTACAACAAAGGTAAAATGCTTTCCACATGCAAATCTAAATTGGGGTTTAGAAAGAAACTTTTATGATACTGTCCTAGATTATATTAGCAGATGCAGAAGTCTGCAGGCTGCACAAGCATTTCCGAGTTGGACGTTTATGAATCCAGCTTGAATGCATCAACAGCATTGGCTTTTTGCCAATGCACATTCATCCTTTCCCACTGGCAAAAGAAATTCTTCCATCACTCAGGATTCAGGCAATGACAATTTAGGAAAGGATGAGGGGAAGGAAGTGGGAAAGGATGGGTAAGAAATGCCAGGATCCCTAGGCAGAATGGAAGTTGCACAGCTAAGTGTGCCAGTATGCCTCTTATGCTGGTCTTGACCCAAAATCCCATTAATTGAATTCTGCCCAGTTCAGTGCTTCATCACCTACAGCTTTAGCACAACTCAGAATCAGGCAACGAAGCCTGGCAAAACCAAGAAGTGCTTAGAAGTGTCCCCCACTGCTGTGGGTTGTTTTGCATGACTGGCAGGCCTTTCACAGGGTGCAAACATTTTAAAGGAAAGAAACAAGAAGAGGAAGCAATAAATGGATACAACTATGGACTTTTCTTTTAAACTCACCAAGCAAATAAGGAGCGAAAAGTCAGTAACAGCAGCTGGTAGCAAGAGGACATCAGCTGGTGCTCCTGGATGTTCACTCCTGGTTCATCTTCTGCACCCTGATTTTGTACAGCTGCCTTTAATACAGAACAAATAATTCATTAAATGCTATTCCAAACAAAGATAATGGCACAAGAATCCATTTCCATAAATTCCATGTTTAAAAAACCTGAAGAAAATAAAGTGATTTTTTCCCCCCAAACAAAATGAAAAATATCTTTACAGGAGACAAAACTTGAGGGGTTTTTTGGTCAAAATTGCTGTCCACTGACCTGGAAGTAGTTGTGCATGTTCTCCATGTGCTTACACAATGGCTTTAGTAGATCAACCACGCACATAGCAACTTCCTTGGGGGATCTCTGACACAGATGGGAAAAGCCAATATCCTTGTTGCCTCTTTCCTGCAGCAAACCCAAAAGATTAAAGTTGTTTCATCAGCATTTCTTCAGAAATCTTCAATTGCTACATCTTCGACTGCTGCCTAGCAGTGCAATTCCTGATGTCATACAGGGTCAGGGAGGGTCACAGGGTAGGAAAGTTGGCTTCTGCTGAACAAGCACCACCAACTCAGACAAGTGGGTAACATTTGACTAAAACGATAAAACTGACGTGACACACAGCTATCTTATAGAATCATTTAGGTTGGAAAAAACCTTTTAAAATCAGAGAATCCAACACTTTACTCAAACACTAAGTGAAGGCAGTCTCTGCACATGGGAATTAAGATAGGTAGAAAAACAAGAAGAACAATGAATATGATGGAGCCCATCAGGTTGCAGTGCATTTCTCAGTTTAACACAGCAGGATACGCATTTGCTTTTCTCCTGAAGGCATCAGCAAGGAGTCCCTGCACTCAGGGGGGTTTCTAATGCAGAAAAAGCAGAAGCATGGATGCAGGAGCTTCTGCTGGCTGCTGCAGCCATGTGGCCTGGCTAAGCTGGGCTGCTTCTTGAACAGCACAGCCAGTCTCCCCAGGGAGGGCTAGGAAAAGGGTCACTCGAGTTTTGAGGCTACAAGACTCCCTCAGTTAAAAACCCCTTCCTGAGACATGCAGAGAACCAGATGCTGCAAACACTTCAGCAAGAGCAATGTACCCAAATTTCTTTCAAAAAAGCAAGTGCTGCTCTGGCACACAGCTGGGTGTCACACTTCTATTTAACTACCAAGTGAAAATAATTCTGAAAAACATTTCTCAGGAAAGGCCTGGAGGCTCCTGATGCGCTCTGCCTCAGCCCAGGCCTGCATCCATCGCCTGCTGCTGTTCTTGCCTTTGGAAAGGGCACCCTCCTTGTGGAGCCCGAGGGCAGCACATGTTCCAGCTTCCAGCACAGGTCATCCAGAAGGAAGCAAAGCTCAGCAGGCCCCAGCTGCACAACTTCACGAGCCTGCAATTAAAAGAACAGTCAATCCCAGGACCCAGATGTAACTGTAGTGCCTTGAAGCTCAAGTTTACCCTCTCTGTTTCCAGTTATGTCTCCTGGATTAGTTAACCTCAGGAGGGACTTATTTGGTAGATGATTGGTTTTATGGCTCCCCCATGGCAGGTATGGGGCATTGGTTCTGGTTACTCAAAGCATGAAGCCCTGCTGATGCTCCAAACAGCTGAGGCAATGTCAGTACAACTTAACAACTGAGAAAGAACAGATTTATATACACTGACATTGAAAACAAGCTCCTAAGGATAAAAAGAGGTTTAAGCCCACAGAGTCACAAAATTCACCGAGTAACAGTCAAGAAGTAATTTGAAATAATGCCACATAGCCCAAGAGACTTGTCAAACACTCTTCCAGTTGGCCTGTGACCTGCATGCACAGACAGCTGTCCTGCAAGGGCAGACCAGGCTGTGCTCCAGCCTGCCATGGCCTTTTCACATTTTATGCATTTACTGTAGCCTGACAAAATGAGACTCCAGATGGACTCAGCCTGCCTACAAAGAGGGTAACAAATTAAGCACTTCTATTTTCCACAGCCATAGCAGCGCAGTTTTATACAAGCTCCCAGATGATACACAGGGCCCTGCTCACTGAGAGCACCTCCATGACCCCAGTCCCACAGTCATGCTGTCCATGATCTCCTGATGCCTTGAGACACTCGAGTTTTTGCAATACAGGCTTTACTTTATGTCACAGGTTCTTTTTGATAGGCAGTACTTTATTTACCTATTTATTGCCTATTTTGATAGGCAATACTGTATTTGCCACCCTATAGCTGACCTGTGCTCAATATTAAAACCCCTTTCTTTCCCTAGATCTATACATGTTATACAGTCTCTTTCTCCTTTTATGCAATATTTACATTAGTTTGTTTTTAACATTGCTCCATGACATGTCTGCTCTCCTCAGGAAAGGCCTCTTTTTCTCAGTGCCTTGAAGTACTTGGGGCCAAATGCTCTCCTGGTCCCCAGCTCGCAGTCCTGGGCCAACACATCTTAACACCAACCTGTTGTGCACTTCAGTGGAACAGAGGCCATTACACAAAGGCTCCTCAGTGTGGGTTTCAGGCTGTTCCACTCACCTCTGTGTGCATCTCTGTGTCCAGGACAGACTTTGTGAGCAGCCCACAGTGCAGCACAGTGAACACCTCGAGGTCCAGCTCTCGGAAGTACGGGCGATAGCTCTGCAGCTGTGCCAGAGGATTTCCTGCCTCTCTATCAGCAGCAGTCTGAAAAGGAAATTGCAGGAGAGTGGCCTCTGCAGGGGCAGTTTTCAAAATTCTGATGGGAGGCAGGTGCCAGAAAGCAGAATTGAACCACTGACTGTGATTAACTTTGGAATGAACGACCCCTCTCTCAAAGCTTTTGTTTATGCTTCTATGGCATCTTCCCTGTTCTGTCCTCCTTGCAGGTCCCCAGGGCTATACACCTACCTTGTCCAGCTCGGAGAGCTCGGTATCAGGCTGGTTTCCCTCAGAACTGTCATCTGCCTGAGAACGATCTGCAGAGCCAGCTTTGCTGCCATCAGCCTTCTTTTTCCTTCCTTAAACAGAAAAGCAGCTTCAGAACCAAAGGCTACACTGTGCTCAGCACTGGACAGCACTTGCAGCCAGCACAGGCTGTATTTTAACCAGCACTGAGAAAGCACAGAGCACAGGTCTGGGGATGAAGTGCTCCTTCAAAGTACAGTATCTAAAGTCATGGATCCTCCTCTTGTCTGTAGAACACAGTCAAAACTTTCCTTCTGCCTCAAACACACTCCTACATGACAGGCCCAGACCCTGCACAATAGGTTTAGCACAGGAGGGAAAGGTATTCCGATCTGTGGCCTCCTCCAGCTGTTCTCATTTAATGGAATGTGAATTTTTGTCCGCTTTGGCTTAAGGCAGGCATGTCCCCAGGAAATGCTAATCTAAGCTAGAAATTAATCTAATCTAGAAACAGAACTAGAGACAGGAAGAACTGCTTCAGCTTGAAAACTGAAAGGCAAGTTCTGTGTTTTCTCTGTGGGAGCTAGCAGTGGGAAAGGATGAAGGAAAGATTTCCTTGTGACAGCAGAGCCAAGGTGCCCAAGACATTGGTTAGGTACAACCTGAAGCTCAGGGGTTTGCAAGGCAGCTCAAGCCACAGGTTCAGTACCAGATGATGCCACAAACCTATCAAAGACAGAACTTTATGCTGCAGAAAGTACTTTGGCAGGTGAAAGCAACCAATGAAAACCCTGAATTTTCACTGCTAAATGCTATGCATCAGCTTTCCCAAGGAGACAGACCATCTAACACCTGCTTGGCATAGGATATTTTTCCATCTCCACTTCAGCTGCAACAAGAGTTGATGAGGTAAAATTTCAAGCTAGATAGACTTTGCCAAGAATTTAGTGCTTTAGGCACATACAAGTGCAATGGCTGCAGTGCAATCTGCAGTCAACCCCCATCACATCTGTTTGCTTAAACATTTTAAATTTTCCTTACCACTCCTTTTTCTGGCTGGACCAGCTGCATTGATGGATGGCACGGCCTCCGGGGCTTCAGAGTCAAAAGTAGCTGGTGGTGGGACATACCCGGGGGTTGCTGAAAGAGCCAAAATTTAGAAATTGGGTTAATTCAGCTCCTGAATGACAACATACAGGCCAGATACATATCTAAAGGAAGTACCATATATTTCACTGTCCTGGTGAAAGTGTGGAGTCTGTGCCTGTGAGATAAGTGTGTTTGTGTGTCTGCTTACGAGCAGTGAGCTGGAATAGCAGTGAGTAGGGGAGCAGTGGAGCAGATTAGAGTGCCTGGGCAGGCTACTGGGAGATGGACAAGGTGTGTCAATACTTGGGGGATCTGCAAAAGTTTGTGTGCTTGTGACTCTAGAGTGTGTAATTTGTGTGCTCCTCACTGAGGAAGTGATGAAGAAGGGCAGTTTGGATTTGGACAAATTGAAGATGACAGCTGCCCATGCATGAACTTTTAGGCCGCTGTAAAACTGCAGTGTGTGTTACCATATGCTTCCCCCACTGATGTCTAAGACAATCCCTTTCTCTTCACAGCTGGTACAGGCCCAAAGTGCACAAATGTTTCCTACTCACCTGCCAAGCATTTTCCCAGCACATTCTGCAGCTCTGTGATGTTCTGTAATCGAGTCAGAACTTTCCCCTTCATCTCAGCATCCTGTTGCTGGCAGAAGGCATTTACAACCTAGAGATACAAACCAAGCTCACTGAATTAGGGAGATTTGTACCCACTTTGCCACTTTTTCTTTTCTGAATAACATTCTCAAGTCCTGAATGAACACACAACACAGCACAAGTGGCCTGTGTGACCAGATTCAGACTGCATGAACAAAGCTCTTCAGAAGCCCATAAGAACATGGATATAATTGGTGCGATCTATAAAAAGAAATAGTAACAACACCTATAGATAAAAAATTAATTGAAAAAGAGGAATTAGCAGACAGCACATTGTCAGGTTCTGTGATACCTGTGGCTCTGAAGACCCCTTGGCACTTCCCAGGTCTGCCAGGAAAGAGGCAGTCCTGGGAGAAGAGCAGGAGATCTGGGAATGTGGAATTGCACCAAATCTGCCCTTCTCAAGTTATCAGCAGGGAACGATCCTGCTGACCCACTGATGTAGCAAATACAAGGTTCAAATCTGCATGAAGGCACTGCATTTTACCCTTCTGTCAGCTCACAGAGGTACAGAACAAAGAGTACAGAGCATCCCCAAGAAAGGAAATTCTACAGCCTCTCTGCAAGTGGAGCACAACCTTTCTGTTAGGTAACAAAGACAACATTAAAAGACCACAATATTCCCTCCCCTCTGGCTTCCCCTCTCCTGGCTGACCAACCCCTACTCTCATAGGCTTCACTCATCCCTCCACTCCAGAACCTGCAGACAAGGCTCTACTCACTTCTCGTAACCAGTTGAGAGCATAGAACAGGAGTGAGCACAGAAATTCACGTTCTTGCTTGGATAGAGAGTCCAGCTTCCCTTCAACCTCCAGGTCAGTCAGGTACAGGGGACAACCTGGCACAGAGCAAGAAAAGTAGAGGTTGGACTGTGTGCTACCCATGCTTTGGCCTTTGCATAGACCAAGTCTCTTATCAAAGCCTGTGTCAGTTCCAGGGGCCATTTGGAGTAAGGCACATCAGCCACTCGTCCCCAGACAGAACAACTGTCTCCCCTGCCTCCCTCCCACTTTGTGGGCACAGAGCATCTCAGCCCCCTTCACAAAATGCACAATTCTTCCTGCAGCTGCAGGAAATCTGTGCAGATCTGGCACAGGAACAAGGCAGGTTCTATAAAAAGTCCGTTTCCCATACCTAGTAAGGCATCAATCTCCTCCAGACTTCCACTGTTTTGCTCGGCAGTGTAGAGCCTCAGCAACCGGAAACAGGGGGACAGACACATGGGTGACACTGCCCTGGGGGGAAAAAGAAATGCAGTGGGTCTTATGTTTTATATACCTCCAGAATGCCCATCACTTTTCCCCTAGGTCCTGTGTCCTCCCCAGGCCACCTTGCCTATGCCTTCTGTTTTGCTTCTTGCCAGTCCCAGCAATGCAGAGCAGAAATGCACCATGTGGGTTAGAAAAAAAACTCCCACAAACTAATACCTGGTGATTACCAGTTTTCTGGAAAAGCATGTAAGGGCGGAAAAATGGCTGTAATGAACAAAATTGGGGTGAGATTTACTTCTGGTGGAAATCAAAGATGAGTAGTTCAGCAGGAACTGTACAAAATTGTGCACAACACAGTTATAAGCAGTTGGGAAACCTCCTTCAATGTTTTGCAGTGTGTCACTGCTCCAATTCTGAGTGAGGAAAATTAATGTTTTTCCATAGATGCATGTGAAGTAGCTGCATTTTCTCTCATTTAAAAATGATCATGTCATTTTTAAAGCACTACTAAAATCTCAACAAAATCTTATGACAATAAACTACAAATTATGTGAAGGTGCAAATAAAAAAAAGAGAGCCTTTCATAACCTGAACAATTCTATGACTCTTATGATTCTTTTAACTTTGATGCCATTCTGTTTACTTAGACATTTCTATATCTTACATGCTTCCTGTTCCATTTGCCAAAGACAATGCCCTTATTTTTCAGTCAAATTTCATTTTTGGCTGCATGTTTGTGGGTTTAGTGCTGTCTACCAGCATGACTCACCCAAGATCACCTAAACAGCCTGAGCCAGAACAGACTGCCAGCTCCCAACCAGATTATGCCTCTAGATCTCTCTGAGTATGTTTAACATCAAAAAAAGGAGAACAACACTGGAAACTGGTAAATTCTCTGACCAGCTCCTTATCAGGCACCTGAAGTGCAAAAATTAAAACATTTCCTTTACCTTTGCAGTCATCCCACAGATAAGTGTCAAAGTACCTTTTACTCGCTCCAGTGGTGACCCTGCCAAGCTCACTCTGTGACACCAATGGCAAGAGGTTAATGGCAATTGCTCCCTGACTTTGATCTTCATCCAGATTGTACAAGGACTTCACTGGGAACAAGAATGACCTGCAAGGAAAGACAGACAAGGTATTGTTGGCAACCTCAGTTCTCAGTGACAGAAACACTATCAATGCTTCAGCTGTGATTAGCATACCCATGCACTGTGGGGCTGAGATCCACCACGAAGTCATTGGGAAAGTCCTCCACCAGACTCTTCCCAAACTCATCCTACAAAGAAAGGTAAAAAAACTTGCTCAGCAAAGGGGCTCGGTGAAGAAAGCTCCAACAGCAGCAGTGGAAGATGCAGAAGATAAGGCCAAGCAAAAGTATCCTGGAACAGTCACAGCCATGAAGCCCCATGGCCTGCAAGGAGAGCCAAGGGCTGCCTTTAGAGACAGAGCCAGGAAACATTGCTAAGTGTGCCCAACCAATTTCTTCCCCACTCTCTGGATGTGGGCTTGACTA
>WEIT01035435.1:69166-86090 GCA_013389985.1 Dryoscopus gambensis
TTCACAAACCTTCTCCTATCACCATAAATACCACTTATTTATTTATTACCATAAATGACTGTGGCTCTTCCAAGATCTTAGGGATCAGATAGTCTTAACAGTCTGACCCAGAAACCAATTTCAATACTAAGTTTGAAGTTCTTTCAGATTGTATTTTTGTCTATGAATAGGAACAGCATGCTCTAAAATGTCACTTAATTTCCTTTAAAAGGCTTCCCCACTGTCATGTAAATTTTCACATAAAAGAAGCTGTTAAAGCACAGTGAGGAATCTGCCATAGTCAAAAAGAGCCAAGAGAGCTGACCAATCTCTCACAGAACAAAACAAGTTTCCACACTGGAGTGAAATCCTAAAACTGACTCTCTCCTGCCAATGTTTGAAAAACATCATTTTTCTGAAGAATTCATGTAAGTGATTAAGTTCAAACTGCTCTGCAACATACCAGGAGCTGCAAGTCCAAATTGCCCTTCTGCTTCTCAATCAAACTGGCAAATTCATCATAGTACAGAGCCAAGACCTCTGGTGTTTGCTCGCAGCAGAAGCCCACAAGGTCCAGCAGGGTAGACAGCTGAAAGAAGACAGTGCAGAAATGGGTAAGGTAAATGGATCCAACTCAGGTTTTTACATTCAGTCCCTTTTACATTAATTTTTTGTGAGGCATATTCAAAGCTTCATCTCTAACAACCCATGGTGAATGTTATTGAATAGACACAGCTTTGAGAAGGAACATGGGCCTTTTAGTGTCCTCTGCCATGAATAACACAAAGAGTCTGCCCAGGATCACCCTTAAATAGAGTGCCAGCAGATAAGAGGGTTCTTCAACAGAAACTAAGGAAAACGGCTGCTACACCAATCCTGTACAGCAGAAATACTTTCTCTGGATGGCCTGAAAGGCACAGCTACCAAAGCTGAGAGGATGGCCATGGACGCCTTTGGCTCACTGAAGCAGACTGTCCTGCTCCTTTCCTTTGTATTTGAAATAACAGCTGGAGAGAAGACTCGCTAAATGGCTGAAGTGCTGCTTGTTCTGGTGTAGCAGAGGCAACACCAGCGGGTGCCTTTGTTTCTCCAAAACCATTTTTAATACTCTTGGTTCTGCAGTCAATGTACAAGAATCCCAAGCTCAGGAAAGGAAACTCCCAGACCCACACATTACTTCAGTTAGGACTGCATTTCCAGTCACCCCTCCTTGCTGACCATATCCTCCCTGTCTCCCACACTGCCCCATTCTTGGTACTCACCTGCCCGTCCCGCTCGCTGTTCAGCTCTGGTCTCTCCAGTGAAGCACCATCTCCTTCATTCCTGGAAGCAATTGATAACCTTGCTGTTGTGGTGCAAGACTCAAGAGACAGCAAAAGACACACAAGGTTCTCCCTCCATAAACTGGAGAATTACGCATGAAAAAGAACTCTTTGGAACACATTAGGAAAAGACCTGGTGCTGTTTGGGACTTTTTCTCTTCTACATTTCCCTGGATCAAACATGGAGCACCTCAAGCTATTCAGCCTAGAGTCAGAAGCTGATCTGCAGTCAGTCCACCAGTGGTTTTTTGCCAAGCAATAGGTCCTGCTGGTGCTGGTCAAGGCATCTACAAATAGGCATTAACACAGAATTTGGGATGCCTTTGAGACTAGCAGCAGGTGAGTAGCACTGCACAGGCTGAAATACCAAACACCACAGTATGCAGGAGAGAGTTTCACCTTCCTGGATTTTCCCAAGATGTGCATGAACTCAAAGGCAATGCCCTCCTGTCTTTGTTTAACTCCAGGCCTGAACTGAAAGCCATGTTAAATTCATCTTTGCTGCATTTTCTCTCACCTTTTTAATGCCACGCTGCCTATCATGGAAACAGCACCAATAATCCCCATCTGTTTGTGGTTGGGAACTGTGCTGGAGAGCCATTTCCTGATCACCATGTGCATATCGTCCTGAAAAGAGACACAGACCATGTCACCACTGAGGTACTTGTGTGCATCACTTGCAGTTCTACCGGCATCTTCACCTAATGTCATCTCCAAGGGCTACAGGGGGATGGTTTATTGGGATTACAGCTGTGCTGTATGAAAATTCTGAAATTAATTTGAGTCCCTGTGGACTCTGAAATTTCCTTTATTATGAAAATACTGGTCACAGCTCCAAGCAAGGCTGTAAACAGCACAAAAAGTGATTTGGTTTGACTTTGCTCTAACTGCTACACAGAACATGTAGTTGGTCGAGGTTTCACCTATAATTAATAGAAGACTGTGTTAAAAAAATAGCAAATGGTCTTGGAGCCTGTCACACCCTAACAGCAGCTGCAGAGGTGCACTTCAAAACACGGTCAGCTTCAGGAGGCCGAGGGATGGAGCAGTTTGTGCTGAAGGTCCAAAGACAAACTCTGCACTGCAAGGACAAATGCCTAATCCACCTGCAGAGATCCTCATGTCTAAGAGGCATGAGTTTAACAGTGCACTTAAGAGAAGGCAAAGAGGAAGTTGGCTCTCAGGACACTGATTTCTTTGGTCACCTACCCCTAGAGTCTTTGGTATCACTGAGGATAGAGTCAAACTGCCAATCTTGGATCTCCACAGTTACAAACTCTCAGCTCAAAATAAATTCTAGACACTCCTCCCCTTCTTTTCACAACTTCTGAGGGTGACAGGCAGAACATCCTGATGGCAAGTCCTCCTGGGCTGCAAAGTCACACTGTGTGTTGCCAAGGCAATTTTCACAAATCACACATAAGAAAGACTTGGGGTAGGAGGTGGGGAAATCACTGAGGAAAGTAGTTCAGAAAGGAGCTAAACCTGCCATACAACTGGGAATTTTGACAGTGAAGGGCTCCAATTTAACAGGGTGAGTGGGAAGGCCCGAAATGACTCTAGAAATGCTGTTTTACATGCCACAGACCAATCAGAAGGAGAGGAAAGCAGGTTTTTTTTATAGTCTCAAGTTACCATGTGCAAACATACAATTACACACAATTGTAATTACAATTACAAACAATTACACAATTACAAACTACACAGGGACTCAAAGAAAGACAATCTCAATTTCTAAGAGCTGAATTTTATGAATGGGAAGATTTTCAACCCAGACATCTCTGTTGTGAAATAAATATCTTTGAATTATTTCTTTATCTGCTATGCTCAAGGATTCAGAAATCCAGACAAAGGTATCCAATACCACCACTGTTACGCTGCAACTGAGTCACACAAGGTATCCTGTGCAAGATGAAGGTGGATTTAGACCAGGTTTGACAGCTTCTCATGTTTAAACCAGAGGCACAAGACGTGTGAAGTCTACCACTTCACAGCAGAGTCCTCTGCACTGGAAAGTTCATGTCTTCTAACAAGAGTCTCTGTTGTCTCTGGTGTACAGAATTTAAGTGCCTGAATCAATACAAACATCTCAGCGAAGACACTGAACTGTGCTTTCTGAGGGCTTCTAAGTGATGGAGAAACAGAGCTGCTCAAGGAGGCTGGTGAATTTCCACTTTTGCAAGCCCTCGAGGCTCAGCTAGACAAAGCAACAAACATGACACCATGCTGGTGAAAGTCCCACTTTGACTGGGAGGATAGATTAGGGCCTACCATCAGTATCCTTCCAACAATACCTCTGACAACTCTACCTTTCTCAGATCTGCAAGAGAAGAGGACCTTTCTGGGAAAGATGAGAGGCACACTGTGGTAAGTCCTTGATATCAGGGTGGAAATAAGCTGATTTGCAGCCACTTGGGGAGAAGAGCATTTTAAGCAGAAGGACATCCTGGCACCAATCACTGTTCATAGATGAGGCCAGTATTTAGTTAAGCTAGCAAAAGAACCAAGGCACAGCCTGAACGACTTTCTGTTGCGTCTCTGCCTACCTGAATGTAGCTCCCTTCTTGCTTCTGGCTGAATGCTAAAGTGCTGAGGATGTAGAAAAGCTTCCGGATCTGGCACGGATTCAGTTTCTGTGTAGAGTCTAAAATGGTCTGTAAGAGAAGTCACAAATTAGCTCAGATGTATCAAGAATCCCTTTCCATATTCTCAAAAATACATTAATTGCCAACCTCAGGGAAGATAATTAACTTTACCTTTTCTTGTACACCCATGAAAAAGCTACACTCAAATTAAACAAACATAAATGCCAAACTATTGCTCTGGCCTTAATTATGGCAGCTCATTTTATCAGAGGCTGAATGGGAAGAACAATTTGGCTACCATAAGCATTTTGGGAATGCTCAGGACAAGTGACAGCTGTCTATCTTCTATCACAAGTTTGGTCACAGGATTCAAAGTATTTGACAAGCAAGAAATTAAGCAAGTAATTTTCATTTAACAATCAACCAGCTGAGCAGCAAAAAGTATACAGTTTTCCAATAGTGTACAATTAAATCACAGGGAGCACCAAAATACCAGAGAGGTGTGGGAATACCTACACCCACCCTCTTCAAGGGCTCTTAAATACAAGCTGTCCTTAAGCTACAAATGACTACAGATGGGGGAATGTTCAAGGAAAGCACTGTTGCATGCTTGCCTTGCTGTTTAGCTCTTTCCTCAATCTCCACTTTTATTACTTTTGGAAATAGGCAACTGGGCACATAACGTATCATAATTAGAACTCAAGACTCCGGGTTTTTTTCTCCACACTGAGTATCATCTTCTTTTAAATTTTAGGATATGTCTTTTTCCATCTCTGCAAGTAATTTTGTCTTAGGATTCAAATACTGTCAGTCCTTCAATAGATAGAATGAGCAGTCCACAAAGGGGGGCAGGTTTTTGCCAAGTTTTCGAAATAGGTGATATAAATAGACATCATTTTCCTTCCATTGTAGGCACCATTCCACATCTGCAATTTAAGCATTGTCCAGCTAAAAGGAATTGTCTATCTTAATTTCCCCTGTCAAAAAAATCATCCAGTCCCACCTTACAGCTCACACTTTGATAGCAGATACCTTTCACTTCTGACCACTGTACTTCTCCAGACAGAAAAGCTTTACAAGTACAAGCTTTTCCAATACCTCTATTTTGGAGAAGTACTGTATTCTGGATCTAAGGCAAAATGGTGTAAGGGACCCAAAATGTAGGATAAACCCAGAAAGGCACACACCTTCACAAAGGTGGCATAGCGCATCAGCAGGGACGTGTGCAGCACCACCAAATCTGTGAGCACATCCAGAGAAATGTCCAGTTCTGCCTCACTTCCACTGCACACGTGAGTCACCAAAGCAGTCACAACCTCCTAAGGAAAAAGCCACCAAAGGAACAGTGAAATTTTAACAGAAAAATGTCTGCCTTGCTCTGCTCATATGAACTAAGTTGATCAAGTACAGATAATCACAGCAGTCTCTGTGCTTGAGTCACTTGCTACCAGTCTTGCTGTGATTGTTCCCCATCTTCTTCTTGGCCTACTCTTTGGCACAGACCTCCCTGCAGAGGCTTCCAACTGCCTGAAACCCTGTGCCCTAAAGGATCATGACATACACTCTAGAACAAAGTGCAAACCCAAATAAAACATCCATCACACTCTACCTGCTGGCAGTAGGAGTCAAAGGCTGCAAAAGCTTGTTTGTACATGCAGCTGCCAAAGGAGACCACAGCTGGGTGTGCTGAGTGCAGAAACGCCTGAGCAAGGGCTAGGATGGAAGGGAAGAAGTCTTTGATAACCTGAAATACAGACACCGTGAAAGAGGAGATTATTGTTGCTTGTCTTCAACACATCCAAGGCTGAGGAAAGCTCAACTCCAAAAAGCCACGTGACAGTTACAACAGAGGACATGTGCCTTGGGACACTGATCTGCACCAAAAATTTAAGAAGAGAAGTACATGTACATAACTGGAAAGGTATAGATAATGCAGCACAGGGCTAAATCATCATCTGACAAGATCTTTGAGAGCCAAAAGAGAGAGTCCCAAAGCAGGATGAGCACTGACCGTTGAATGGTTTTGGAAGGCATTCTGCATCAGCTGTTCTGGCATGCAGCCCAATCGGATTTTGCTCCTCAAGACCTTCTCAGTTTGCTTCCTGTTCCTGGTGTTTGTTGAATGGATTAGCAGCAAAACTATCAGATCCAGAACCTTTTAGAGGAAATAACCACCACTCACTATGATGAAATATTAATCCAGATAACTCCAAGTCAAAACTTGAAGTCTAAACCAAGAAGAAAAAAAGAGCTCAGAAAGTCCCAACAGTCACAACTGCAGAAAAACCTTATGAGTGCAACAGGACAGAATTAAAGCAGGATAACTCTGTCTCGTGACATTAGGAAGGGATGAACCAAGAGTTACAAAGAAAATGGATGGTGGATGGTTGTTATACTCGGAACAAGTGCAATACCAAAAGAACCACCCATGAAACATCACTGGCAGTTTCTGCTCCAACTAAAAAAATCTCTTAATCTACAACCACGAAGAAAGCCTGGAGAACACCAGCAGAAGAGGACACTCACAGAGCAGAGGCGTTACCTTGTGGTCAGACACAGATGTGCTGCTCTCAATAGCCTGAGAGAAAAAAAACAAGCCAGCTGTTAAGCTACAGTACAATACTATATTCCAAAACCGAATCAAAAAAGGTAGACACCAAAATCTGTGACACCCTGCTCACAGATTTCTCTCCTCTACAACAGGATACCTATCCAAGTCAGCAAACTGAATCTTGCCAACAACAGAGAATCCAGAAAGCATTCAAAAAAATAGCTAAAAATTGAGTTTCCTCAAGGACACTCTCAACATCAGGATTGAGAAAGGAACTGAGGTACTGAGTAATGAAAGATTGAGAACAAGAAAACAGTCTCATGGTTCTCACTCAAATTCAATTTAAAATTAAATTTGGCACAATACCAGCCAACACTGATTTCCAGCAGGACATTTTCAAGCACCTTAAGGCTTCACACAGCTCAGTCTCAATATATAGGTATACATTTTTCCTCTCTTGCAGAATGAAATCTGTATCAGTAAAATGAAGGGCTAACATTTGTCTTTTAATGTCACATTTGATTACAAGAAAGGCTCAGGCTCAATCAAGGATCCCAAATAAATAAGGAAACAAGGACTGAAGCACGTATATTACCTTAATCCATGCTTCAGAGACATCCTTCTGAAATCTCACAGCTAACTTGATCACATCAAAAAGTAGCTTCACACAGTTCTGGCTGGTGGTTACTTGGCTCAGGGAAGAACTGCAAATTATCAGAAAGGAGGAGACTCAGTCCCTGCAAATACTGTCACAGAAGGAACAAAGCAGCCCAGCAGTCACAGCAGTTACTTATAGCAGTCGTTGTCCAGAGGGAATGCTCTGGCAAGGATAGGGAGTTTCACAAGAGGGTGGAAACAGAGGTCGCAGAATCAATGGAAAACATACTGGAGGGAACTCGAAACAGATGAACTGGCAGCAACATTATTATAAATGAAGTTGCTTATCCTCATGCAGACGTGGGTGCAGATGGCTCAAAAGGAACTGCATCCATGGCAGGGGAAGCTGGCTGGGCAAGGGCTGACAAATGTATTGTATTAGTCCCAAGCAGGAAGGAATAAAGGTGTCTGTGCCTTTCCACAGGATAAATTAGGCTCATGTATGTAGCCAATTGTGCCAGACAGACCAGAAGAGGGAGAGTTTAAGTTCTCTTGTCTCATCCTACCCTTGGACAATCAGATAAACCTGTTTAAGTACCTGGCCTGGACTTGGCTTTTAATCTTCTTCTGGGAACTGTGCATCTGCAGGGGCAGAACACACGATGACAGATCCAAGTTCTTACGGAGATCAGAAATCACCTGAAAAGCACAAATCCATGCGCAAATCACTGTGACAAATGAGGGACGAACAGAAAAAGCTGAGGAAAAGAAAATCATTTCCCATAATAACCCTAAAATTACAAACCAGAAAACCTCATATATTTGTAAGATTCATAAGTACTTAACCAAATCCAATTTTTTTTAAACTTAGAAAATGAACCAGCAAAACTTTTCTCTTCACATCATGTCATGATGTTGCAAATGCATACAGAAAGCAGAATTTTTTAAAAGCTACTCCGTGAAATTCTCACCTATATCTGCTTTATGTTCCTGTGAACTGCTTTTATTCTATTTAGCAGCTGAGCAAGATGTATGGCAGCCTCAGGAACTCTGGGACATGCAAGTTTACCAATCTGACTGCTGTTGAATTGCAGTGTACCAGCACAGACTGGCTTCCATGTCATAGGCACACTTTTTTTTACAGGGGTCTCCCTGAAAGGTTTGGGCAGATCACAAACCTCATCTGGCTTAGGCTGAGGCTTCCTCAACATATGGAAAAAAGTATGTTTGATAGTTTTCATCAAGGCTGGCTTTGACCCCTGGCAATATTAAAATTTTACTTGGAAACATTAAAAACATACAGCTCTGTGTGTGAAGCAACCTCCCTCTGTTAAAACACACACTGGTGTGGAAAACACAGACTTTCTTATGAAAAAGATACTGTACCTCTGCTGCATCTGCTGCCTTGACATTTTGGAGTATGAATTTTACTACTACAGGCAAATCTTCCAGTTTTACAGAAGGCACAATGGTCATGGCAGACTGTCGCACCTGAGGAGAGAGCAACACTCCATCAGCTGGAAGACAACGCTTCACAGAAACACAGTTATGTTAGTGGGAAGGAATGCTTGGAGACTTATAGTCCAGCCTTCTGCTCAGAGCAGGAATATTGTCAGTACTAGATCAGATTCACCTTGGCTTTGCTGAGTCTTGAAGATATCCAAGGATGGAGGAAATCTCCAATCTCTGCCACCTCTTTGATAATTTATGTCAGTGCTGCAGACCCTAACTTGTTTTTCCAAATGTTCAACCAAAACCTCCTATTGTGGCCACTGCCCCGTATCACTCTTCAACAAGAAGAGCTTGGCTCCATCATTTTTTAACTGGCTTCCAAAAGGGAAAAGCATGGAGGATGTGCAGCCTGCTATGCAGCACCAGTCCTTTGTAACTATGTAACACACTACTTGATGCACTTAAATGAACCAATTTTATTTTATTCATAAGAAGTCCAACTCCAAAAAGTGCAGCAATGCAGCCACAGCACAAGGCACATCATCATCTCTTCTCCTTTATCAGCATTCTGCAGAGAAAATCTATTTAGTTATTTAATCACCAATCTGCCTTTCTTTAGAATACAACAATCTAGTCTGGTCACTGTCCTTCAAAAAGATGAAATATTGACAATAAGCAGCTTTATGACAGGCAGTAAAAATTTACTGCAGCAGGACAAAGTGCTTCTGCATTAGCTAAAACAGCTGTAATTCAGAAAACTTCTCTCTGCTCTTCACTGAACTCCTCATACACGTTTGGAAAACCAGCTTTAGCTTCTGACTTCTTTCCATCTTCAGGAGCTCAGGACTTCTGAAGGCCTACAGGAGTCAGATTTAGCAAAATACTTGGAATGAAGAAACAGTCCCAGCTCTCGTGTTGCTAAGCAGGAGCTGGGGTCTGCTGAAGTGCTCAGTAAAAGCTCTCACCTCAGCCACAAGTTCTGCATCGAGATCCAGACGAGAAAGGGCATCCAGGATTGGCACTGTCAGCCGTCTGCCCTGCTTTAGCAAGCAGCTGATACACAGAGAAAAGAAAACAAAAGGTTCTCTTAACAAACCAAAGAATGTATCTTTAGTGTATTGTATGATTCCAGTAGTTTTTGTGGTCACTGTAAAAAAAAAGATCTCTGAAACTGACAACAACGTATGCCACTGGCATTATGGAAAACTTGTTCCCTAAATTATTATTCCTCATGTAAGAGCTGCACCTGTCTTTAACAGCTTCATGGACTTTCCCAAAACTCATGTAATCATTCCTGGCTGACATCTCAGTTTTCTTACAAACTTTCTCTAGAAAAAAAGTTGTATTTAAATTGTGTTAGTTGAAAAACACCTCAATTGCAGCATCCTGGTAACTCTGCCTATGCTCCCTAATTCACTACAACAAGTAATGAGTTGTTTTCCACATCAGAAATGGGTAGAGGCTATTGAGAATATGGAAATAAATATGCCTTGCTGATACTGTTTAGATCTCAGCTTTAAAAATATATAAATAGAGAAAACAGAAGTCTGAGGAGTTTGATTGGCATAAAAAAATGTGTGGAGTTTTTTTTATCTAGAAGCTAATATCCAAGTGACTGATCATAGACTATCCAGCAGAACTTGTGAGTACTTAACTGGATGCTACCTGTGCTGTAGGCAGGCAGTCAAGAGTTTAGTAATTATTTAGATAAAAGCAGTTTTGCAGCATTGTCTAAATGCAATGTCTTTTGCTGGATTGCCTGTGCTCTCCTCAAGAGCATAACAGCACAAATGGAATGTCCTAAGCCAGTGATAGGTGTCCCCAAATGTTGCAGTTAACAGGAACATGCTGCTGTCCTAATACTTCAGTCAGTCCCAGAGCAACCTGCATTAATGCACCTTGTCCTTGTCTGCTAAGTGCAAGGGGGAAAAAACAAAACAAAACAAACCCTCCCAACCAAATCATCTGTACCTGAGCTCTCTGGCAACCTCACTTTGCTGGGAATCCTCCAGGATCTCAGGTAAGCTGGTGATAATATCGTGCTGGATTGGTACTGGAGAGACACTAACCATCTGCATTAACTTCTTGACAAGATCCTGCAGGCAAGAGGAGCGCTGGTGAAACGCAGAAATCTCCCAGCACAACAATATTATGCATCTAAGGTCCCTCAGTACATCATCTGCCTGGATTTATGCCAGCTGTCCCTTAACTTATTGTCCTGCTGAAGTCATGAAGCAGAGCATAGACTTTTGTGGAACAATGGTATTTTACAGCTCGGATATAACAATCTCGGTGAGCAGGGGAAACTGGGAAACACAACACGCTTCCCAGTGTTTAGGAACCCACACAGACTGATGGACTTAGGAAAAGAAGGAAAAGAATCCCCAGAGCAGGAACAGAGAATTCATCCCCACACGCTTGCAAGTATCCAGTACCTTGTTAAAATTAAACAAGAGGCGATTGTAACTTCCTGCCAGCAACAGCTTTAAAATGGGGTCACCCACGTGAATACACATGCACAGATATAAATTTATGTAAAAGGTGACTTACAGCAAGAAAAGAAGAAAAATAGTAAAAGAAGTTCAAAAGTCACTCAAGACAATCATAACGAAACAGCAAAAAATCTAATCTCTCCTTCAGCATGTGAATACAAAGACAACATCAGTTCTCATCAGCACAATAATTCATCTAATCCCACCTGAGAGGCATTCCAGAAGTTGTTTGGAAAAAGCATCCATGTGATTGCACCTCTGGTACCCACCTGGCTGTCAAGGAGCCCGTCAAGCCATTTAAACTGATTGACAATGAGCCGGGGGAAATTTGTTCCAAAGGTGCCCACACTGAAACAGCAGAAAAGCACACATAGGTTACAGGTTACAGACCTACAGACTCCAAGGCTTTGCTGCTCGTCAGTAAGATCAACTAACCCCATTCTTAACTGGTCATTAATACATAGAAAGAACTTCACTCTTCTTACAGTTTGATAGGAGACAAGTGTAAAAACATCAATTTTTCGGAATTCCCAAAGTATTCACAGCACAGTTAACAGCTTATCAACTTTTACATCTAAGATCCTTTAGAATTCTTGGGTGAAAACAGTTCAGACCTTGTGACTTTCTATCCCTTGTGACTGTTAAACCCTCCTGAAACAAGATTTCAGTCTGATACAATTTCTTGGACTACACCTCTGAGCAGCACTTGTGTCCTGTACTCCAGCAGTGGAACAAAAACTGCAGCAGGAACAACCTCGGCTTCTTTCTGCCCCTTGGCCTGCCCCACGAACTCTGTAGTGAGCACCCAGCGCACAGGAAGAAGAGCTTAAGTGGTCAGGTCTTGCCTGTGCTACACCTCAAGATCTCTCACTCCACTATGGTGTTCAGCATTCAAAATCCAAGAGACGCTATTTCAATTTCCCTCGTTCCACAACTTGCACTTTTAAAAGGAAATCTGTTTGCATCTCACAGCCTCCTAAAACTCTGCCAGCAGCCACTTGCATTTTTTTCTAAATGATGAGACACGCCGTAGTCCCTCTGCTGAAATAATTCCTAAGCTTGTGACAGTAGCTGCAAAAAGCACAATCAATCAATGCACAATGTCTGCATTTCACTTTCTAGAAATTTGTCTTCTGCTTTATGGACTCACAGATTTAAGGTCACGGTACCTCACAGATTATTTTACACAGGTATGAAGGAAAAACCCACGTCAGTGCAAATTGCCACTCAGGTAAATTTGAAGTAACAGTTAAAAGTCAAACAGCTGGTGATTGTCCAAAAGAAATCTAATTTCAATGCAGAGAGAAGCCAATTTATACTCACATGTCAAAAAAGAATTCAGGGATCTTTTCCAACAACAGTGTTATGACAGCAGGCTGAAAGAAAGAAAAAAAACCAGTGCTAGGGTGATCTACTGGTTGTGCTGTGGTATTGCCACCAAAACTGACCTTTCACAAAAGATGAAATATACACAGAGAATAAAATACTCAAAAGGCTCAATGAAAGTACTTCTTGTATAAGAAATCTCTTGCCTAATGCCAGAGAAGAGGCACATAGCCTAAGAAGTGAAAACCACTTTTCAGAGGGTGGTATAAACTATCCACATAACCCAACAGAATCAGAGCATATGGGCAGGGTGCACAATTCCTCTGGACCAATGAACCTCTCCTTCTCAGACCCAGCTGAGTTGCTTTTCACCACACAGAAAACTAAAGCATCAACTTCAGACAAGTTTAAAAACAGTGCCCAGTTCTAGCACTTAACCACACATTCTGCACAGTGGGAGTGGTTTTATCTCATCAGAATTTCCCATGGTTGTCCTGAGCAATCATCTCTCATTCTGCCCCTGTTCACCTTTGAGAAGAGTCTGGCTCTGTGTTCCCTACACCTTGCAACCCAGTATTTGGAGACCATGAAATTTCCCTTAATCTTCTCTTAAGACTGAACAAACCCAGTTCCCTCTGTCTCTGCTTGTCTGCCCCGTGTCTCAGGCCCTAAGCATCTTTGTGTCCCTACAGAAACAACAAACTGGACTATTCCAGATGCAGCCTCACGTGCCTCAAAACCAGTTCTATTAATCCTTTACTTACATAAGCAAAATGTTCCCTACAATCAAAACCATTGTAAAGAGCAAGCTAAAGTGCCCATACCTGTAAGATCTTAATCCCAAGAAGCAGTTTAATGAGGCTTTCACAATAGGAGTGCACCAGATTCCTGCAAGATGAAAGATTCCACCACTGTTGTTTCAAAAACATGTTGGGAGAACAGGCTGTAGCTCTTTTCATGACTGTTTTTTTTAAAAACTTTACATACAGTGCCTTAAGGTAACACGTGGTAATCACAGACACACACAAAAAGATTTAAAACTGCTCTTTAGCTCTGAAGCAGCTCACTCTCTACAAGACTAGAAATGTGAAAGTCTGTGGTTAACCTGTATCTCCTGGAAAAAAAAAAATCTCAAAAAGGAACTGACATTCACCAGCCCTGTCAAATTTTTTTCACAGTATTTGGTTCCTCTCATAAAATGCCACAGAGTCCAGTGTGTGCCAGACAGTAACCTCTGTGACTTAACACTCTAAACTCACTGCTATTAAACAGCAGTGTACGACACCAGCCACCCTGCCTTGGTGTGCATCAGCTGGAGCCTTTCCCTCCACGCTGGTCAGTGCCACAGGGCAGAACTAGAGACTGGCTCTGACTGAAGGGGAAGGCAAAATACATTTTCTCTACCTCGACCCCTCAGTCCGTACAGGAGTGCATGGCAAGAGGCAGTTCTTGAACTGGTTCCTGTCCTTGATGTGAGACTCCAGGCCGCTGATGAACTGCTTCACAACCTGCAAAGCAGAGAGAAGTTGGCCACCCTGAAGGGACACCCCAGTCAAGTGGTGTCCTTTAGGATGCACTTTGCAAGCAGATGATGAGAACCAGGAAGAGCTAACCAGGGACCTGCAGACAGAAACTGTGATGGAAGGAAAGCTGGATAATAAATGAATGCCAGTCTAGAACACTTCCAGAAGGAAACACTGATTGTTCAGCAAAATAACTCTAAGGCAAGTGTCTCACATTTTACTTTGATTTAAAAAGGCTTTGCCTTTCTTCCTGTTCAGCTGAGATAGCAACCTTTAATGTGACGAGAGCTGCACCCAAAAAATATTTGCAGTCAAATCAGCAGCCTCAGGACTTTCACCCTGGACTTGCTGACTGGAGAGGAGCACCACATTATGGCAGCTTTAATGCTGCCAACTCCACCCAACACAAAACCAGACCCAGCTTCCACCGAAGAGCTAGGTAAGTGATTTGTCTCCTCTAAGAGTCTTTGTTTATTGAATAATATTGCCAATGAAAATTACTTTGACAGGGCACAGTCAGAAGGACAGTGGGATTAAAAGGCTGGAACAGCAGTGCTGAGAGAACTGGAAAATGTGGACCACAGAAATCCAAGATACAGTGCTGTGTAGCACACTTTTGTATGGGACTAGCAGGGACAGGCAGCTGCATTTGTATCTCTTGCTACTCAGCAAACAGCTTTAAAGGTGGCTCCTGCCAAAGTTACTTACAGCTGGGTAAGTAGGGTGCTTCTCCAGGGCCAGGCAGAGCTTCTTCTGGAAAGCCATTTGATCAACAGCTAAGGAGAAAGGTTAGAAAGGAAATAAAAAACCAGACACAGTCTGTCCATACAACATCACAACAGCTACACCAAGTACAAGCTCTCAAGCCCATCCACCAACATTTCTGCATTTGCCCTACTGGGAAGCCCAGCTGACAAAAGCCTGAGTGGAATCAGCCCTTCTGCTTTCTCTAGTCAGGGCTGAGAATAGCACTGAAGAGGCTACATACAGGAGTTCCTGAAGGCCTTCTCTGAGCTGAAAGGCAACAATGCCACGTTTGTTTTCCCATTTCAGAGTTCCTGCCTCTGCATTCAATACTGTAATCACAGATGCAGTCCAATATTTTTCTATATACCTCCAATAATCTTTCAGAAGTCTTTAGACTTAACAGGTATACACCCAAAGAGCTGGTATAATGAGTTTAGGTGATGCACTGAATTCAGCAGGAACAATAAGTACATAACAAGTAAGAGGCCAGATGAAGGTTTGCTTGAATTTTGGAACAAGATGGCTCAAGCACTTTTGTCCTGCAAGTAAAACACATCTTTACTTTGTACCAGCCATCCTTGCAGGTTTTGATCTAAAAGCAGAAAGAGCAAGTGTTAAACTCGTACCTATTTCATTCTGTCCCTCCCCAGCTTTCAGCACAATTCCTGATGTCCTAAGGAGCTCTTCAAAGACTCCCTCATTCTCCAATCCACAGAAGGCAGAGGCGTTTTCCTTATCCGAAACCCGTGACTTCTTAGTTTCTGAGAAAACAAGACATCCTCCATCAAATATATAAAAAATCAACAGCGTCATTAAAAATCAGCATTATCAAAACTGCCGTTTTGGCCTTGTCCCTGCTTGGCAGCTACTGCCTCTATTAATGGGTCTCCACCCCAGTAAGATGATACCCGAGCACCTACTTGGCAAGTCTGTCTTGCAGCTCTCTTCAGAAGCATCAACTTTTGACAATTTCCTTTTTGAAACCATGGTAACAAAATCTTTGTTGTTGCCTAAAAAAAAGCAGGAAAAAGACAAGCGTTTAATTCATCTCCTTTTTAAGCAGATCTAGAATGTATTAGTGAATAGCAAAAGGGAATGTAATAGAAATTGAGAGCGCTCAAAGAAAGATTGCCTGGGTAACCAATATCACACCACATTTTTCTGATGAGCAGGTTGAAATCTTAGAGCTTGTCATATTTAAATAGCACAATGCATAATTTTTTCTAAAATTCAGTTCCTCATAAAACAAGGCTTGGCCTTTCATTGAGACCCTGTTCATGTCCCTAACCAGGTATCATGGCCAGTGAGCTCTGTAAGCACAAACCTCCATCTAACCCATCCTCTTTTGAGGGGTGGCAGCCATTAAAAAGAAAAAAAAATTCTCGACTCACCTTTAAAACTTAAAAGGTTATTGATAAAAGGGGTGTGTGGATCTCACACTAAATGTCAACTGCTTGGCAGAGGCTAGTAAAATGAGTTACTTAAATATCAGCATGGAAGTGGAACAGTTAAAAAAACAAAGGTGCAATGAGCCTTTCGCAGCTGTTTTAGGTGTACAAATATCTGAAAGGCGGGTGCCAAGAGGATGGTGCCAGGACTCTCTTCAGTGGCGTCCAGTAACGCGATAAGGAGCAATGGCCAAAAATAAACGCAAGAAGTTTCACCTCAACATGAGAAAAAACTTTAGGTTGTGGATGGCAGAGCACTGGAACAGCTGCCCAGGGAAGGCGCGGAGTCTCCCCCTCTGCAGGCCTTCCAGACCCACCTGGACCCGCTCCCGTGTCACCTGCTCTGGGTGACCCTGTCTGGGCAGGGGGGTTGGGCGGGGTGATCCCCAGAGCTCCCTTCCGGCCCTAACACTGNTGAGAAAAAACTTTAGGTTGTGGATGGCAGAGCACTGGAACAGCTGCCCAGGGAAGGCGCGGAGTCTCCCCCTCTGCAGGCCTTCCAGACCCACCTGGACCCGCTCCCGTGTCACCTGCTCTGGGTGACCCTGTCTGGGCAGGGGGGTTGGGCGGGGTGATCCCCAGAGCTCCCTTCCGGCCCTAACACTGCCGTGGTTCTGCTCTATTCTGTTCTGCGTGCGAGGCGCCGCCTGACAGCCCAGCCAGACGTGCTGTGCCGCCACCGGAGAGCCCCCTCTCCATCGCACCTACTGCCAAAGGCTGGGCAGTGCCTGAGGCGGCCCCTTCACCTCTCCTCAGCTCAGCTCAGTGCACCTCACCTGAGCCCACCTGGGCTGAGCTCAGCCGAGCCGAGCCGAGCTCACCTCCCGTCCTCTCCCGTCCTCTCCCGTCCCCCCCGGGCAGGGCAGGGCAGGGCAGGACACCCCACTGTCCCCTCACCGTCT
>WEIT01035435.1:86265-125679 GCA_013389985.1 Dryoscopus gambensis
CGCCTCACCCCCGCCCGCCCCCCGCCACCCCCGGCCCGGCCCGGCCCGGCCCGCTAACGCCGCGTGTCTCTCTTCCAGCCAAGTCCTGATCCGGAGCAGAGTCCTTCGGGAAAATGGAAAATACATTCCAAAGCAGGTGCGGAGCCGCGCGGCTGGGGCTTTGCAAAGAGGGTGACCGGGAAAGCAGCGCAAAGCGCGGGGCTCTGTCCGGGCGGTGCAGCGGGAGGAGCAGCGCCCGCCAGGGCCCGCGGGGTCGGACGCTGCCGGGTCCCCCCTGCGCCAGGGCAGTGTCCAGGAGTGCAGATTCTTAGGAATCTTGGACACAGGACCGCTGTATATGTCTTTTCCCTGACGTTTATGTTAGCTGTCACTGCTCGGTGTTTTAACTGCACGCTGACATGAGATGTGCTTCCAAACTCGTGTTTAATATCTGCGAGCAAGCACGCAGGGATGGAATACAAGCTTGGGATAACGAGGTGCTCATACAATGTCAGCTGAAATGTTTGCTAAACTAAAACTCCACCGCTCGTGTTGGCTCTGTTGGTAGCAAATGTGTATTTTGTGAAATCCAGAGGTGAGCTGGGAGAGTGAAAATGTTCCATGTATCAGTATTGGTGCTCAACTAGCACAAAGAGTTTGCACAAAACACTAAAAGCTCTTTAATTAACATGGGTTTTTCTTCAGAGAATTCTTGTAATTTGTTTAAAAATTTCAAAAAGCCAGAGATCTGGTACTCTGGATGCAGAAGAACTTGAGGAGCTTTAGAACACATGGGCAGTGAGGCAGCTATCCAAGAAAGGCGCGTTGTGAAAGAACTCACAAGATGTCTGAATGTCTGAGCAAGAACTAATGCTTCTGTCCTTTTCTTATGGTGTTGGCATTGTCTTTTTCTGTTTTCAGTCTTTTCTGTCCCGGAAATATTTTTTTAATAACCCCGAGGATGGATTTTTTAAGAAAACAAAAAGAAAGGTAGTGCCTCCTTCACCCATGACAGGTACGTTAAGGCACCCTAACTGCAGCCAGGTAGAACAACCTGTCAGTGTCTGCCGAGGGGGGAAGGTGAATCAGCTCTGCAGGGAGCTCAGGCAGTGCGAGGGAGGGGTGGGACTGTTCAGCTGGGTGTTTCTGGGGGGAGACTGAGGTCCCTCTCTTGGGTAACAACACATTAGGTCACTTCATGTTGCTTAACTTCAGCCTTGAGCTGCTCGCAGCATCTCAGGAGACCTGACCTCCTCAGGGCAGCCAGGGGTGGGAAGTCCTGCTCTCACTCGTCTCCTTTTGCCAGTGTTTTGCTCCAGCTCCTGCAGGATCTCCTCTAAAGTGATTTAATTTAACTAATGTGTACAGCAAAACAGGAGTTTGTTGTCCTTCTTCTACCCAGGGCAGCTCCCAGAGGGGTCAAGCAAGTTCAGAGGTCTGGGGCAAGGGATGGGGTCAGACACAGCACAGAGCACAACACCCCTGTGGCAGCAGCCAGCACCACACTGGCTGCTCATCTCATTCCGCAAAGTATTGTTGGCAATGGAAAATTATAGATAATGGGATAGCACTGTTTTCTCATGCAGCTTCTTAATTAAATTAGCCGACATGTAACGACTTGTTTCCCTTTATTGTGATGTGCTGCTACTTCACATAAGATCTATGATTTGCAGATCCTACCATGCTGACAGATATGATGAAAGGGAATGTAACCAATGTTCTGCCTATGATCCTCATTGGTGGTTGGATCAACATGACATTTTCAGGATTTGTCACAAGTAAGTGTCTGGAATAACATGGGTTTGGCTCTGTTTCTGAAGATGACCTTGAGGGTCTGAGCTGCATCAGAGATTTGCTCCTCAACCTGAGAGCAGTCAGAAGCAGCATAAACTGGGCTTGTGGCACTGCTGCTCTTCACCCCATGAACTGCACAGATTTGGTTGTCCCATTGCAGAGGCAGGGGGAAATTGTTTTCAGAGTATTGGCCATGGTCTCAAAGAGAATAGCTCAGGAACAACTGTAGTGACAAAACCAGTATTTTATTAAAACTGCCTAAACTTCAGGTTGATACAGTAGATTCTTCTCTGAACCTGTCCAGGGAGTTGGTTACTATGTGGAGTGTGCACATCAAAAATACTTACTTAAATTCATAGTTCTGGGGGTTTTTTCCTATACTGTTTATGTGATAACTGTTTCTTTCCCTTTCACAGCCACTGAAGTAGTACCTGCGAGGGTTTGGTCATCTGATTAAGTTTTAGAAAGTCTTTTCATATTAAAATGAGAACAGAACTGCAGCTTTTTCAAAAATCCGAGTTAACTTTTTATTGTGCACGTTGCACTCAGGCTACATTAGATGTAATAAAGAACTACCTGCTCACTTTGCCCTGTGCTTTGCAGTTGTGCAGTGTCACTTTGTGAAACTGGGCTTTTTTTTTCTTTATCCTGCAGCAAAGGTCCCGTTTCCTCTGACGCTGCGTTTTAAGCCAATGTTGCAGCAGGGAATTGAGCTGCTCACTTTAGACGCGTCCTGGTAAGCCCCTGTCCTCAGCAAGCAAGGTCCAATTCCCACTTGGAAAATGCTGAATGTGTTAATAACCCTTGGATGGTCTGTGTGTGCTGCTGGAATGAGGTCATGAGCCAGCTTTGAACTGACAAACAACCGTGCTTTGATTTGTCAGGGTGAGCTCTGCTTCCTGGTACTTCTTGAATGTGTTTGGACTCAGAAGCATCTATACTCTCATCCTGGGCCAAGATAATGGTAAGGCACTTGTCATTTCTGGGAACTGGCTTCTCCTTCCACAGGATGTCATCTGAAGGAGGCTGAGGAAAAGATTTCTAAGTTTCCAGCCAAAAAGCTCTTGACTGCCTCTCTCCTTTCTCTGAGGTTACTTACTCTCCCTGGGCCAGGTTTGACATCACCTGCAGCAAGTACCCAAATCTCCTGCACCAGCCACTGGCTCATAATCTTCCATGGTTGTTAGCCCATGCTTTCTTTCCCATCAAATCAGTGCGCAAAAGTTCTGTGGTCAGGCTTGTTTTATTTCTAGCAAGTATTAGTTTAAGGAAAACTGCAAAGATTTCTTAATGTTAGATGTGGGGCAGGACAGATGTGCATTGGGAACGTGCAAAACTATTTTCCTCAATTTTACTGCATATTTTATGTAAATCTGGCTAGGATGTAGCAGGTGGGAGCAAGACATCTTGTGAGGACTCCTTCTGGCACGGCAGTATTGCATTCTGGGTGTTGCTGCAATGTTCTCACCTGCAGATAAAAACCTTGCCAGTGGCACCGTGCTCCAGGGAATGCTGTTTAATAACACAAAAATCAACCTCTCATTTCTAGCTGCAGATCAGTCCAGGGTGATGCAAGAACAAATGACAGGAGCAGCAATGGCCATGCCAGCAGATACTAACAAAGCATTTAAGGTACAGTATTCCCACCTGCATTCCTGTTTTTGTGAGCCTGCAGGGTTGTAGGCTGCATGTAACTCATCCTCTCCCTGTGTCGAGTAAGGGAACTGCTCTGGATTCCTGTTCCTAAAATTAGAGCTGACAGCTTATGAAGGCTGTGGGAGTTGCTCTGGGTCTGGCAGAGCCTGAATACCCTGCCATAAACCTGACAGATCAGTCATTCCTGGTACAAAAGCTGAATTTATGTCCCATCCTCTGCTTTTGCTGAGGAAGAGGGGTTTTTCACCTTGAGATATAGTTCCAAAGCAGAAGCTGGCTCTCCAAAAGTTGTGTTAAATAGTGCAGCTGAGCATGAGTCCAGCAGGCACCTGATGGAACTTGGGTAAGAAAATCAACAGGAGGCTCAAAGGTGACCTTATCACTCTCTACAACTCCCTGAAAGGTGGCTGCAGTCAGGTGGGGGTCGGTCTCTTTCACCAGGCAGCAGCTGACAGAACAAGAGGACACAGTCTCAAGCTGCGTCAAGGGAAATATAGGTTGGATATTAGAAAAAAGTTTCTTACAGAAAGGGTGATAAAGTATTGGAATGGACTGCCTGGGGAGGTGGTGGAATCACCATCCCTGGATGTGTTTAAAAAAAGACTGGATATGGCACTCGATGCCATGATCTAGTTGAGGTGTGAGGGCACGGGTTGGACTCCATGATCTTGCAGGTCTCTTCCAACCCATACATTCTGTGAATTCTGTGAAGTAAGCAAGTCAGTTCAGTGGAAAATCCATCAGGATTTGACTGTCTTGAAGTTCTCCTAAAGCACTTTCCATAGGCACTTGCTTGTTAGCCTGCCTCTGCCTTTCACAGCCCAGATTAGTGCACGAAGGACAGACCTGGTTTCTGTTTTCATGTGCTGTAGAAGAGGTTTAGCCACACGTAACCTGCTGCCTGGGAAATTGGGATGGTTTGCTCCTGCAGTTTGTTTTCAGTAACCTTCCTGGTTAAAAAATCCCACAGCACCCAGGCAGGGGCTCAGCCAGGGAAGAGGGTGGCTGCAGTTGGCAGCAGTGCTGGAGCCGTGGGTGCTCTGTCACAGGCAGCACTGAGGTGCAATTCCAGCTTTCCACAGCACTTCTGCCATTCAGCCTGGCAGGGACCTCAACCCACTGCATGCTCCAGCAGAAACAGAAGGGGGAAAGCCCATATTGCAGAAGTGTTCTGACCAAGAAATACAAATCTCTTGCTGGGCATCGTGTGACTTTTTTTGCAGGCTTTGTGCACAAGTCTGTGATCAGGTGCCAAATTTTTGGCCTCTGACCTGTTGTTATCAAGTAACTCTGAACTAAAGAATTAACTCACTGCAAAGCACTTGACGCACCAGAACAGACCTGGCTGTTATAGAAGCAATGGACTGTTCCAGAAGGGTAGAGGGTTGGCAGAAAGTAGATAATGTAGTTTTTCTAATTTCTGTGATGCAATTTGTATTGACCAACTAACATCTAATTAAGCACAAACCACTGATTTCAGAAAGTTGACAGGATTGCCAGGTTTTTAATAGAAATTGGTGTTTGTAGCAGTTTTTAAAGCAAGCACTGCTTTGTGTAGTTCTTGTCTAACTAATCCTGTGTTGCTTTTCCTTCTCTACTTCTGTTCACTGCCAATGCAGACGGAATGGGAAGCCTTAGAATTGACAGATCATCAGTGGGCCTTAGAAGATGTAGAAGAAGAGCTCATGGCAAAAGATCTCCATTTTGAAGGCATGTTTAAGGAAGAACTTCAGACCTCCATCTTCTGAATTTGAGAGTATGCTTTTGTCTCTTCTTGTAAAAGTTATTTGAAAAAAATGTTATCTAAAACTGTAATGTATTTTAGCAAGGCTGAGAATAAAAGAAAAACATCATGTTCAGAACTGCAGTGCCCTCACTTTGATTTGAGCCCAAGGACACACACACACACACATACACACTATTTCCTCATTAATTTAATCTTTCCCAAGTCCATTTGTAAGCACCTGAGCTCCCACACAGCCCCTCCCTGCCTGCCACATGCACAGCAGGGTGTTGCCAAAGGGTGCCTGGCAGTTATTTACTGGGCCAGGTGGGGATAATAAATGCTTTAAGCTGCCCACCTTGCACTCTAGAGAATAGGGAGCAACGTTCCTGGCTCATCCTTCTGCAGAAGCTCCTCAGAGCTCTTCCCCAAGGAGAACAGTCCCAGTCTGGAAAAATGCTTTGTAAAAAGAAGCTCTTCCATACTCTGTGTCGGTCCCATTCTTTACTCTGAGCACCTTTTTCTCAGGGTGAAACTGCACATCCTCTGGAAAGTGGGAGCTGAGCCAGGACTCACACTGATTTTCTTCCCAGGGAACAGGGAAGCTGCCCCTTTGCTTTCCCTTCTTCCCACGATGGGTTTCACACCATGCTTTGGAGGGCAGCCCTTCGCAGAAAAGCTCAGCAGCTGCTGTGCTGCATTATAGCTCATTAACCCTCAGGAGCTCCAGCTGAGATCAAGCTCCTCTGCTCTTACACTGTAACTGTGGCATGAAGACTTCAAACCTTCCCACGAGGGCTTCACAGCCCACCTTGGCCTGCAAGAGTGGCACAATCCCCCACGCAAGCCCATTGCACTTGCTCAGCTTTTCCCAGCCTGCTCTCACAAAGGTGCTCAGGTTGCCTTGAGGAGGAAGTTACAGAGACTGCAGGACAACCACCTCGGTGGCACAGTCACAGGCAGCCCTGATACCCCTGGAGAAAATGGACAGAAGGAAGACCAGGACCTCTCAGGGATCTGCAGAGGAAGAGGAAGGATGAAACCATAGCTGAGGCTGCCCAGTGCCACAAAAAAGCAAGGACAGCTTTGCTAGAGCACAGGTACCGGCAACCCAGCTCTGCAGGGAGAAAAGGCAACCCTGGAGCAAACTGAAGCCTCAGCTGTGCAGAGCTGTGCCCTCAACAGCTGATTTTCTCCCAGATCCCCACTGGCTCTGCAGGACTGGCCCTCCCCCAGCACAAATTCCTCCTAGAGCACCAGGCATCCCCACAACCAGCAGTCTTAGGCCACATAATAAAAGCTGAAAATACAACAGAACCCAGTTTCAGTGCAAACCACTCTTTAATTTTCCTCTTTGTACAACAGAGCCAGCCACTTACAAAGTGCTAGTCTAAAAAACAGTCTGGTATTACAGCACACACACACCAGCCAAAGCCCAGCAGCTCAGAGGCAGAGAAAGCAGAGCTGGGCCACTTGTTCTGCAGTACAACAGTGTCTGTGCAGCGTCTGAGATTGAGCCTCACGGATGCATTTCTCAGTGTCAGCACAGGTAGGGAGGCAAGGAAGAGAACAAAGTCTATTTCAGATTGATTTCTCTTTTAAAAAGGTCTTTTACCGTCCTCCCTTTCCTCCATTCCCCATTTTGGAATGCCCACATGACTTACTTTCAGGGTAAAACAAAAAAATGCTGATTAGAGTAATTTCAGTGCAGTGCTACAGCTTAAGAATTGCCTTTTGCATGCTCCCCTCAGTAATAAGGAAAAAAATTACAATATTAGGAGTTGCAAAAATAAAAATAAAACGAAACAGCAGAAGCAACTAAGTAATTGTGATCTCAAAATTCAATTTTTAATGCTTTGAAAGCAAAATTCCACACAGGAGAATCACATCAGTAGCATGCTGGCTAGAGACAATGCCCCCTCCTCCCCTCCATCACTTCCCAGTGCCCTGGCGAAGGGCTGCCTGGTGCTGCCCTCCCAGGCTGCAGGGACAAGCACACTGCAATTTCCTACAGGGCCTGTTGCCAGGAGCTGCAGAAAGGTGGGGCTGAGCTGGCAACTTTGGAGTTAAATGGACGAGCGCTGCTGACCACCAGAAGAGAAGCTGATGGTCAGCACTGAAGCCACAGTGGCTGCAAGCACATATTCCAGGGGGAACAAAAAGCAGGTGACAGCCAGTCTCAGCCTTTCATTCTGCCAACACACTTGGATCCATGAAGGAAAAACCCTCCTGTCTGGTTCACTTTCTTGAGCTAGATCTGTCCCTAAAAGATACAGGCTAAGGGTCTGGAATTTTTTCCCATTCTTCACATGGAAGACCAGTTCTCCACTGAGAATCACAGGAGTCTCTTTTCAAGAAGAAAGCTGGACTTGAGTCCTAAAAGCAACACAGACAGTAAAGGAGGACAGAGGGAAGAGCATTTGCCAGTTGTGCCAAAAGGATGGAGCAGAACCACTGAACAGCAGAGGCAAACAGGACCTGGGACAGGACTATCACACTGGCAGCCCCACAGAGGGTGATCAGGTGAGGATATAAAAGGCAGCACTCAAGGGTGGAGGAGGGCTGAAAGAGCAGTCCAAAAAAACCAAAGCTGCAAGAGAAAAGGCTGAAAGCTCACACAATCCATTGCATTGAGCTGTCACCCTTACAGGTGACAGCTCTGGGGACACAGTGCTGAGCTTGGCTGGAGACATAAATGAGCGAAAAAAGGATAAAAATGCTGTCACTGCACAAACCATAGGAGAAATGCTGGCAGCAGCAAAGTGCTTACAGAGCAGCCTGGAAGCGAGGGGTTCAGGAGATGGAAAGGACAAGGAATCATCAGTGTTATGGGTGTTATTTTCTCTGCAGAAGAACAGGAGCCAGAGCAGCTATATCCTGCATCTCCATGGGGATCAGCCTGCACATATGCCACACCATAGGCAGGTATGATTCACTTCTGGCCAAGATTCCTGCATCACTGGATTCAGTGTTCACATGAAAAATGCTGAGTCAAAACTGCCCAGGAGAGCCTCAAACGCACCAGTGAAAGGATGCAAGCAAGAGAAACGCTTGTTGCTTTGCCAGGGGGACCGAGGTACAGTGGGAGAGAATGCAACATACCAGATGTACAAAGATTTGAACTGAGCTCCAGAAAGGGTGCAGGAAGCCTCCCTGACACAGGCAGGGCCCAACAGCAACACCAGAGAGTTGGCAGGAAGCCCCAGGGCCGATTCACAGAATCGTACCCACCGTTCTCCTCCATGGGCCCCTGCAAGGCTTAGCTCTGCCTGGCCTCCAGCTCAGGCTGTCCTCTCCCAACCCCAGCTACGACCCTCAGCCCAAGAACCACAGCCCCAACCCCTGCCTCTAGCCACACAGCTCAGCCAGATTTTAAAAAGAACTTTATTGAAGCTCCAATATATATTATTTTTGGCCTCTAAATACCCAAGTGTCAGCACCTATTCCTGGCTCTTCAGTGCTATTCTGCAACCCCCAGCACTGAATCTTTCAGCGCTTGATTTTCTGCTTGACCCCTACAGAAGGAAGAAAAATTTTCAGGCGCCTCAGGCATTGCTTTACAAGAGCAACCACTACCATGGTGGCCGAGTGCTGGAGGTGGTGCTTAGTTGGTGTCCATGCCATCACACTCTTCTTGGGGAGCAGAGGGGGCAGAATGTTCCTCGCTGTTTCGGCGCTGATAGAACAGCACATACGCGGCTTTTGTCTACCGAACAAAAAGAAAACCCATCTGAAACCATCCACGCAGCTTGGCTGGAATGTCGTGCCCAAAGCACGGAACCACACTTTCAGCATAGATCTGGAACAGCCTCCAGCCAAATACTCACCACTATTTGGTCTTCTGAAGCCACCGAGACGCTGCTGTCGTCGAAGTAGTACCACTTGTCGTTCACCTTGTTCTTTGCGTAGGCAGTGTCTGTCAGGGGGAGAAACTGCAGCTCAGCATCCCGGGGAAGGCTGGCAGGGAACGCACACCTGGGACACTCGGGGCTCCAGCCACGTGTGCGTGGGAGGCCAGGAGCCAGCTTTGGCATTACCTACGCCAAGCCTAGTTAACCAACATAAGCATCTTCTACAACTTGCCAGCTGGCCCAGCTAGTCCAGGACCAGGTTCGACACACCAGGCTTATCCCTGACGGCTGAGATACGTGGAAAAGAAACTTAGGAAAAAACAATAGTAGGCTTTGTTCACTGCCCTGGAGTCAAGAGTTTTCCCAAACACACACAGTTTAAGACTCTGAATTTTCACTTGAAAGAGAAGTTTTCTACTGCTGAGGGATCTGATCTAGCACTTGCAAGAGTCCTCACTCAAGAAGGAATTTAGAAGTCCCTAAACATCTCTTCAAGCCAAGACTTCTGTGACTGTGATCTCCAACCTCAGAGCATGTGCCACTTCAGCTACAGGAGCTCGTCATCCTCTCATGGCAAATTGCTCCTGGGTGGTTTTACAAGTGTCACCTACAGCATGGATCTGCATGGACACTTGAGTATAAGTGGGTTTTTCTCCTGACAAATGACATTTTCCCTATGTCAGTCCTTATCAGTGCAAAGGTGGAGACATTCTATTGTCAAGCCAGTGTCTCAATTTCCAATTCAGCATTGAAAAATCTTGACTCCACTCATAAACTGGGGAACACCATCACAAAAACTAATGACTGCCAACCAGGCTCCCACAGGCACCAGTCAGACCTCAGGCCAAAGTGCTGCTACCTATCTGCCCTCCACATCCTAACAGGATCCCAGTATGATACTCACCTGCACGCAGGACACAGGTAAGTTTTGGACTAGACACCTTTGGTGAGGGCTATTGCAGGTGTCCCAATGCAGAGCCCTGCCACGACCCCTCTGCCCACGTTTCCTTGCACACAAAGGACACAGCAGCAGCTACTCACAGTGGCCCACTCCCATGGCTCCATAGTGATTGGAAACTGCAATGAGGTCATACACGTATGAGCCTGCTCTTGGGTCGCAGACAAACTCGGACATGTTCAAACCCCTGGAAGGAAACACAAAAGTATCAGTACACCAGTAACCCCCACTCTTTAGGAACTGAAGCATGGCACCAGTGAAGCAGCAGTGCTGCTCTGCTGCTCAGGGGCCAGGTGTTGTTAGTGTGAAGACCAGACGTGTTACCCCTCCCACACAGGGCAGGTCCTGACAACCACACCAAGCACTGCCAGAAGGTTTAGAGGGAGGTGTTGAATAAAACACAGTTCGGAGTGTCCCTGTGTAGGCATGAAGAGTGAGATAGGAATAGTGAGGGATATGCTTCATCCCACAGCAGGATGCTGGCAAGCAGAAGCAGAGGGACAAGGCAGGCTTTCATCTTGTACTCGTGCAATACTACAAGTGCAGCTCTGCCCAAAAAATTTGCTTTAATTGCTACCGAAATTCTATTGGTCGAATCACTTGGGCTTAACCGAATTTTAGAAGAAACAGCACCTGCTGGTAACTAATGCTCTTTGAGATGTATAAAGCTGAATAGTATTAACAAAAACCACCCCCCAAGAAACTAACCCTCCCAATTCATGCCTGCTGTCCAGCATTCAAACCCAGAAAACCCCTGTTCCAGTTACAGCTTTAACAAGCCCACCCAACAGAAACATCAGAAGTACATCTTTCCTGACCAAGTTCTTCAAGTTCTTCCTAGCTTGAGGGAGGAATCCTACCTGATGGGGAACTCCACAACAGTGTCAAGTTTATCCCTCCAGTATCTGCTGTATGAGAAGCGTTTTAAATGCACCACCAAAATCCTGGGCAAAGACCACAAGTCAAACTTCTTCGTGGCCTGTTGATGTTTCTTACAGTTAGGGCAGTACCTGAGGAAGGAGTAACAAGCAAGGAAATTAATGACTGCATTAAAAGAAAAGCTTCTGGCCTTCCATTAAAGATGCCTCACTAGCACCAGCACAGTCCCCGCCTTACAGAAGGCACACTGCCTGTGGAATATGCAGGTGAACACACTGCCTCAGACAATTCCAAACTCCAACTTGCTTTCATTTTATAGGCAAAATCTCCTATGGCAAGTATGTTAACTGCACGTTGTACAAGAATTAACTTTAAAAAATAGCCTGATTATTGGAAGCTATACTCCCAGTGACACTTTTTTCTTAAATATAGGCAGGAAACAAATACTTTTATTAACCCATGTCCACAGCCTATTGAGTCAATGCCTTAATACACATCTAACAGACTTCTCAAAGATGAGGACAAAACGACAGACCTGGGAAAGTATAAGAATCCCATTACAAATCATGTAAATTCAAACACTTAGGGCATTTAATGGTAAATATGGCAGGCAGGCAGAGGTTCTTACCACGGGTCATGTTCACCAAGTGTTTCCATAGTAGTGAAGAGCTCTATGCAGTCTCTGAGGGCTACTACAGCCTTCTTCTTCTGTGGTTGTAGCATGCTTCCATGTTTTTCAAATGCCTAGTGAAAGAGATGGGTGCTTTATTCAATTCCATGTACTCTGTAATCCCTGACATCAAGAAATTCCATGCTCACTTTCCCCACACTGCCTATTTCTGTACCTCCTTCCCCACCCAGACAATCATCTCCAGCTTCCAGCCACTCCTTTCTTGTGCTAAATAGTCCATAAGAGAAAATACAAGTCTTCACCTGGGTTTAGAGCTTTCATCAAGACAGTAAAAACAGCTTATTCTGTTACAAAAGATGATCCACTGTCACCTTTTAAATATCATGCAAGTTTAAACAGAGATTACTTATGAAAACAGCACTACTACAACCTGTGCCTCCTGTTCATCATAAAGCAGCCTTCGTGTCTCAGAATCCCAGTCAACAGCAACTGCAGCAAAAGCTACAAGAAAAAAGAAACATTTATTGCACAGGTGTAAAAAGAAGAAAGAAAAAAAAAAGGCAAGAAAATAATTACCATTCAGTTTTAAGATTTTTCCTTCAACAATGGAGTTTATCTCTGAGGTCCCAGAGGAATTCACAAGGCTAAAAGTGAAATGTTGTTTCTTGCAAGGCTGCAGGTCTCTTGCTGACTCCACTTGCATACAGCCCTCAGAGTGGCAGGGATCAACTTCTGTCAGCTTTTCCTTGCCTTCCTCTCCGCCATCCTGATGCTCCATCTCTTCTTCAATGTCACCTGGAAAAAAATTTTAAGCAAGGACAGTATTACAGGGCTTCAGTGAAAGTTTAGCCTGACACCTCCCACGGACAACAGTTTGCATCAGCCTGTACAACACACACCAGTTACATGGAAAGCAATGAAAAGCACACAGAAAAGGAAATCTCTGCTTGTTAACCACTCCATCTGAGGCTGTACTTTTCCCTTTGGCAGATGCCACTCTAGGAGAGCACTCAGTTTGCAGTAGGTTAGCAATGACACCTTCTGACAGCACACCCTAAGAAGCATCCCCAAGAGAGAATCAGCAAGGCTGCAGCTGGGAGTCCTCACAGAAAGGAATATGTAAGTTGCCAGAAAAGTTATTTCTATTCTTAGGGGGAGATGGGCAGCTTTCTTCCCTATTTAACTTATTCCAGCTGTTACCCTCAGGGCTACACAAGTGAATCATTTCAAACAGGAAAGGGAAACATGAACTTGCCATCAGCATTAAAGCTTCCTAGTGAGCATCTAGCCTAGGAATGAGACTGTGATTCTATGTCCTCCAACAGGAAAATTTCTCCACAATCTGTCTTGGTGACCTAACAGGCCAGTTTTCATCACCAAAGGGCATATCAGGAAGGGTTGCCCCTGGAGGGAGGCACCTGAACACCTCAGAAGCCAGGACTTCCCTAACACTGGTCAGGATGAATGCACATCCACACCTTGTTCTCCAGCTGCTGCTTATGCACAGCTGATCTCCCTAGGAAGGAAATGGTCTACAAGATTCTCCCTGCACCACGCAGATGTCCAGCACAATAGCGTGGTTTAATCACGGGGGAGAAACAACGTGCTGGAGCTTAAGCCAAATACACACAGCACAAACCAAATGCTGTTAGAAAGCTTAAAGTGCTGAAAAGCTTCCAGCAAATTTTGAAAGGGCTTTACCTTCAACCACACCATTAGAGCCATTGCAGGTTCCTCTGTCTGGGCAGGGTGGGGAGTATTCTTCTGCCAGAGGGAGTTTCACATAGCGGCTGAAGAGAAGGGATACATTTATCACACAACCATACTGCAGCTGTGCATCAGAACAGCAGCACCCCCTTCTATCATCACCTCTTGCTGCCCAATCCCCTCCAGCAAACCAGAACCCATCCTGTACAGCACCATTTACATTTACATGACAGCACCAAGAGCCCTCAGAATGAGTCAAACAACAATTCCTACATCTCTGCTCTCACTGCTTGTTCCAAAGTTCACTGGCTGTATATTGAAAAGGCAAAAGTTATGGCAGCCCCATGTGTGAGGCCTGAAAATACACCCTGAGTTCTGCTCCTTACTCCTTTTGCAAGGCTGAGCCAGCAATATCTGTTACAAAGCCCAAAAAACCAGGACCTTGAAATGTCCCTGGGGCCTCCAGACACTAATGCAATGCAAATCCTGGTTTATACATCCCACACAAATCAAGGAAAATTCTCCTTGTTAACAGGGATTCAGTAATCCTATTACAATGTAATTGAATAAGCAACCTCTAGAGCTTGGCATAGGGTTCAAAGGTACAGCCATGACTTACCTGATCTGCTCCAACACCACACTGTACAGGTGATCCACGGTGAGCTTGTGTTTGGGCACAGATATTAACAGTGGCTGCCCAAAGAGCACAGTCCCTGAAGTATTGCTGGATTGCCTCATTGTCTTTTCCCGAAAGTAAATGGAGAGAGTTACACACTCTGAGCCATCCTCACTGGGCTTGCAGACCTCATACCTGTTTGAAAGACAGGTATTTCCATGGGTTATTTCCACTGCCAAGAAGCACAGCAGGTAGGACCAATCTGAACTCAGCCCAGCAAGTCTCTCCAACAGTACCAGAGGGTTGTGCTGTCCTCATGCTACAGAGCAGTTCCCTGAATGCTCCCCATGGCTCACAGTGGCACAGGACACACACCTGCAACCGACTCAACTGCCACCTTCCCTCTGTCTTTATTCCTAATTTAAACTCCTGTTACCAATCACCTCCCAAGACACTACCCTGACAACAACACAGTGCTTCAACCAGTGAAAAATACTACATGTACTCTGAAATCCCTCTGACAGTGTTTGTTCCCCTTGGAGAAAGAAATCCTCTTGATACCTTGCATTCTCCCAGCCTCTCAAACAGTTTTATGGCCTGAGCTCACATCACTGCGCAGCTAATGTTTCATAAAACCAAGAGTCTGCAAACATCTGCTTCACAGAAAAATCCAAGGACAGTAAACAAACAAGAAAAATTCTGGAAGACAACAAATAGCCTGAGACAACAGTGAGGAGATTGTGAGGCAGCTTGTGCCCTGGGTGAAACAGCAAATGAGGTATTTGCAGCTGTCAGAGGCACAAGAAACCACGCGGTCCATCACTATCACACTGCTTGCTTCAGGCCTATTCACTGCAAAAGATTCATTTTCAGGAATGCCAAGCAACACTGCTCTTTAATTTGGTGAGTCACCTGTCCCAGATTTATCTTAAAACTGAAAGAGAAAGAAAGATTCCATGAAAGATGTCTACACATAATGACCAAGACCACGATCACATATCTGACTGCACCAAACTCCTAACAATTCTCTTACATTAGACAAGCCACTTCCCTTCTCTCAAGAGCTGAGAAATGTTTTTTATTCCTGTGTTCAGAGCAGGGAGGAGAATGAATTTCAGAGCTGTCATTCTGCTTCATTCTCCCAAAGCAAAAAAGGATCCCAGCTTGGGCCTTTCCCTGAGTCAGTAGAGTACATGAAGGAAAACATCCTTCCAGAAAGTCCCAGCCCACCAAGAACACAAGAGCTCAGACTCAGCATAAGAGAGTCCAACGCCAGCAGCTGTTGAGGTTTTCCAGGCTGTCAGGGCTATTCAGCTGGACACCAGCATTGCATACAGTTCACACCTCCTAAAGTTTTCTGAGAAACAGCACAACAAAGAGGTGAATTATTTGACCTAGTTCTGTTTAAACCACAAAAGGCCATACTCAGTCCCAGAATATAATCTGTGATTAATGCCAGGTCCTATGAGACCCTTAAATTGGACTCCCTATAACACAGATCAGTGCATGACACTCCTGTGACTCCTCTCACACCACCTACACTGTGCTCTGCAAGCAGCAATTAATGAAGCCCCACTTACACTCCACCCTCACGCACCTGAATGAAGCCCTGTCCATGACATGGAACAGGTGGGACAGAAAGAAAAGGCTGTTCCCACAGGCAGGGGTCATCCATCACAAAGAGCCAGCATGCAGCACCCCATAATACCCTGCAGAGAGCATCTCACACACTTCTCACCACAACACAACACGTTACTCAAGTGTCCCTCTATCCACCCCACCTCAGAACACCTTTTACATACCAGTACTAAAAGCGTATCAGAATCAAGACCTGTCATTTTTATGATCTCCTAAGCAACAGCTATCCCTTCAAAACAAGAACCAAACCCAAAGTACTTGATGTGCAGTGTAAGGAAGGCTGTAGAGCTGATACTGGGAACTGCTGGACGATACTCCATAGTTCTGGATGTTACAACTTAACTGAAACAACAGAACATGAAGATGATGCTACTCCAGAATACACAACATGGTTTTAGAAGTCAGAAACATTAGCTCAGCTGCTACCACACTGCTAGATACTGGCTGATTTGCCTTTATAATTCATGACAACTCAGAAAAGTGTCTGAAAACTGCTAAGCAATAGGGTAGGAGTTGACCAGTCTTTAACAGCATTATGAAGCTTCAGGTCTGTAGTTTCAATTCAGAAGGGAGGCAGTGAGCAATGAGGTAACTGTGTTCCATTGCACAATGAAGTTAAGCACAGAAGGATGGAAAACTACGAAGGACCAGAGCTACACTGAAGGAAATTGAAAGCAAAAAATGCTCTGGGCTAAACACCAGGCTAATATATAGGTTGTATGTTACTGAAACATTCCCTCACAGGTGCTGGGATCTATGATATTAACTCCAGCTGCAAAACACTATGTGGATCACAAGTCAATCTACAGCAACAGCCAAGAAGTCTATTTTGAAAGAGAATGGAGGAGGGCAGGAAAAAATGCCACTGCAGAAGCTGCCAAACAGATCTGCCTGAAGGGGGTTACTACTGCACACCAACCCAGAGATGCTGCTGAGAAACCACAACAGGCTCAGAAGGAGACAAGAGAATAAACACAGGACTGGAAAAAACTTGGGAGAAACTGCTGCACATATTCTGAGCTCTTCTAGGAAGCGGAGATGCTCCTAATCTGTTTACTTTCTTTCTTAATACCAGAATACACTCAAAAAAGTAAACTAGGAGATAGGAGACTGCAAATGCAACTTTCTTAGACAATGCATAGTTTGCCCCATAGAACCTGGTCAAAGGATTTTGCCAGTCTTGCAGAAGAACGAGATTAGAAATGATGAGGGAACTCACACAGAAGTTTACACAAGGCTTACATAAATACAAGTTCATGTTGGAAAGGACGCAAACCTTCATTTCAAACACGAAAAACCCCACTTTGAACAAGTGTGAACAAACTTCACAGATCAGTCTGCTACAAGATCTCACACATCTCAAATGTTTTGTATAAAACTACTGGACCTGCTGGTCTGCTGACCTCATTAACTCAGTTCACTAATTGCTGTAGCCTCAGTCACATTAACAAACCTGACATCTCTGCAGCCAGCAATGTTTTTCAAGACCATGAACTCATCTAAATGTAATACACAGCATGTTGTAAGAGAAGGCGGAAAACATGGCATGTATGGCAAACTGAATAGATCCTATTCAAATATGCACACTTTTATAGGTTAAAGGTGACCTGCAAATCAATTTGTGAAACTTTTATCAACACAAGCAATACATGTTATGTAATATGCCCCATTAGCCAGGCTAAGAGAACAGGAGTATCTAGTTTATCCATCAGAACATTTTTCTCCTTAGTTCCTAAGAACTAAGAAGAAATACTAAGAGCAATACCCTTGAAATGGGCTGTGGAGTTTGATTTTATGTGGTACTTACCTGAGCCCTTGTAGGCCGGCTCCAAGCTCCAGCAGGATCCCTGGTGATGGGATATCACCAGCATGGTGAATGTGTGGGGGTTACATTGGAGCGGGAGCCGGAGGTCCTAGTGGGGCTGGGCTTCCCAGAACCTGAGGAAAAGAAATAGCAAGTGTTTGGGTTGTGTGCTGAATGCTGTGCTCGGCTTAGCCTGGGCAATGAGAGCATTCAGCACAAACACTGAACTACTGTCACCAAATTGATTTGCAGACCACCTTTACAGGAGTGATTTCTGATCATTTGCCACAGACCTCCCTGTCCTTCCACAGAACAACATGCTTGGAGAGAATCATTTCCAACACACTGAGAAGTGGGATACTCCCACCATTCTCTGGCTGCACTGCCCCTGCATGTCAGCTCAGTGACCTTGTTTCAAGGCTTCCACCAATCCCCTCCATTTCCACATCTCAGCTCTCTGATGCCAAATATTAACACAATTTGCACCAGGACTACCTGACAGTTCCAAGCCTGTCAAGATGAGAAATAGATGAGTGCAAAGCCTTCTGAAAGAACAGGCTTGGAGAATTTTCAAAATTTCCAAATTCTCCTTCCCTTTCAGTTGACTTGGAGAAAAACGTATAGTTTTGTCCTCTTGTGTAAAAGGTGCCAGGTTCATTTTGGGATGCATTTCGAAGTTACTTAGAGTCACCTAAGTATCAAGAAGCCCAGTGGTATTTGCATTTCTTCTTTTTGAGGTTTTACTATCAGAGAGCACAACAGGTAAGGTAATACACCAGAAGAACTGATGAATCAGAAACTGAGCAGCTCAGAGGGAAAATGTATCTTAGACATCCAGGGCACATCTTTCCTTTCCATATTGCAATCCATTCAGCTTAAGTTCCAAATGGAGTCCAATTCTCGCTCCCTTCCTCGCTCCCCCAGATTCAGCATTCCCCACCACTTTAGTGGCACATTAAAATTCACAATACACATCTCAAAATGTCCAAGGTGCCCTGCAAAAACCAGAAGGCCGAATGAGTCTTCCCTCATAACCCTATGTGAAAACAGGAAAAACCCCCAGTTTTTTCCACCACTGAAACAATCCATAACAGGTGCAAGCTCAATATTCCATACATCCCACACACCGCACATTTCCCAAATTTCACCAACAGCACAGTCTGGACTACAATATCTGTATCTGCAGAGCACGTGCTCTGTCAAGCAAATGCTCAGAAAAGCCAAGGCCCGTTCCAGCTGCTCTCTTCCTGCTGCAATGTGTTGTGAGAGCTCCTGCTCAGTGACATTTCCAACCCAAGCATTTCAGGGAAATCCATGATGCTCTCAGTAACAAATCAACAGCGGCCCAAATTGAAAGCTGAGAGCTAACAGCCATCGAGGTCAAAAGCAAGACACCAGTACAAAAGAACTAACTTCTTTTTTTTTTAATCACAGCCTGCAGGAGCACAAATCTCCTGCAGCGTTAAGAGTTTTCAAATTTTGAATTGTGTGTTGCCAGCTGGCCAGTGCACAATACAAGTCTGTGAAACCACAGGGGTATTGTTGTCACAGGCGGGCCTGGCTACCGCTCTCAGCAAAGCAAACCTGCAGAAACACGGTAAGAGACTGACATTTATATTTAAATTTTTCAATCCTGACACAACTTAAGATGATGCTAAGAAACTTACAGAAGGCCAGAACTCCCAGTTTAAATTACAACCAGATCCTACAGCTTCAGAACCACTGAAACAACTGATTTCTGTTACAGGACACAGCCACAAAGGTGACCACAGGTGGAAGATCTGCTGGACTCTGAGCAGAGGGGGACAGTGAGAGCAAGGAACAAAGGAACAACTGGATGGCAGCTGCTCATGAACTCAGAGCCCCGGGGCTTTGTACTGCCCTATGATTACCCACTCATTCTTTGGATTCTCAGAGTCCAGCAAACAACCACAGATGATTACTAAAACAACCTTGGTTTGCCTTCTGCCAGTGGAAGGGAGGAGTGCTTTTCAGGTGAGGAAACTGTTACACCTTTAAAATGATTATTTAAACGGAAGGGTGAGGTCTTTAGTTGATCACAGCTTCTCTCAGAATTCACTCGGTGTGGCTATCAGGAAGAACAAAAGAAAAGGCCTGTGAGCTCACCCCAATTCAATGACTAGGAAAGGAAATCCTTCAGAAAAAAGACCTCAAAAATCAATAGGACCGACTGAGCCATCTGTAATTTCAAAATCTAAGTTTGGGGAATGCACACAAGTTTTGGGGAAATATACATGAGAAATACCTGTTTCTGAATATGCTGTACTGATTTAACTCTGCTTTGAATAATTTTCCCCTTGTTTTCAAACCAGTGAAACAAACTTAGCATCTAACTGCAACTACTGAAGACAAGGAGCGAGATGTACACACCACAGTTTTCCACAGGGAAGTCTTGCCACTGGACATTACTGGGAAATAAGAGCACATGATGAGTATATAAAAGGGACAGGATCAATAAAACATGAATTAGGAAAGAGTTCAAGTACATGAAACAGCAAGTATCATGACGTGAGTATCATTTAAATACAAAAGACACTTTGATTCTAGGAAATATCTTTTCCTTGAATAAAAAAAATTAACTAATGGCACTCAGTCATATCCCAGGTTGCATCATACATCAGCGTGAAACACATCTACATTAACATTTAGTACCTAAGAACATACCCTGCAAAAGGTGCCAGGACTACCAGATAATCCCTCTCAGAGTTTGTTTTTCCCACCTGACAGCTGACATAGCTCTCACTTGGCTTTGCTGCACTGAGCCCAATATCCTGAAATGATGCAGCCTCCCTATTTGATTTATAACATAAGTAATGCTATTAAAAACCCCGTCTGTTCTGTAACTTCTCTCTTCCTAGACTAGAAGCTGATATGTTTTAGTCTTACCACACAAAGCCATTAAGTGATTCAAACAAATCTTATGAAAAATTTAGGTTTTCAAAATATAGTAGGCAGGCAGCTTCCAGAAGGATTCTTCCTATCTTAAAAAGCAATTGCTACCTTGTCAGCCCAACACTCTAGAAAGGGTTCTTAAGAGTTTCTTTTGTGGCAATATCCAGTATCAATGTAGCACAAACCAATGTTTGATGAGTTAGCGTGGTTTATTGAGTCTTTTTTAGATTATTTAATTCAATTGTGAATTTTGGGTGAAAATACTGTGACTGTAAAACCCTACACTGTTGTACTTTCCAATAAAAGGCATCTGTTCCCCTTCATTAATTGATACAAAGACAGTTTTCTTTCAGGAACAGGAGAGAGATGCATCACTCAGTGTAAGCAGTGATACAACCCACAGCTCCATCACCAGTACAGGAGCATTTTTTCCAAAGTGAACATTTCATGGACTATGCAGGCACGCAGAGCATCCTTCAAGTCATAAGCAGCAAGTCATTTCCTGTTGCTTCTCTAAAGAATTTGCCTTAATTTAAGAAGAAAAAAATGCTTTTTAGTGAGAAACTCCTCTTTACTGACTTTGGGGAAACGTTTCTCAACATTTCAACTGGAAACAAGCTTGTTCTTAAAGGTGGAAGGTTCTGAGGTACATTTTTTTAATATTTTTTATTTCTCCCTTTAATAAACAGCAAGATATTTGCCTGTAATCTAAGAAGTTAAGTTGCTACAATAACAGAAACTCCTGAAGTTACTGGCAGCAGCAGTCTGAACAACCAACCACCACAGACCACATTCCCCAGCCACACATCACACAGCACCTGCAGCAGGGCAGAAACCTGATCTGCCACATCACTGCCCATAACTTCTGCCAGAAACACAACAGCTTGAGCAGCACCTGACAAGTTCCTCTTTAACTGAAAAATCATCCTTTCTGGAAGAAGCAGAAGGTAGAGATGTACACCCACAACTACAAGAACATTTCCCTAATGGAAAACAGATTTTGAAGCCGGCAGGACAAAAAAATAATAGATGGAAACAAAATGGAATTCAGGAACTTTCACACTCCTATTACCGTTTCTTCAGTGATTTCATTAAATCTTAGAACATCTAACAGCAGACTTTTTATAACCAGACAAGGCAGGCAGATTGTCCACACTAGAAGTTATTATGCACTTGCCTTTAAAAAACTTTCCTCTTTATGAACAAAGGGTTTCTCTGCTGGTTTTTTGAGACAAGACTTCCTTTAAATAAAAGAATGCTGATTTTTAGCTGTAGTTAGAATATTACTTTACGTATCTTTTTCCTGGCAGCATTACCCATTAAAGGGACTTCCTGTGAGCAGCTTTTTCCTAATTCTTCCCCCGGTGCCTGGCTGCTTGCTCTTGCCCCTCAGTGCTGAAAAGATCTTGGAGGGTGTACATGGAAAAACAGGATTTGCAAAACTTCCTTCTGCTACCTCTCCTCTTCCTTGGAAGACTATTTTTAACCCAGTTAAGTTTTTAACCCAGGTCAGTTCACTCACTGACTCACAGCAGCACCTCATTTACAGTTGTCCTGCACATAAAAAGAAGTGGCAATTGCAAAGGAAAATACACTTGCGAGCTGCAGTTCAGCCCACACCCCAGAGCAGACCTGACTCAGACATAGTTGTTTTCTGTGGAGGGATTTACAGCATGTTATGCCTATATGAAAGCAAGGCCCTTTTTGCAATTACCACTGTAATATCATGCTTCTTGTTTTTAAAATGTTTTACTTGCTGCAGAGACAGGCAGACTTACAAACTAACACTCTGCAACACCCTCCCAAACAGATTTCACAGAAGACAAACGTCCTTCCCAGGCATCCTAACTGGTCACACAACTGAAGACAACAACAACACGACAAAAACTTTTACAAAACTCCTTCGTTACATCTCAGCAATAAGGTCACAACAGACAGCATGACAAAAGGCACCAATATGTCACAGCATCCCACCCTGTGAAAGGTTCACACAGCACCAGAGAATGTCAGTGCAGGTCTTCATACAGACCCAACCATTTCATGGCAGCAACATTCTTGCACTGCAATGTTCTCACATTTCAGCTGCAACGGAGGAACACGACTTTTGCTCTCCTCACCTCATCAGATACCAGAGGTGACTGGAAATATCTCACCCACCACACACGTGTAGAACATCAAGCACAACCAAATCCCCAGCTTTGCTCAAGTCCCTCACAACCACAGTTTAGATACAAACAGTGTTTAGCACCAGTCAAGAGTCTACGAAGAACCCCCAGTCATGATGCTCTAACAACTCTGATGGATTTTAGAAAGGCAGAGTACAACATCTTAGACTTCATACTATCCTAGCAACAACTCACGGCTTTTGGCTGATTTGGAAAACATAAGATCAACAAGCTTGAGCGAAACTAAAAAGGTCAGTGAGAGCATAACTGTAATCCAGATGCAATTATGTCTGAAAGAGGCCTGGAGGAAGCTCTAAACTGCGTTAACACAGACCAGACTAAAAGTTCATTATGGCCTGAGGGCCATAACCTCCTGTGTTAGAAAAATACCTACTGAACACTGCATGTGCTTATGTGCTGGTAAGAGCAGTGCTGCATTACTGCTGAGTCATGCAAAAGGTCTACAAGAAGGCTTAGGTTTTGGGGGGAACAGGAATCGGGTTTTGGAACCTGAAACCAAAGCAAATGTTTTGCAGCATTCTTCACGTGAGGCATTTTTCCAGTTTACTCACACAAAGATGTCGTCTTTTGGCATGATATGATTTAAACCTTCATCCATTTGGAAGATTTTGTGGAATCGGTGATTATACACGTCTGTCACCACCATCTAGGACAGCAAGTGATATTTGCAAAGTGATTATAGTAAAAGCTTACATGTATTTAGGCAAACTACCTTTAAACTCAAACAACAGTTTATTCCAATTCTCTGTCACAATTGTCAGCACACCAACATCAGCTGTACTTTACTTTTCTGTCCCTTCTCTTAAACCTCTCTACTGCAATGGAACTATCAGAACAAACACAGACTGTTTCATGCATCTTTTTAATTCTAGGAGCAAAGAACAGCATTTTAACTTGTTACAGTTTTGTCACTAGCCCATTAAGTTCAGCTTATCACCCATATAAAAGCTGGGCCTCCAAAATGCTTCAAGAAGAACAAACATTTATCAAAATTACTGTTTGCATTTATCCTTACATTTTCCGCAGGAACCCCAGAGAGCTTGGAAAGTGATTCACACAGATCCGAGATGGCCCCCATCATTGGCACCACAACCCGGTACTAGAAACAAAGATAACGTTATGCTTACACCAGGCAAAATAAACCCATGCAAGGCAGAGAGCAAGAAAATGGAAATAAAATCTTAAAACTCTTAAATCTTAATTTATAGGAGTTCTGCTGAAGTTAAGGTCATAACCACACACTTCAAGGTCTTCTGGATCTCAGCTTCACCTTACAAAGCAGGGATTTGGAGGGAATGAAAGCCTTGAACAGCTGGCCTTCTGCTGTGATCAGGCTCAGCAGTAGTAAAACCCAGAAAAAAAATAATCACCAGACACAGCAGCTTGCTCAGAACATAAAGTGGCTGTTTCTTTCTGTGATAAAAAACCATCTTAGAGCCATCCTCTTCATTGCTGCTAAAGGTCAAGGCAAAAATCTTGACAGACATGGAAATACTGCCAATCAGTTCCTCCAAAACTGCATCAGCACAGCCACTCACTCCGCCTGGGTGCCCCAGCCTGTGCTTCTCTGACGTGTGACAAGCACAAGGCCACTTTAGGGATGTGTGTGTCCATTTGAAAATGAAGCGAGGGGCAAATTTAAAACCAGTCTATTGAGGAGGCTGAAAAAGCAATCATGTCTTCCCCCCCGCCCCTCCCCAGAGGAATTGTTTTTCAATTCTTTTTGAAATTCAGAGGCCTTACCCATTTAGAATCACAGAACCATAAAATATGCTGAGTTGGAAGGGACCCACAAAGATCATCAAGCCCAACTCCTGGTCCTGCACAGGACACTCCAAGAATCCCACCATGTGCCTGAGAGTGTTGTCCAAATATTCCTTGAGCTGACAGGCTTGGTGCTGTGACCACTGCCCTGGGGAGTCCATTCCAGTGCCCAGCTAGCCCCTGGGTGAAAAACCTTTTCCTGATATCCAACCTAAACCTTCCCTGACTCAGCTTCAGGCCATTCCCTCAGGTCCTGTCACTGGTCACCACAGTGAACAATGAACGTCCCCCTCCACTTCCCTCTGTGAAGATGCTGAAGACCACAATGAGGTGTTTCCCCTCAGCCTCCTCCAGGCTGAACAAACCCAGTGATATCATAAGGCTTCCCCTCCAGTCCCTTCACCATCCTCATGGCTCTCTTTGGACAGCCTCTAAGAGATTCATGTCTTTTTTATATTGTGATGACCTAAATTGCCCCCAGCATTTGAGGTGAGGCCACTGCAGAGCGGAGTGGGACAGTCCCCTCCTCTGACAGGCTGGTGATGCTGTGCACCCCAGGGCACAACACAAGTTACATCTTTACATTTTCCAAGGTAACACGAGGTAAACATGACAGTGCAAGCACATTGCTGCTTTCAGGGAGCAGCACATCACACAGGTCATCCCACCACAGGAAGCCACTTCCAGCTGACCATGACCTTAGTTTCACGAGCCAAGATTTTATGAAGTCACTTGATTTCACGTCCCAGATTTTTCATTTAAAAACCCATACTACCTCACTCAAAAGTGGACATCAATGTCCTTTAGATTACTTTGAGTGTCTCAACTTTAAAACCTAAAAGAACTCAAGATGACTTGAAGAAATTTTTTGTCTTCAACATGCCTCACCTGGACAGGTCTGCGCTGTGGGTCTGCATATACCAGGGTAACTTCCATGAGACGATCCCTCCTCAAGGGCAGTGGGAGAGTTAAGTAACAGAAGGGATCAAAGGTCACAGAAACTTTGGAGCATTTGGGACAAACTAGGGTAGACTTGAAAAGACCATGAAAAATATCCACAATGATGGAATCATTCCTCAGCCTATGATTCTCCCATGCCTCTTTTGCCACCTCCTATAAAAATAATTTAAAAAAAAATACATTAGAAGTTATTTCTTGCAAAGATTTCTACAGCATGGTGAGCACCAGGACGAAAGAAAACTTGGAAAATTGATACTGACAGGTCAATTTCACAGGGAAGGGGCTCTACCAGTACGTCCAACCTCACTGGGACTTCTTCAGTGGAATTAAGGCCTTGCATCAAGTCAAATTTAATCTATCCATTTTAGCTGAGTTTGATCAGGTATTCTTTGGTGCACACAATGCCAGAAGCATGAATGGTGCTGAGGGGACGGTGACAGGGTCACACGCTGCTCTCCAGGACAACCAGATGTGCTCCACTCTCCAGGAGGAACGGAGTGCTGCCTCTTGCTTTGGAAAGGCAACTGCAGTTACAGCTTTCAAGAAAAAAGTAAAGAGGTTTTTCTTCTTGGGAAATGATGGCCATGTTTCACAAAAAGTCTCAAAAGGAGACAAATTACAGTTCTTTAAAGACTTTCACAAGACAACTTATAAACTCCTTATCAAAGGGCATCTGGCATTTGTCTGTTCAGGGCAATCAGAGGCTGCTCTTAGCATGAGACCTTTAGTCTCAGGAAGAAAACTGAACACAAGAAACTTACTGGGCCTCTACCAGGTAAACTTCATAAGAGAATTACTTTTCTCTATTTAGGTACAGTGCCACAAGGCATGCCAAGGTTCTCCTGTGCCAGGGACAGCGCTCTGTAGGAAGGATGTTCCTGCAGCCTGTGAGCAGGAAGGCCAGGAAGTGTCCCAGAACCCATGGGAATGCTCTGGGAAGCAGCACTGGCCCTACCCTCAGGTAAAGGGCACTGTACCGAATCAGGTCTGCCATTGGCATCCTTCAGCTCCAAGTAGGGCTTCTTCTTCACTCTGTTCAAATCCTCATGCAGGCCATCTAGTAGAAAAGCCAAGAGCTCCTGGGAATCCTGCTGCTGGTATCCCGAAAACTGAGGAGCAAATCGCCCCACCTGTGTCTGAAACACAAAGGCAAGAGTGAGGGGGTATGAAACACCCAAGTCATGGCTTTTGCAGAGATCAGCTCTCCACTACCTTCTGTTGGCAGCAGGCCATGGTGAACTGGATGCTAATGCAAGGAAAGGTGCCAGAACAATTTTGCCAGCTACTTTCAGTATTTCAGCTGAAAGCAGCTCTTCACACTGAAGCAATGAGAACATTACACCAATAAACAGAGTTACAGACAAGGGGATGTGTTTTGTTCTTCACTTTATAATTTAATTTTTTTACATTTGTAACTTGCACTTGATTAAATTTTATTTAATTCTAATGAGACACCTTTTCTCACTGAACAAAGTTCACAGCTGGCAATTCATATGACCATGCCTAATTTTGCAGCAAAGATCATTCTGATTCATCTGTGAACAGTTCTCAGGCTGGCAGGCCATTTACTAAGTAACATTAAAGAGCAGCAGCCAACTCTGAGGAAGGGACACTACTCACTGGCAAGTTCCTCCCTGTACCCCAAAAAGCATTCATATAAAACCTGAAACACTGGAGCAATTCTATCCTTACTGCCTTCATAACATCATAGTGTGTTATGCTTTCACTGTTTCTTCTGTCCCAGAGCTGTGCTACAGGAACATGGCACACTTACTTTAAACATACGTGGAGCCACGTGAGACTGTCTCCCAGACCACATCTGTTTAATGAGATCTGCATAGGCTTCTGCAATTTCTCCCCTCATCCCCAGTGGGTTGTTCTGATTTATTTCAGCTTCATATTTATCTTCCAGGAAATAGTCAGTCAGAGGAGGAGTATTGCTCAGGCACTGAAAAAGTATTAAGAAAATTAATTTACTGCAGAGGACAATAGATACGTGTGACAATGAACCATAAAACAAATTTCACATCAGAACATGTACCTAGTTAATAAAACTGGTGAGAGTTGAGAACATGTTTAGTAAAACAAAAGAAAAGAAAAAATTAAGGCAGAAATCTCCATTTGAAAGACTTATTTCTAGAAAATTAAAGCATAATGGTGAATACAAGAAAGAAAGAAAGTAATTGGTCCTTAACATGACTAGTTTGCATGATAAATTAAGATTGAAGTATGTTTGAATTAAGTCACTATGACAATAAAAAATTTTAAAGTTTTCTCTTAGCTAAGTCCAAGAAAACATAAAGTGGCTTAAGGTTACAATGACACAACTGAAAAGTCATGCTGAACAGAAAGCAGGGCAGTCCAAGTTTACTGTGGTGTCCTGAATACCACATGCATAATGCATTACAGTTATTTTAAGACCTGTTCCAGATTTCAAAGCCATCAGAGAGTGACTGAAGTCGTTTCACGGCACTGGTACCACACCAGAAGTTTGCCCATTCCTTAAATCAAAGTTCATACAATTTGTCTCATATTTTGTTTGAACTTCTTAGCAAAAAACTACCCCTAACAAGTTTCTGCATTCTTTAAAATGAACAAAATAATCCCTAGAAATTAAGTTTAAAAGTAAAGAAATAATTACTAGCTTTGTATCACTGTTTCAACCTTAACACCTCGCACAATGAACCTGAACCCTTCCTATGGCTTTTCATGCCCTTAATTTTACAAGAACCTTTTAACACAGGCCCAGAACTGCATGCAGTGACTTGCTCATGTCACTCGTGCAGCCCACACAAGTCAAAACATCCTCCACGTCAGCCCATTTTTGGCAGGGGACAGCACTGGGACCTTATGGTACAGTCAGGCAGCTGTTTCATACAACTTCCCCTGGCAATTTCAGATGCCACGTATTTCAGATTCAGTCCCTAATACTGTAATAAGTTTTATAGCACTAATGTGCTAAAACATAAGCCAAACTAATTTTTTGGTCTGTTTTTTTCAAGGTGTAGTCTCCTCATGGAACCACATTAAAATATTCTTTTCTTTTCACAGATTTTAATCCACAGTATCTATGAGACTGATCTTTTATTTAATTCTAATGAGGGCTCTTTCTAATTCCTACCTGTAATGCAGAATTCATGAAGCAGGTGTTTCCAAGGTTACTGAGTCCACAGAGCCCAGGTTGCGACAGAGGAGCACTGTCCCTGCAGTTGTAAGAGTTACAGACAAATCCAGAACCTCTGGAAAAAAAAAACACAATACAGTGAACTCCACAGTGAGTTTGTCAAGTCTCAGTGCTACTTAAAAGTCACATCAAGTACAAGTCAGAAAACCGTTTACTGAAATTTTTTAAGTAGGCCACCTGTTTCTGCTGCTTCATAGGGACTAATGCTGAATACCAAGAACATGAAGTGTACATGCTAACTTCAGAAACATTAATCCTCACAAAGTCTATTATTAATTTACGGCTCATAACACGTTCATTTCCTCTGTATGTAAGTACACAGCACACTATCCTAATGCAGCAAGGGTCTATATAATGCACTTTAAGAAATAATAAGAAAATTATGATCTGTACCTGGAAAGGCTTCTATCACAATGGCAGAGAGACAAAAGATTATAATCCCTTCCCTCATGCTCCAAGTCACCTCAAAAAACAGGCAATGCTCTGGCAGTTAGTAAGCTCTGGAACGTGCACGACTTTTGCAAGTGAGCAAGGAACAGCAGAAGGCAGTGGTTTCAAAAAGCAAAGTTTGATAAACAGGTACACAAGAGTAGTAGAACTCCTCCAGGGCACCATCACACTCCTGTTCTATACAGGCAAGGATGCACGGGATCACTCACATGAAGGGCGACGAAACACAAGAACATTCCTGCTCTTACCCCCTGCCCAGGTGGGAGCTGCTCAGTCCATAGGAGTTACTGCTATCACCGTTAGTAATGACAGAAGTGGCAGACACTGAGGAATAAGAACTTGCTGATGATTTTGAAGAGGTAGTAAAGTTTCTGCTAGTTGCAGTGCTTGATCTGGGAGAAAGGAAAAAGAAGTAGAAACAGTGCTACTACTTTTTTTTATCCCCAGCCCCACCTCCCACAAAACTCCAAGGACTTGCTGAGCCACAGTTAGTTACCCCACACAGACTTTATTAATCTGTTTGATCACACTTCCAAACAATTGTCTGGAACAGAAACATCAGGAAAAAAGTATCAGAACGTAGGAGCAACGATTATTGCTTAAAGGCAAATCTGCGTCCCAGACAGAAATAAGTTGCAATTCAGACAGAGTGAGTGAAAGGGAAGCAAGCTTTAATTTTATGAGCAAACCACCTTGAAATAAGCAAGCAAAAACCCCCAAATCTTAAGACCACAAAACACTCTACCTGCATTAAAAAGTGACCAGGTCAGTCCTTCCCTACCTGAAACTTAGACCATCTATTCAAACACAACATTAATGAGGAAGAAGATAATCAACAAGACACTAAAATTCAACAGTGTCCTGTCATAGACAGCTCCATAAAAAAAAAAGCAAAACCACAAGATAGTACTACATTAATAAGCTTAAATAAACTATTTTGACACTAATTAATTTCTCTATAGTAAGAGTTGACTGGGATTTGGCCTAATCTCTCCATCTTTGCCCAAATAAACACACAAAACTGAAAGCAAAAAGGTGCAGGACACCAACAGCCACACAACAGTGGCTACTACCCCCAAAGCAGAGCAGAAAGCCAGCAGAGGACAGGGCCCTCAAAGCTTCAGCTGGTCCATTTACTCTTTTTTAATGTGGTCTTCATTTTCAAATGATACAAACTAAAAATGCATATTTATAGTTCAGATGATACTAAAAAAAATGTGCTGGAAAAACCTCTGTGGGGAAAATACTATACAACAATGAACAAGCCAGAATGGCCATGACAAGGCAGAACAGCTGGACAGCCTCAACAGTTTGGAAATATAATAGCAGTAAAATAAATACAGAAGTAAACAAGTTACAACAGGAGCTTCCAGATGAAATTGGAAAAAACCCCAAACAGTCAAAACATGAAGCATGCTAAAAAAACCTCACCAGCCAGCACAACCAAAAAGTACACTGGAAAGTATCCTAGAAAGAATGAGATCTACCAGAATAACTGAGAGAACCATTTCTGGGACAATGCACAACCTCCTGTCATTACATGCTGGAGGTGGAACTTCAAGATTACCTGGGCACCAAAATAAGATCAACGGGAAAACAGAAGGTCTAGACAAAACAATTATCAGACTCATGCTCATATGTGCGGGTTTCAAGGGTCAAGAATAAAACAATTTAGCTAACATCAGCATGTAAATCCACTAAGAACACATTTTAAAAGCCTGAAGTAGTGAATTATCTAGAAGCAAAGAGGAGTAATCTAGAAAATGCTAGACTTGAAAACTGAGCATCTCTGCTTGACACCTTTGACCTCTCCAAGAAAGAACAGAGAAACTCAGAAAATCCTATGAAGAGAATCTACTGGTGAGAAAGGAAAAGGAGGACAACCTCCTAGGGGATATCAAGATATCCCATAGAAGCATAGAGACAGTGTTTCAGCAAGAGTCACATGGCAACTGAAGAGTTCCAAGTACTTCAACAGCATCCAAACAAAACAAAGCTAAGAATTACAAAGGAAGATAAAAAACGGATCAGAAAGCAGAGGTAAGACAAGTCACAGAGTGGGCAAAAGTCTACCTACAACGTCATCCTGGATCTTGAGCAAATCCCTGCTAGAAAACTGGGAAGGTTCATGTAAGTAGCAAAGAACAAGAGAAGCTAACAGCTTTCCATGTGAGGAGATTAAAAAAACAGAAATCAAATACATTTCCAAAGATAAAAAATTCTACCTATTCCTACATTCTACAAGTTACTCATCTATGTGTAACAACTGAAGAAAGGATTTACTAAGGACAGCTGCTTCCCCTCATTTCACAGGATGCTCACAAAGGCAGCCATTGATTCCAGGTGAAGGGCACAGAGAGCAGCTAAGAAAAACATTTGTCTCAAAGCTTCCCACTTTAAGCCTGTAAAGTGATTGTTAATGACCCCACAGTAGTGCAGGCTCTCGAGAAGACTGCCTCATTTGCACACCGAGGTGACAAGAGAAGACCTGGGTGCCAAGTATTTATCCCCAATGCCACCAAAAGGGTTTCTGTGGAAGGTGCAGACTTTGACTGGTCCGAGGCACCTGCCCCCTCCATTGCCATTTCCCACAGGATGTGACTTCTGCTCCCTCAGAAATGGAGGCCCCAAGACCTTGCCCTGAAGTAAGAGAATAAAGTTATTTCATCTCTGACTTGGAACCTTCCAAGATGTTCTGGCCCACTTGGTGAGTTATCACTGAAACACAACTTCACCTTCACAGTACTGAAGCACACTGTCCCCACGTGCAGGTAAAGACAGCTGCTTTATGTTCTGCTACAAAACCTGTCAAAAACCCACGCAAATGGCAAATGAGGAGAAATCTGGAGACTTACAGATAAAGAGGACAAAATCAGATCACTGTGAATCCATATGGTTGTTACATAAAAAACCTTCTGAGCTAAACAATTTGGAAAAATATTGTAAAAGGCTTTCAAGTGGTTGAAAGACAGAAATAGAAAAGGTGTTTCCACTCAGTTGAGGCCAGACTAGAGTCAGTCCTCCTCCTTTACAATCCAATAATATAATAGTAACTTTGTGACAAAAAGTTTTTTCAGAGCCAGGTTTGCTGGGATTTCCATGTAATTAACGAAGCAGAAGCCCTAACGGAGGCTCATTTAGAAAGTTCTTACATGCAAAAGCCTCCATAATTTATGTTACATCCTCAGGGATCCTCTGCAAGCCTGGCATCTGCTGCACATCAAGCACTTCAAAGTCACGGAGTAAAGACCTGCACACAAAATATTTAGCCCAGTTGCTGAAGGGGTGCTCTGAAATCATATAGTGTCAGCACACAGTGCCATGAGTAAACAGAGGAGCTGGAAGAGGAAGCAGCAGGAAAATTCTAGCTCCAACCAAAGAACCAAAAGGTATTTTAGTGCTGCATATTGCAATGGAAGACAGATAGCTACCAGGCAGATGCTAAATACAACTTCACTCCAGTTTTCAAATACAGTATCTGATGAAAAAGGTGTTATTTTTAAAGATCTAACACAATTTCTTGTTTGCTTTTGCTAAGAAAATTATATCCAAGATAAAAAAGAATGTGTGCTAGGGCTGAAGTGGAATTCTGCTAGCTCAGGACTTTATTTTGGGAGTCTTGTAAGTAACAATTTAAGAGTACTAAGTTCCACAGAGTCATTGATGTAATCTCCCCTCAGAAACAAAGTATGCCCCTAAGTTGGAAATTCCTAGAATAAATATAATCCATCCTCTCTTCTGAAACCTTGTCTAGAAGTAAAAGCAGTTTCAAACTACAGAAGAAGAAAGTATTTTGTTCTTTAGGGAGCAGCAAACTAACAAACAGCAGTGGCCAAGCATAGGGTGAATACACCACCCAGGGACTGCTGTGGAGTTTAAGAGCGTTTTTCCTGTAAAATGTCAGCCAGATTGATGGCTGGGGAAACACAAGGACGGCTGCCAAACCTGTGGAAAAGCTATTTCCTCTGGTAGGGGGCCAGTGCCTCTGACAAGCAGCAAATGGTGGGGAAAAATCCTCATGACACAGAACCCACCCACCCCACGGTCACTTTGCACACGAGTAGGAAGGATATGAACTCCCAGCCTTCCAGAACCTCTTCTGGCACTTTGGCAGTGATGCAGGTGCTCACCATTTCTCTATCAACAGCAGAGAGCTCTACATCCTGTTTGGTTTATGTCATCAAAACTCTCAATTCAGGAAAAACTCTCTCACAAGCTTTCGGTATTAAAGTGATGCAGCCCAGAAAAAAAACTCCAAATATTAAATTCCCCATGTATTTTCTGCAGCTGAGAAATAGAACACTGAAGCAAAAGTTTGCTGAGATAGGATGAAGCACAAGACAAAGTACAAAAGGACAGATAATCCTGTATGTATCATTTAATACAATTCTTTCAGCCACCATTATCAGCAGCAAATCAAACCATTTCACAAGTTTCATGTTATAATAACTAAATATTTTTATGGCATTAGAAAATATTAATCTGCATACCAATAACCGCTTTCATTTATGGATCACTAGAGGTTAAATCAAAGTCCTTACATATCAGACTAGCTGCTGCAAAGGACAACCCTGAGGCCTGAGAATGCTACACAGCTCCTTTTTAGCTTTGCTTCATGTGGAAACAGAAGGTTATGACCTGGTCTTGCACAGCTGCCTCTCCCATACTGACTGTCAACCAGGTACATGATAGGAATGTTTAGCTGCTTTTCACATGATACTCCTACAGACAGTTCAGTGTAATCCCATAGGCATTCTCCTGATTCATTTACACAGTGTGATCTCTCAAAGTACTGTTTCAAAACAGGTTTCACTGACCTATCTGATCAATTCTTCAAGTTTAACTCTAGTGTATCGTGATTTCAAATGAGATCACTTGGCAGCAAGTTCTGTAAGTTAACTGTATGGTACAGAAAAGCATTTTCTTTATCAATATCAAGTCTGATGGCCCCTGGGATGGAACTGAGTAGGCCATCAGACAGGTAGAGTCATCAAATTCTACTTTCTGTAGTAGGACTTGACATGAGCAGTTCCTTATCACTGCAAGCAACTTCCATTCTACACCATTCACTCTATACACACAGTATTTCACCAAGCCCCGCAATTACCCATCTCTTCTCTAAATCAGATGGCACTGAGAGACTCTGTGTCCTATTTACAGGCTTCTAAAATTGTCTCTTGTTGGGACAAAAAAAATTGGGGGGAGGGGGTGTTGGTCAGCTATTTCTACACCCTTTTTACGGGGGAACTACCAGAACTCTGAGCATTCTCTACTGGCAGGTTTGGAATACACTCCAAGATCCTTTCTGTTCTACATCAGCAAAAGACAGATTATTTGTTTCACTGTGCAGTGTGCAGAGGTAGCTTTTTAAGCAGACTAATTCAACGCAAATAGCACTTTTGTCTCCTAAGCACTGCAGAAACCCTAAGCTATTTAATCCTCATACAACCTGTTTGAAACAGGCTTTAAAACACAGACTCTTGCTAAGAAAAGAAACCAGCAGCAGAATCACTGAAGAATATCTACATTTGAGATTCTCCCTCCTTGAAAACAACCAAAACAAAGCAAGCCACAACAGCCAGTGATAACCCGGCTTTCACAGAGAACATGTGGTCACTGAAGCCTAGCAAACAAGCTGCACAAAATAACAGAAACCTTTAGAACATGCTTGCTTACTTTGCCAGGCAGAGCTGTCCAGGCCACGTGCCATCTTCATTTTTCACTTCTATTAAAACAACCTGAAAGAGAGTGCAGGTAATAAAGGTAACTGCAAGTCTGTTACACATTTTGCAAAAGCATTAGCAAATCCCATTGTCAATGTTTGCTCAAAGTACATAAAAGCAAGTGAAAAAAAATATACATTATCAGCAAAAGCACTACACAAGACAAAAAAAAAAAAAAAAAAATGAAAGAGAGAGAGAAAAAGTTATGCCCCTTACCTGACCCTGATAGAGCCCTGCATCTTGCACTGTGCTATCCAGCTTGCTGAGCTGCTCGTAAGTGTTACTCATATACCTGTTCCATAGCCTGGTTTCCTTCTCAGCTGGGATATTAAATAGTTTTCTCATTTCTTTCTCGATGGTAGCTGTGCAGGAGAAAAAAAACACATCAAAATTCCTAAAACATGAGTACTTTTGAAAAAACACCAAACTCCTTCAGCAAGGAGGCACAGCACTTATCCTTCAAGACCCTTCAAGTAGAAAACATATTATGGAAGTTATTATTGTTCATATAGTTTGTCTAATATTAAGTCTGAAAGAATGAAAAACCTCTGTTTTCAATCATGTAGTAGGCTGTCAAGCCCCCAAATCAATAACATGCAATACACTTTTGAGAACTTTCTGCCTAAAGGCCAACTTCTCTTTATTTGAAAACACAGGTTCAAGCTTTCAGCTACTACTCTCAAGTTGCCCATAAAGATGCTTTTTCAGTTTAGTGATGTAGATACAGGACAGCTGACATTCGGCATTTTCACATGTGAAAAATATAGCAGTGAGAAAGAGCGAAAAGTCAGATTTACTCCAGTTCTGGAGGTTCTGGAGGGCACAGATTATCTCTTGAGACAGCCTCAGAGCACAGCTTTATCTAGCACAGAACTACTTACCAACAGTATCTGCCTTGCTGAAGTGGCAGCTGATGACATTGTCGGGATTGCTGCTCTCGCACAGCTTCAGCTCCAGGAGATAAACCTCCACCTTATAGTGCTTCACAAACAGCCCGTACTCCACCACCTGCACACGGGAACAGAGCAGCACAAAGCTGCAGTACTGAGCAGTCCTCTGAAGTACACAGCTCCAAACACCGCGAGCCTTTGGGAGTACTGCAAGTCAAGCCACAGACTGAACGCGGACTCGCTCCTAGATTCAGTCACCAGCTTGTTTGGGGGGTTTTGTTTGGTTTTTAAAACAGGAAATCCCAGTGCTTTCCTTCCACAGCGCAAGGTTCCAAAGATCCATCATCACAGTTGAACTGACAGTGTCAGCTAGCTAGTCATGAAAAATATTTGATCACACAAAGCATTCTAGAAAAAAATTACCTTTTGCTTCTAGTCTTTAGCTAAGTTTTATACAAAGAAGGAAACCATGCTGGAACACTGGAGCAAAATCTCTTCTATCAGAAGAGAGCAAACCAAAGCATTAATTATTTTTCTGCATGGTACACAGAATCTGCCTCATTACTCTCTCCTAGCAAGAACAGAAAAGTACCTCCGAAGCTGTTTTGATGACACTGCTTTATTTCAGAGTACTTTTCAAATCAATTTTGTATTTGAGAGAATATTCCAATAGGTACATTCACCCATGCTACTAGCTTCCAGCATATTTTAATAAAAAGGTTTCCCTAAGACTGGACACCACTCTTCACCCACAGATCATAAAACACATTATGCCAGAAAGAAAAGCACATTTCACAGGCCAGTTATGAGACAACTGCAATGTAACAGGAGTAAGAAAAAAAAGAAAACCCCACACCTCAATTTTCTCCAGAGTTCTTAGGAGCTACAAAGCCTCTGAAATTGAGACCATATTTCATTGAAAAAACTGGTATAATTTTTAAGAGTAACAGTGTTTAAGAGGCATTCGGACAATGCCCTTAATTTGCTTTAACTTTCAGTCAGACCTGAATTGGTCAGGCAGTTGTACCAGATGATTAAGTCCCTTCCAACTGAAATATTCCATTCTATTCATGTGACACCAGACTTGGTATGATTTACACCTAACATTCTACAGAAAAAACTACCCAGCTTTAGATAGAAACAGAATTAAGACCCAGACTTATAGTCACAATTCCACTAAATTATGCTTCCATCTGAGGATTGTTGCTTTTAGAAGGTTGTACTAGATATAAAAGGTGCTTTAAAGGTAAATAATTAACAAGCCCATTTGGAAAGATCTTCAGAACTTTGCTGTTACAACAGAAAGTAAAGCTCCCTGTTTAAACAGCTTCTTGACAGGCAGAGTAGACTTCTTTTAAAGAAAGCAAAAAAACCAAGTCAAAAGTTCTCAATTTCTTTTTCAGAAAAAATGTCACTAAAGATGACTTCCTGTTCTCCAGTATTGTGTAGTTAGAAACAAATAAGAGCCATATTCAGAAATGAAAAGAACTTTTTCCAAGAAGTTCCTGATCAGATCATTGTGTCCATTGGGATGGAGGAATGCAGTCTCTAATCACCTGCAGATGTCTTTTAAACAGTATCTGAGCAGCTTCCTTGTTCTCTGCCAAAGTACAGCTCAGGTCATGCCACTGGACAGCAATCTCAGCACAACTCAGCTGCTGAGGAAGCACATTAATACACTTTCCAGTGGGACTCTAAAGATGACTGCCCAAAAATATGTTTTGAGACCATCAAAGAAACCTGAACCACCAATAAATCTAGTCTAATCCTCCTGTACTTGGCTCTGATCATCAGACACGGAGATGGAATGTCTTTTAAAACTATAAAGATGCCTGAAAATTGCTTCCCAGATCCTACTTTTATGGATATTTTATTGTATGAATTACAGTTGATCCACCTTTAGGAAAAAGCTTAAAGCATTCAAGGACCACAAATTTAAGTGCTTGACTTTTAATGCTATCTGGGGAATACTGTAACCAGATCCTGCCCTCGTTCTACTCAGGTGCAGCACTGCAGCTTCTGTGTCTCACTGACCCTCTCCGGATTTTTGTAAGAGGCTGTTACATCCCAGAAACCTACTACTCTGCTACATTTTAGCATCTGCTTAAATATAAAAACTCCCTTCAGTTACCAGGTTAACCACAGAGACTGACAGTTTCATAGCAATTCAAACCTTTAAAAATTTACTCTTAACTGGACCCAGAATAACTTGGCATGTTAGGTCTGTAAACCAGCACAAGCTCTGAGCTCTACCCCCTTGGTTATTACTGCATTGAAAGCAGCACCAGATATCCCGAGAAAAGAAGGCTCTGCAGTTAAGCCCAAGTGTTTCCCCAACAGCTCCCAAATCTCTTGTCAACTTTCCAGTTTTTCAGAAAAGGGACTGTGCAATAACATGCCAGGTTTTGTGAAAGCAATTAGACAGTTCATGAAGGAAATCTTCCTCACTTGGAGAGCCACAATACCAATTCTCCCTCTCAGTGCAGACTTTCAATTCCTCAAGAACTTACATGTTTCTCTAAAACCACATCTCATTTACATGCTGCAATTATTCTCTCCTCCCCTACTTCTTGCTTGCATGGGAGTTCTGTCTACTCAGCTGAGTGAACCTGAGGTCACCTGGTGATCCTGGGTTCACTCACCAGCCCTGACGACACCAGAATTTCTTACTACATACAATCTCTAGCCCACACTGAATGACAACATTCCAGTGCCATTGACCAGCACTTCCTGATCTTACTTCCCTTCTAGTGCCACCCTTTCCTAGGTCTTGCACACCTTGGTGTAACCCTTACCACATAGTGCTACTTAAACATAAGTGATGTTAATGCTGAACATTGTATCAACGCTTGGTGTAGTGATCAGTCTTTTAATTGATCCCACAGACTGGCACTGCTCAATTTAGTCACTGCAAAAACCTAATACTAAAATAAAAACAAAAAATCTTCTACCTATACACATTTCCAGAAAAAAACTGGAACTTGCCAACAGAACTTGCCAGCAACTTGCCAATTTCACCTTCCAGAACAGGTTATATTCTCAGAATGCATATATGACTGCATTTGTCAACCAAAAATATGACTTACAGGACAAAACCACATCTCCATCTCTTTATAAAGATTTTAGAATCACACAATTTCGGAAGAGAAAACAAGAATCACCTTAGACTCCAGAGGAAGTCCCTAATCCATCTGTACTAAAAGACCCATTCTGTCCTGGAAGATCTACAAGTTTGACCAACAACTTATGCTTGTCAACAAGGTACAAACTACTCCATGCCATATAAAAGCACTGTACTGGTCCAAAGATTCATAACCAGAACAAGGTTCAGGGTTCTTGCCCCAAATAACCCATTAATTCAAAAGTCCTGAACATTCAGGCATTTCAGCTGAAATACAGGCAAGTTGTTCTTTCAGACAAGGCAAAAAGACCTCAAGTTATTATCTCCAAAGAGCTGCTGAGAATCCTGCCTTAGCTGACATCTGGCAAAATAAACCCTCTAAGTCTGATGGAGATCAAAAGCTGAAGCCAGGATGAGCAAAAGTTGATTCGGCCTTACTTACTTTCCTCACAATAGGCTGCTGCCCGTCTATGCAGCCATACCACGCTACTAGTTTGTTCCAGGCTTCGGTGGGCACCAACACGTAATCCAGCTCGTCAATGAGGTGTTCTTTCAAACTCTGAGTTTCTGGATCTAAAAGGGAGACAGACGGCAGAGAGCAGGGCATCAAACAGCACGTTTTCCTCTCCAGACCCACACACGTACGGCCGGAAAAGAACACCAAAACACCAAGAACCACCAGCGCTCCCAGGGCAGGCAGAGCCCGGCCGGTCCCCTCGCGTCCAGGGCGGTGCGGCCGCGTGCCCTCTGCAGCACCCGGCTTCGAAAGCGAAAGCAGCGCGGGCAAGTTCCGCAGCCGAGCCCGAGCGGCGGCCCCGCTGCCCGCAGCACTCACCGCTGAACAGGCCCGAGTTGTCGATGGGCCCCGGGAACAGGCCCGCGTTGTCGACCGGGCCCGGGAAGAGGTTGGGATCGCCCGCGCCGAACATGTCCCAGCTGTCGAAGCCCACATACTTCTTCCACTGTTTGAACCACCGGCTCTCCACC
>WEIT01035435.1:131163-157500 GCA_013389985.1 Dryoscopus gambensis
GGGGCGCGGAGAGTCGGCCCGGGCCGGCTCTGAAGGGCTCGGGGGGCTTTGGTCAGTGAAATGCGCATAGCGGGGTGGTTTTAAAATGCACGGCTAACAGGGAAGTATCACCGATCCTCGGAAACGCTGTGGAAAAGCAGTAAAACACAGAGTGGTCCCAGGAGTTCCAGCCTTCATAGTGACACGGCCACCCACGTCCAGGGGTGGCACAGTGTGGCACCAGGGCTGCAGCGTCCTCCGAGGACACCACTGCCACCGAGCATGGCTTTGGGGAGAGAAACACCTTCAGTTTGTGCATCAGGAAGAGGAACAGGAGGGGGACAAGAAAGAGGGGCAACAAATTCCCTTCTTCAGACTCCTGTAATTTGTCCACCTCTTTAAGGCTGGTGAGGTCTACACACAGGGTTACAGCTTGGTGTATCCTCACTAGATAAAGAGAAGAAGGCTCCTTCTTCAACTTCAGGGATTGCTTTCCCCCCCTCCTTGACTTTTCCATTTCTTGCCTAACTGCTTCAGTCTCTTTTCAGGGGTGTTGCATCATGCAGTATTGACTGCTCTTTCCCCTACAGATTCAAGGCAGCCCTAAGTGAACTGGGCTGTTTCTTGTGCTCACACCAAGCAAGTGGCCTGGCTGTCCCTCCACAGGTCTTTGTGAACCACTGCCCTCCTGCAGAGCACCCCGTGAAGAGGCAGGTCGGGTCAGCCCTTGTGCCCATGTCCATGGGTTGGACCAGCGGGGACTGTGGAGCAGCACAGCCCGGCAGGAACAAAGAGCCAGGGCCTCAGCTCCAGTGCAGCTCCCAGGGGGAAGCAGGGAGCCCCTGCTGAGGCTCCTGCCAGCATCTGCGCCAAGTGAGCTCCATTCACAACAGCCCAAGGTCAGACAGCTGCTTATCAGCCCTGGCCCCCAGCCAAGGCAGCCTGGGCCCCCGCGCGGGGGGATGCGCTCAGCCCCCCCCTTGCTGTCTGCTCTCTTTCATGCTTGGGAGCAGAGACTTGTCACGAAATGCCAGCTGTCACTAACAGGCACCACATAATGCTGCCGCTCTGGTCTGGGTGCCCAGGTGACTGCAGGATCTGGGGGGGTTGCTTTGAGCCACTCTTGGCACCTGCCCCAATGACTGGGAACTGGAATACTTCCAGTTCCCGGCTGTGGCAAGTTTTGGGGACTTTCCTGATTATTTTGTATCGTTGGGGACCTGCAGCGTGTTGCAGCAGTGATGGCAGGAGCCATGACAAGTGTCCTGAGAGAGATCAGAGCTGGAAAACGGCTGATGAGCAGAGGCACATGATCCATGTTTGCTCTTGAATAAATTGACGGTTACAGTCAACACAGACTCCTCCTCACTTAGCCCTAGGCACATGGAGCCACAGTTCCTGAAGAAGAGGAATTTCCCTTCAGGGTGACCTCTAGGGCAGGGCCACATCTCTGCTGCCACTTTTGACCTCAGACTGGCACCTTCAATCCTCTGTCTGGTCCCAGGGAATTACTCTGAAGCAGGGGAGTTTACTTCTGGGGCCCTGCCCTTTCCAGAGAAGCACAGGTTAGGACTTTCCCTTTCTTGATGAGCGAGTTTTGAGGGCATGGAATGAACTTCCTTGTTGGCTCAGAGCTATGGCCTGTGCCTGGACACATTCTGTGCAGCCTGCTCAGCAGGGATCCAGAGGAGTGCCAGAAGCTCCAGGGGAACTAGATGGGTTCAGGGGACCCCTTTTGGGGTGTGTGACAAGTGACAGTTGCCCTACAAGGTCAAAAAATTGCTGTTTAACAGCAACAGCAGAGAGTAATCACAAAGACCACAAAACCACACCTTCTGGCCTCCTGCTTATATCATGTCCCCACTCCTGGTACTGAACTCCCTCCCCTGCCCAGGGGGCTGGCACTTGGCTCCTGGCTTTTCCCCTGCCTCTTCCACAGCTCCTTGCCTGCCTGGATCACTCTCCTTTAGTGCTGAGCTTTCATTTCCCAGGTCAGGTCTGGCCATCTGTGCTCTCAACTCAGTTTCATCCAGAGCAAATGTGGCTTCCAGAGGTGACAGATGTGGCAGGGACCCAGAGAGAGCCAGGCTGCCAACCCTCGAAGGCAGGAAAGCTGAGGACTGATAACTGAGATGATGCTGTAGGTCAGCAAAAGCTGAGAGTCAGACTGGGCTAACAGTCACTGCTGGGTTGAGGAACAGCAGCAGATACACAGCCACAGGCTTTGAGGAACAGCCAACCTGACTCTAAACCCTGTAAGAGCTGTTCTGTAACTGTGGCCATAGCAAACTGCAACCCCACATCCCTGCAAGACTGAAAACCCCCAGATTTGCTCAACTGCAACCCCCCCCCCAAAAAAGGGAACTGCAAATGAGCAACTAAACCTGTCAACAAGGCCAGCAAATGAAATCCTCCCAGGCAGCACCACAGCTGCAGCTGAGAACTTCCTGCTCTGTTCAACCCAGTCACCCCGCAGGGGGAGGACAAAAACCCAGGAGAGGAAGGAGGGAAGGGTGGAGCGGGTGACACCACTGGGCTTATCAGACATTTCACTCTGGCTGTCTGTGGCTGAAGGACAAGGACCAGAGGTACACACCATTTCTACGGCTGGGTCTGTTTCTCCTTTGCTGCAGGAAAAGTAATCAGGAATTGTCCAAGAAAAGAAAAAAAGTGACACGGGTGTTTTCTAGGCCATTATGGGATGCAGCCAGGTGCTCAGACATGGATTGTCACCAGCAACTGGACTCCCTCCTGCCCAGCCCAGCACGGAGGCTCTCAGCTCAGCAGCAGCTGCTGCGAATACCAGCATGAGCACGGAGATGCCCACTGCTGTTCCTGACCTCTCCTCCCAGGAGCAGCACGATAGGCCCTCCAGCATGGGTGCAGCACAGGGCTCACACCCCAGGCCCAGCCCGTGCTGCAGGGCTCGAAGGCATCCCTCACGGAATGCCATGGCAAGCACCCTGCCCGTGCAACCTCTGCCGCTGCTCCCGCAGCAACACAGCGTCCGCTCCTCCCTTCCTCCTACACAGCCTCCTCCTGCTCCTCTCGTCCCATGCTCAGGACTGACAAATCCAACTCAACTGATGCACGCTCATCTCGGCTGAGTATCAAAAGCTCCTGGGCAGCTTTGCCGCTCACTGCAGGGGCCAGGTGAGATACTGCACCTCTGCTCTGCTGTAGCATTTGGAAACCACCACGAGCAGCAGACGGGTATCCCTTGCTGGGAAATTAAAGTGTTAAAGCACTTGCAACTGCTCAGCGAATTCTCTCTCAGCTTCATCAAAAATGGTATTTCTGATTCAGGCTGTCAGACACTGGGACAAAAACCCAGAGTGAGGAATACAGACACCAGGATACAGGGAGCTTAGAAAACTGCCTTTATTCTATTAGTTCTTGGAAAAATGAAAATACAGAAAGAGTTTAGTTGGCTGCAGAACAGCAAGAAGTTCACAGGTTAGGAGTCTGATCACTACATGGTAACCAAACTTACACAAAAAGTTTCTTTTTTTTTTTTTTAAAGTTTTGAAACTGGGTCCAGCAATGAATTTAAGGCAACTGAACAGTTCAGAAGCTTTGAGTGTGAGCAGGCTGTCTTTACTCATCCCTACAGCACGTCATGGAAAAAACTTCTCCTGGGTGTGCAGACCACTCAAATCATTCAAATGGGTCAGACTCTTACAAATGAACAGGGGAAGAGGATCAGCTGCTTTCCATCGGACTTTATTTTCAAATACAGTTTCTTAAAAAACCCAGAACACCTTAACGCAGAGGTTACAAGTAACAGTATTAGGAAATCCAATTATACAAAAAATACTACATCTAAGCTGGGGTAAATAGATTTATTTTTGGTAACATACATTTAAACTGGCACTAATTACACAGTAACTAAAAGGTAACTAACATGAAACCACAGAACCCTCACTTTTCCTTAGCTGAATGGGACTTGGTCATTTCAGAGTGATCACATTTTCAAACTAATGTTTTACACCAAGCCATGAAAATCAGATCTTCCTAAAATGTGATAGCACTGAAGCTACACTTGATTCCATACAGCCATGTAACGGTTGTACTCAATTAGAATAGGACGTTAGTTATAAAGTAGTTACAGACCAATCCTCTGTGTTGACAGCTTTTTCTCTTTCTACAGAGAAGAAAGAAGATAGAGAATTGTCTTCAATTAGCGCCTGGCATATCCTGTGAGTGCAGAAAAGGTTTGTTAGAGGAATGTTGAGGTTAACCTTGGGTGCACAGATGAATTTGATGCAGATTGTTATAAAAATCATGGTTGGCTTCTAAATACTGGTAGCAAGATGACTCGATTTTTAAATCTCTTAAGTAAATTATAGATAATGAAAAAGGCCAGTAATCATACACTAAGATTAATAAACAGCACTTCAAAATTACTCAAGTGCAGGGTGCTGCTTTGGCCATCTTCCTCTGGCCACGCTTTATAAGAGAAGGCACCCGGACTTTTTCTTGCCACGCCGGGCTTGCAAAGCAGCTCTAGTGGCCATTTCAAACACCTCCCTCACACCGTCTTTGGTCTTTGCCGAACACTCCATGTACCCGAATGCACCAATGCGGTTTGCCATATCCCGGCCTTCCTCGGGTTTGACAGGCTCCTGGAACGGCACAAAAGCAACAGGTGAGAACAGCCCAAACCCACACTGCTCTTCCCCTTCCCAGCCAGCTTCCCAACAAATGCAAAGGAATGTCTGGATTAAGTGCACGTGATGAAGTGGTTAGTTAAAAATCCAGTGCCAGAGGACACGATCAGTTTTTTGGTATCTCTGAGCTTGAAAGCTGCAAGACTTTTTTAAACTTGAGCAAGGGATTCCTTATTTCTGATGAAACATTTATGCAATTCTTTGCTACCGTTGCAAAAAAGCCTATGAACAAATCCCCAGATCAATGCCTGAGTCTTTGTATAAAACCCCCAAATATTATGCTACGGGTGCAAAACTTCCAGGACAAAGCAGAGCATCTGCAGTCCCATAGCCAAGCTGGGGGTTTCAGGCTCAATCAGAAAATGAAACCTGGTGATATGCTCATGAATGAGCAACAGCACCTGTGGTTATTACCTCAGAACACCCACCAATAAAAGTGTTTGCTGTCACATCCTGAAGACACCAAACAAAAAACAGCTCCGGAGTGCGTGCACTGATGTGCTGATGTCTCCTAAGCAATTCCTTTCTACCTCAGGGATCCATATCTCCGGCACTGAGAGAGGCTGACTGTAAGTAACCTGATAGAGCCATTTTCATGGCTGAAGATGCCTTTTTCTAGAACTAAACCTCCAAATATGAGAACCCCCACTCAGTTAAAGGCAATAGATACTCCCTGGTGTCTGCCATGGGTAGGTGTTGATCACACAGCCCACAGAAACTGGCAGCCAGCTGTGGCTGCCTGTTTAATGCTCTGCTACAACCACCACACACTTCTGCCATTTATTGTAAGACTCCGGAAGGAACTTGCCTGCTTCATTTTGGCCAGCTCTCGTCTTGTGTGCTCGTCATTCCTCAGGTCCTTCTTGTTTCCTACCAAGATGATAGGCACGTTGGGGCAGAAATGCTTCACCTCTGGGGTCCACTTCTCTGGGATGTTTTCTGAAAAAAACAGATAGAGGCATGACTGTACAAAAACCCACTTCTGGGGAGAGTTTTATTTCAAAGCTTTTACACGCTGCCTGAGTTGTAGCTTGATAATCTACACTGATGCCCTTTTCTCTACTCTTCAGAAGGAAGTAAATAGACCTGTTCGGGTGTTACCAAAAAAGGAAAGCCTGTCTGTGGTAATTTGAAGGCTGAAGGACATGTAACATCTTGGCTTCTCTCAGCAGCTACCTGACAAGGTTTAGCACAAGGGACTTCAAAGAACAGCACAGAGAATTCTGGAGTAGAAACTTATGGAGTATTTTGCTTCAAGAGAAACATTTTGTTTATCTCCAGAAGCTAGAGATGGGCACAACACTGAAGCCTAAGTTTTAACCTCACTTGTTCTTATAAAGCAACACAAAACAACCCCTCTCAGCTCTCCCCTTACTGTGGCAGAAATGTTCAACACACTAATTACAGATACACAGAAACAAAGGCTTGGGGTAAGTAATTTCCAATCTGCCATTTCTCCCTACATGCAGCAAATGAATTTGTTCTCAAACATAAAAAACCTCCTCCTCACATCCCTACATGACTTTATTTTTTTAGTGAAACGAGGACTTGAGGGCTTTTGAAAGCAAAACCTTGACAAATTCTATATAGCAGGAAGTGCTGAACAGCCTAAAACATCTGGCTGTGCTTTCATTAGCTCTTAGCCATTTGAGATTCACCAGTGGATGTACCTGCAGGCTGCATATCCCCTTTTTATCTTCATGAAATTCCATTCAGCTTTTGAAGAGACATTCACTATTATGTATTATGGCATATTTTCTTGCTTGAAAGAACAACTTAGACAAGGATTTTGAAGCCAGTTTTTGCACTACAGCCAAACCATCAATTCTGCAGCTGCACCTGGAGTGCTCAGGTGTGCTGGCCTCTAGATGCTGCACACCTGAAAAGCAGTTCACTGCTCCCAGGGGCCCTGGCACCCAGATACTGCTGAGCAGGCAGGGAGAAGAGGGAAGAGAATTTTTATAATCTGGGCAAACACAGACTGCTGCTGCAGCTCCTGTGATGCTCAGCATCGCTGGAGAATTCCTTAATGTCTGAAAACTACACACTCAAACCAGCAGCAATTCTGAAACTAGGAAAGCTCCCAAGGGAAAATATATTCTACAGTGCAATTTCCAAGGGGAATATATTGATGCAGAGAAGTGGTTCTGACTCAGTTAGAGATCTACTTACCTAAACTATCAGGACTATCAATTGAAAAACACATAAGTATAACATCAGTATCTGGATAAGAAAGCGGTCTAAGTCGATCGTAGTCTTCCTGTCCTGCTGTATCCCACAAAGCCAACTCAACCTGCAAAATGAAGATAAGGAGTCAGTCAGATCACCAGGAAAGTTCTGATTCAGAAGTCAGGAGCTCAACAGGATTGAATAAAATATTTCAGTCAATACCATTCAAAAGGAGGAGACTACAAGTTCTCCTTTGACAGGAGAAGTATGAGGAATCTTACATTCTGTAACTCCAAAAATTAACTTATTGCTGCTTATGAGTCTTTTCTTTATACCTATGACTGCTGTCAATTCTCTAAAAGGACATTAAAAGCTACCAGCAGAAAAGCAAGACAGAAGAATTGACAGGACTCAGCTCCAAAGGACTGGGAAGCTCTCTGACAAGCATCCCAGAAACACCAATTTTCAGTGAAAGTGGACTAAGTATATGCTTTTTAGGATTATGCACATTTTCGATGGGTTTACAGCTGGAACTGTTAAGTAGTGACTAAGAAATGTCAGGTTTGTACTTATTTGTGAACAAATTTAACAAAACTGATTTGTGTGTAAAGCTTCTTGTTACTAAGAAGCAAATAAAATACTTAAATGTTCTCGATATTTCTGCTTTTGCTGGAGGTAGGGGAGAACACCCCAAGAGGATTGTTTAAAACTGTAGAAGGAACAGCCAACATTTGAAACAAAGAACTTTAAAAACTATAATCAAGCTCTTTAGGTATACTCGTGCTTGAGATTCTCTGATGAGTCTGCCTTCACAATGCAGTGGGTTCCTTCTTCTTTAAACTCTTACATTCAAAAATCTCAGGACAAAATTCCACAGCAGCTCAGATAAAGACAGATGGACAGAACTGGAACCCAAATGTGAGCCTGCATGTGCAATGCAACTGTCTAAACTGTGAAGAGACAAAGCCTTAAGTTGCACACATATACAAAAATAATCTTCTGTATTTCAGTCAGAAATACTGCTCCTCTCCGAGTCACCCCTGCAGCTGCGAGTGTGAATTCTGTGGCAAATTTTTAAAGAGATGCCTGTTAACGGTTCCCTCACATGACACTGGAATCAGTGCCTAAAAATCACATCTCCTACCATCACCCCTTGGTCTTCCTATGACTTCTGGACATTTCTGGTAATGCTTTTCTAGGAAGACAGAGGTAAATGGCTGTCAAACAGAGAGGCTTAAGCACGGCTCTCCTACAAACTTTTGTAATCAAATTTTCTAAAGACCAAGAGCTTAGGTAAAATATATCCTCTAGTTACAAAAATAAAATCAGCTGATACTGCTCAAGCTGCTCATGCTATTTTTCTTTAGCTACTGGCTGCATATAGCTGATAGGGCACAACTCCCTGTTCACTCATTCAGAGATGCGGAGATTCAGGCAGAAGGGAATGAGAAGTTTGACTTGGTGACAAGAGAGAGAAATGGATATCATACATATTTCAAACAATAATCCTTAGAGTCTAAGATACAATATAGAAACTGTAGAACCTGTCACTTGGGGAAAAAACATGTCCTAATATTAGTCTAAAAGTGAATTTTCTTTTACTGATTCACATTACGGGAGAGAAAAGCTCTTTTTAGACTGAAGAAGCATGAACTAGCATGACTAAATCCACAAAAACCCCATCCCTGCAACAGTCGGAAATCATATTTAACATGAAGTCCAAAACTAGCTCAAAACCCTCTTTTTCTCCAGTCAGGATCGAAAGAGAGAGATTTCAATCCTTCAGTCACTGCATCTGAACTAGAATGGACTGAAAAATGTCCTGGCTGTACTTGAGCCCAAACAAAGGCAATGTCATAACCAGGGACAGAACAGGGAAGCTGAGCACCATCAGCACCCAAACCTGCCACATGCCTGACCTGCAGTCCCACAGCAGAGTCAGCTCGGTGTGGTTACAGTGCCCAAACAGACACAGGCCGTGGCTGCCTGACAGGGTTTGTAAACAGCTGAGCTTTCAAGGTGCAAAGTTCCTGCTCTGTGTTCTTCTGCAGTACCCTGGAAAGTGACAATTTTGCACATCACCCTGCACCCTGCTGACAGAAGCGCAGAAGGCAACCTACCCAGGGATCAGCACCTACAGCTGCCCCTTGGAGCAGGTGTCTGGCATGTCTGGTAAACAAAAGGACTCAAGAGGTCCCACTGATTAAAAACTGACTTTCAAAATATTTAAAACTAAAATGAAATATTTTAATGATTAATTTACTGAAGTACAAACTAAAGATGAAGCTCAGTGAGCTGTGGCTATGCTTGGCTGCTAAGAATTGCGTTCCTTCAGACAAGCAGGATGGATGATGCTCATGTACACTACAAAAATCAACCCCCTCGATCAACCTGACTGTCATCTGTTCTCAGAAGGATGCTGCATGTTGCCAGGAATGAAAAAAAACTCTCCAGGAATTAGTCTTTGTTAATTATAATATCAGGTCCCTATCAAAACAGGGGCTCTGTCCCAAAGGCCAGTAGCCCCACGCCCTCAGCATCTTTGCATTGCTCCACCCGCTCCCACCTGCTGCAACATTCTACTTGGACTGACTGCATGGCTTTTAGAACCTCAGCTTGTGTAAGGTTAGAAGTACCTTGTTAAACAGACACTGGATATGAGCATGTTCTAGCTAGGCCAGTATTTTTTTCCACAGCAACATACTTAATATTTAAAAATATATTTACAACATAAGCACTAAGCATGTGTGCTGACCGCAAATTAAAGGAGTGTAGAGATTGCCACGCTATTCTGAACAAACACCAGTTCATCCTGGCTCTTAGAGAAGGGTTCACGTACCTGCTTTCCATCCACTTCAATATCTGCTACGTAATTTTCAAAGACAGTGGGAACATACACTTCAGGGAACTGGTCTTTGCTAAATACAATCAGCAGACAGGTCTTTCCACAGGCACCATCTCCCACTATAACCAGCTTTTTTCGAATGGCTGCCATGGCTGAAAAACAAAACAACAACTTGTTAATTCAACTGCTACAGCTTTTAACCAAGATGCTAATAATTAATAAACCCTGAGTCTTCAGTTAATAAGAACTTTTAAATCGATTCTACATGCCCATTAGAGAGACAGACATATCTGGACTTGGGTGAGTTCAGATTCCCACCATTTTAAGAAAAAACACTCCCCAGCACTAATCAACACACTGGTGAGCCCTCTAGGTGCAAGAATAATAGAAAGAAGAGGAGATGGGCCTCGTTTAGCTCAGAGTTATTGATCTGTTCTGAAGGCTGAGATAGGAGCATCCAGAGATAACGAGTGAGTGAGCAGCACTGTCCCAGGGCACCCTCCCAGAAGTGTATTCCAGGTAATCATATACAAGATGCTTCATTTAAGGGCAGCAACATTTTCTTATCACACTGAGCTGTCCTAACTACAAAGTGCCTCAGCTGGACTGAGGAGCACCTGCTGCCACATCAGAGCACCAAAAGAAGGATCTCAAGGTAAGCAGGTCCTCAGATTACAACCACCACTCTGCAAAGGATTTTGGCCGGACATATCTCACTCCTCAACCCACTTTCCTGGGCATTGCTGCTCCCAGGGAAACAGAGCCTGCTGTCAGCTTGCAGTCAGTAAAGGGGGTACTCAGAAGTGGAGACCCCAGTGGTGCTCCTCACAGATCTCTGCTGTGCAATATATTGATCTGTATCAGGACCATACAAATCTGTGACCTGCTCATAAGCACCTCTCTCCTCAAAAGGACAGGATAAAAGCTCAAAAAGGTTTAAGCCTGGAGTCAGGGTGGGGCCGAATGAGACGTTTGTTTTGGATCTGGCAAAGCAAACAAAACCAGCACTATATATGTCCCTGCTCTCTTCTTTCTTTTCTCCAGGCATTTATTTGTGACCAATGCAGGAACAAGCCAAAGATTTAGGGAGTGACCTGGCTGCAAGGGAGTGCAATGAGGACAGAGCCATAAGGACTTTCCTCTCCATAACATAAAGGCACTCCAGGGGAAGCCACTTAGTCATCCCATGGTGCTTCCTGGAAATGGAGCAAACAGACACGCCACCACAATACCTAGGACTGCATGACCAAAACACCACAGAGGGAGCACCCTGTGAGTTAATTTTTGCCATGACAAACCCAGAACAAAGTTCTATGAGGATGACCAGGGCTGCTGGTAAGGGGAGAAGGCATTAAAGAAGCACAGGAGAGATTTAAAGGACACAGCATAAACATTTTATCCTTTTCACCTCTTCTCTTGCCTCATGAAATTAAGTAAGAAGGTAAAACTACCATCTAAAAGCAAACTTTGGTACTGTTAGGTGGTGAAGAAGCAGTGGATATTACAGAGATTCTGTACTTCTGCTCCAGGTACAGAGAAGGACCATTTCAACCCACCAAGCAGCAAGGGTCAAGGACAGCCTTGTCAGACACCACTGCTTGAGTGATCCAAACCCACCTCTAAAGTGGTTTCTTTCACCTTGCAAATATATATGTACACAAGTTAAAGTTATTTACCTTAGGGATTTGGGGTTATTTTTACATTTGTGGAAGGTTTTAAATGATCCAAGCCATACAAAAGTTTTCTTTCCATAGTTTTAGATGGTTTCGAATACTTTCTAGCAATGGTAGTATTTGAATTTTACAGAACTGGTAATGATTTGTCCTCTCTACCAAGTAAAGATCAACTACTTGTAACTTCTACTTAATGTCAGTTTTGGCTAATCTGCTCTCCAAGTCCTACAAAACCTCTGAAGTCATCTACTCTTGTGCTCCACAATATTTACTGTGAGAAAACTTTCCTCAGTGTGTACCCTCACCCTTCTTTGATGTAATATAAGCCCATTACTGTTTATGCTGTTTTTCATGGCCATAAGGAAATGGATTATTCCCTTTCCTCAGTGCAGTTGAGAATACATGCCTTCATACAGTCTTCAGGCAAAACAATGCCAGTTTAATCAAGCCTTCTCTATAAATCATATTTCCTAGATTTTCCCATTGCTCCCTTCTGGGCAGAGTCCAATTGGCACAAATTTACCAAAGCGTGGAGCCCAAAAGCTGAATTCAGTATTTCTCCTAGGGCTCTACGAACAGTGCCCAGAGCTGAAGGATTCATTTCATTGATCTTCTGGGATACCTGCTGTTAAACACCAATCTGGAATTATGCGTCTTTTTCTTTCTTCTTCCCCTCTGCAGAAGACAACACTGTTGATACAGTCAGTTTTTAATTCCTGATAGCTCACAGCCTTTTTTTCATTCAGATGGCTGTACAGTGAGTAGTTGTCTCTTCACACAGCTGAATATCCACTGCCAGGCTTTTATTTATCCTTACACTGACTGATGTTTTATTCTGCCTTCAGGTTCCTAGCTCTGTCCTCCAGCTTCATCATAGTCTGTCAGATGCAAGTTTAATAGTAATGATTCCCAGACAATTATCTAGGCCATTGATGAAACCGCCCTGGAGACACAGTGGGTGGCTGACGGAATGGGATCATCTGTCCTTCCTCGCCACCCTCCCTCCTTCTCCCTTCTGTGCCAGTGGCTGGGACTGGCCCAGCCCTGAGTTACCTGCAATAGCACCCAGGGTAGGTGACCTGTGGGCATCACCAAAGGAGAACTGTATTTTTCAATGGATTATCAGATCAACTCTTCCTTTATCTTCCTCTAAATACTTCCGCTACTCAGATTAATTTTTAACTGTTCCTTGCCAGTTGAAATTTATGCTTTGGCCTTCTACATACTTATGCCTAAGGTCTACAAGGAAACTACAATTGTGTCAAAAAAAACCCCAAACTCATCATTTAATGTAGACATTTCTACAAATCCTTCCCTAAAAAAGCTTGAAAAATTCATGGATATACATATAAAAATTATTTCAGGAACTTTATTTTATCTCCTCGGTATCTTTTTCCTGAGAAAAGCCTATCCTGAAAGTCTCTGCCTGAATGCTTCCTGAGATGTGTTGACATCATTTGGACCCAAGATGCCCTTCAGCAGCGTGTGCTCAACCACTTCCTTCCCACTGCTCAGGACCTGCCCCATGAGGCTCTCTGGCTGAGGGTTCTGTGCAGGACAGTCACCAGGACATATCAAACCTGCTGAACACTCCCTTTCATCTAGTACACTGAAAATCCAGGCAATTAAAATTCCCCCATCACCAGCTTCTAGAGGGTCCTTCTGGACCATCACAAAAAGCCTCAACCACATTATCCTTTTTTTGGTGATCCATGGCATGCTCGTATTTTTTACTTTAGTTTCACCTTCTGCAGCATTACCACAGAACAATTCCTTCTAAAACAAGCATGTTGTACAAAATTCAATTCAAGATGCAAAGATCACCATTTATAATCTCCAATTTTCAGAAGCAGCCCAGATCATAAATGCTGGGTAGATACAGACGCCTCAGGATGTCAGCTCAGATCATTAGATAAGACACCTCCATCCACCTCAGAAGGAAGTTACCAAACATCACAACCACTTCTTTCTACTTATCGTTATCAGTCAACCATAGAATGGTTTGGGTTGGAAGGGACCTTCAAGATCGTATCGTTCCAACCCCCTGCCATGGGCAGGGACACCTTCCACTAGACCAGGTTGCTCAAAGCATCATCCAACTTTGAACACTTCCTAATTTAGGAATTCCTTGAATTTCCTGATTTAGAGGATTCGGTGTACAGATCAGCATCTTTCAGCTAGTTATTTTTAGCTAAAATAAATACATTCCTCTCCAGCGGGCAGCTGTAAGGAGTTGTCAGGTCTGGTAAAGACTCAGAAAAGCAACATCTTGGTAGCACAGCAGAGAAAAAATGGATTGTTAGAATGGAGCCACATCTTAGTGGTGCGTGTCGAAAGGACAACACTAACAGCATTCACAGCAGTCGGGCCTTTCTGCTGCATTCTGACATGCTCCAGTTTTCTTAATCAAGTATTCTGAAACATGGAAATACAGCAAATTTGTACCAGCAGTATGTGGGAATCAAAGCACTTCGCTGGCCCAAAGAGCTTCATTTAAGATGCACATTACACACAATTTAGTATTTGCTGCAGCACAGCTTTTCACATGTCTACATTTAGAGCCAAAAACCCCTCTATGAACTACCTGAGAGGGTATAACAAACAGACCAAATCCAAGCTACTACTGCCTCACTGTAACTGAACACAAGTACTACACAACGCATAGAGCAGGGAGAGTCCAATAAACCCAGAAAGCTGCTGGAACTGCATCACTGATGATGCACGCAAAACATTGAGCAAGAAATATTTTACCCCAATTAGTGCAGCAGAATGGCTGCAGTGATCTTCTAGGAGAATCTGTGCTGTCTTCTGCAGCAAGGCAACAGATCTGCAATTTTTCCTACTCTTAAATGAACCACTCCTCCCACCTTTGCATTTATAGGATTCTCAAAACCAGCTAGTCTGCTAGATTCAAAGTGGAAACTCTCACAACATGACTCAAGTGACTCATCCGAATGGAAGAGATTCAATTATGACATTTCCTCAGCCTAGGCCAGTGCCTTTCACAGGTATTACAGAAGCTTTAGACATCATTTACTCAATCCCACTAACATCACAGGAGGTTACAACACAAGGAGCTCCTGTTTGCCGAGTTGCCACACTAATATCCTTGTTTCAGGAGGCTGCTGTTTCTAAGTGCAGTGAGGCTCCAAGGCTCCTGCAGCATAAAGCCCTGCTTGTTAAGGGAATCCATCAAATACTCCAGAAGAATTAGAAATGGGAAAAGTATTTTTTCCCATGTTTTAAACACACTCCCCCCCACAAGTATTACTGTTTACTGCAAGGGAATTCTTGCCTCTTCAGCACGCTATTTATTTTTCCAAGGAACAACTTTTCCAGTGCCTCCTCTCCTGCAGGTCCCAAGGCCACACAGCATGAGTGAGGATTGTGGACACACTGTTGACATTCTGAAGTTGGATAGGTTGGCAACAAACATGCCAGGTTTGTCTGCCTCACTCTGGATCTCACTCTGGAGAAAGTAATTGATGGAAGAAACAGCCCTTTACCATCACATAGGTAAAGGGCTACAACTATGCTTAATTTCAATTACCAATTAACTACTGTTAACTTTATGTTGCCTGCTATGCTATATGAGCAGCTCCTTTGCAAAATGCAGAATTTTGTAAAAAAAAAAAAATATTTCTGGATTATTGCATGTCAGCAAGAACTCAGCAGAGGCAGTTCAGAAGCAGTTCAGCATGCAGAAAGGCCTCTGGGGGTGTGGGGAGGAACATCTTTTAAATCCTTTCCCATCTAATCTTGCTGAAGTCCTTAAAACTAAAATGTTGGAAGCTAAAGGTTTTGAAATCTTAGAAAGACTGCCTTGCTGCTGACTCTTCTACACAGCACTGAAGCAGTTTGCTGCTGAGTGATTACAGCCTGGCACTCTTCTCACTTGCTTCATTTCCCCTGCATTCAGTCAGCCCTGCCCTGGGCAGCAGCAGGAACAAGAGGAATCAGAAGAAACCCTGCTCAAGTGTCCCCCACCCTGACCAGTGAGGCCCTGCCCTCTACCTACCACACGGCAGAACTGACTCTGTCCCAGTCCTTCAACTGCCTCTGCCTCAGTACCTGCATTTACTCCTAAAATATACTCACTTTTGTTCAAGTCTGAGGGGGAGGAAGAAAGTTTTCCCAAAGACTCCAGGGATGAAGAGGAGATGGGCAGGCTTTTTCCACAGTTTTCTTCTGGCCATCTAGCAAGGTCTGGCATCAAAACTGAGAACTAGCAAAGCAATTTGTATCCAAAGTTGATCAGCCCAGAAGCAAATAGGTCTGATTTTAGGGCAGCTGTGTACAGCCAATGAGGAAAGAGACTGAACACAGAGCATCTGAGTGGCTGAAGTGGTCCAAAGACTATGACCAGGGAATGGGGAGGGGTCAGGCAGACAGGCCAGGAGGACAGTGGCAGAAGGATGTAACCACTCCTCTGGAAGAGAATCCAGCATTCCCATATCTCCCAACAGCAGGCAAACATCTCAACCTCCTCCTCCACTAAAGTCCCAATGGAAAACGTCAGCAGCTATACATTCTGTAATCCTTTCTCGCTGCTCACTTCTCATTAGTGAAAGCATATAGAAACAATATCAGAAATACTGCAGCTTGCTGCTGAAATGCTAATCCTGCTACCTTAAATCAGCTTCCTTCAGCGTATATAAGCCTATGTGTGCTATCAAGCCAATTTTCCCCACATGACCAACACAGGATGGCCCTGCTCTTCCATAGCAATAGTTGTGACATAAGAGAAACTATGACCCCAATTCACCTCTTAAGAGAAGCTGCAAACTGGGAGGCCAACAGCCTTGGGACTGAAACAAAAGTAAGAAAAAAAGTTAAGGAAAAATGTGACTCAATCACATAAAGGAGTCAGACACAACCCATGTTTCTGCCACAGGGTTCCTAAAAGATCCTGGAAGAATTACATACCCCAAAACATGCTGCAAGTGACCACTTATTTGTTGTCTGAACTGATCTGTACAGCCACACTAACAGTCAAGCCAGACACACTCTGAGTTCAGAGGGATCTGCTGTTTTGACACCATGAACAACCTGAAATCAATCATTACTGAGGTGGAAGGCTCAGTTCAATTCCAAGCCACCAGAATAAAACCACTAAAAACATGAATGTGGTCACCTCTAACAAGGGGACAGTACGTACATTTCATTGTAATGACTGAGAACTGAATTTTGTGCAAGTTTGCCTGTGGACGCTTGCACTCATAAACCAAAAAGCCACATTATTTAAAGTGTTGCTAACAAGGCCTTTGAGAAATAGCTATATTTATATTCCTTACTGCAGCCAGTACATAAAGCAGCTTGACAGTACTGCAAAATAGACCTATTTCTAACTACAGCGCTATGTGGGAGCAGTTGGTGAGAAAAAGCTATCTGCTGGGGTTTTTTGGGAGTGTTACATATGAAATCTAACACTTGAAAAAACTTCCAAAGCTGGCAAAGCATAGGGCAGGCTACTGATGTTGCACATTAAGTTTAATCCACAGAGAAATGAAAATTTTCTGTCGTAAGACTAAAGTACAATTGAAAAACTGACACAGAAGGTCAGCATAGTATCCAACAGGAGTAAACACTGAACACAGGTCCTTTGGGAAGGTCTTTAGAGAGGGCAAGCTGCATGTTCAGCTTTCTGATAACAGTTCATTCAGCCTCAACCAGGCTCAAGTCTGGCATGTTTTACTAGTTTGGAAAAAGTGCCTTGCAAACCAGAGCTGTACATTTCCAGAGCCAGCTTTAAATCAGGAGCAGCGTAGCTGTGTTCACCCCCAGCTAATAAACCTCCCCAGGTCTCAGCTAACTCCACAAATAACCAGCTCAAGCCTCTTTGTACCACATCACCAGAACTGGGAACAGGGTCAGCTTAACTGCATTAGGTCTTAGCAACATTGGTTGCCAGCCCCAGTGAACTCTTAATGACTGATTAATTTTGTACAGTCATTAAGAGTTATCCGAAAGTACACAATAGGTGTTTAATAGGCATGGGCATGCAGTGCATCTTCGTTAAGGACACAGTGTGTTGGTCGTGCTGTCTCTGCAATGGCTGTGATGGGGCAGGAGATTCCTCATGCAGTCTAAAGCCTGCCAGTGCAATGTTTTGGAGGAAACCTGAATCAGCCGTCAGCACTAGATCCGTGTTGAGTGTCAAGCGGACATAGTACGTCTAATCCGAGATATCACGTGAAGTCTCAAAGTAAGATTCTTCCTATCAAATTACAGCCTTTGCCCTTGCTTTCCTCTTCAGGAAAAATCCTGTATGACAACACACAATTCATCTTCCTCTCAGAGAAGAAAATGATTTTGGATTCTAATAAATTTGCTTGATTTTTAACCACCGCAGGAAAGAGCAAAACACTTTGCTTTGCTCTCCTTCCCAGTACAGAGCACCTGCCCGTGCTTTACAGGAATGATGTCTCAGCATTGCCAAGTGCCCCCAGGAACACACGAACTATCTTTTGTTAAAACACCCAAACCATGACCTGTGCAACCCTCTACACCCAGTACTGAGTCCCACAAGCAGCTCCAACATGGACACTGACCACTGGATCAACCTTTTCCTGCACCTAAACTTACACTGAGAGACTCACAGACCATCTGTTACTACAGGTCAACACATGGAAATTGGTACATTGACTTAGGAGTTGGGTCTCTCCACCTCAGTGCCTGGCATTCCGGATAAGCTCAGGACTGGATTCTTGCGCTAAAGGAGAAGAGGAAAAATGAACAAGAAGCTTTCCCCTGCAGGCTCGCCAGCCTTCAGCTCAGGAGCTCCTTGGGTCAGACGTGGTTCCTGTGAATTTGGTAACCTCAAACAGATTTCTCCTCCATGAGCTTGTCCAGACTCCCTTTGAATCCATGTAAACTTCCAGCACACATAACATCCTGTTAGAGGGAGTTCCCACAACTTAATTACACATTGTGTAAAGCCACTTCCTTCAAACTCAAGATTGTCCCTATTAGTTTCTTTTACTGCCTCCTAACTCCGAAATGGAAAGGGAGTGAACAATTTGCCTCCACTCACCCTCTTCCTGCTGCTCACATAACAGCCTTTCTAGACTGAAGCATCCTAACATATCAAGCTGGTTAGTGTTTGTTTTTTTTAATTACCTTTACACCTTTGACAGTAGTGACTGTCTACTCCTGGCATAAGGAGTAGCAAAGTGGTAGAGGTGTCACGGTGAAGTGCTTCAGGCAGGAGCGCGCTTGAGAGCCCAGCAGCGCAGCACTGTGTACCTTCCCATCCCACACTGTCCATCAGAGCTCCAAATGCCCCAGGGCTGCTGCACCTCAGCTCCAGGAGCAGGAGCCTTAAATCCATTCACACAGCATCAGAGAACCACACCCTGAGCTGCGTTTCAAGTGCAAACAAGCCACAGCTTCGTTAATTCCCCAGTAGGTTTCACCCAGTGCATTAACTCAAGTGCAGACCATCTTGACTTTAAAATAGCAGTAACAGAGAATCCCATACCATGCTCCTCACTCCAGCAGTCAGTTACATTTTCTGCATTATGATGAGGTTTTTCTTGTCAGCTCCTCACTTCTTCAGCCTCTGCAAATTTCCTATTACTGGCACTTTGCATTTCTTCCAGGTGACCACTAAGAAACACAGCCCAAGAGCCCAACTCCTTCGTGCTCTCACCACACACAGACTCACTTAAGCCTCCACTTGCCTTTTACAGCTGCCCTCTCTCTACTAAATTTAATCTGAACCATATTGATTTTGTTCTGGCTTAGTTTCTCACTGAAAATGACATGCAATTACTGTCAAGTGCTAACTGAAGGCTAAGATGAACATTTGCACTTAAGAACCAAACTAAAACAATTAACACCACTTGTTTCTATTTCCCCCAGTCCAGGCTGAGTGACAATGCCTTAATTCTTTCCTGAACGCTTTGTTACTTATTCCATTATTGTACCTGGGATTGATGTCTTAGTCTGATGGGATTATAATCATTAAGACTGTCCTACTTCTCTTCATTATTACTGCATATTAGCATTCTCTCAAACTCACACTGCTGCAGTATGTAAAGAGCTTTCTGGAAAAAAAATTACATAAACCCCTTCCATTTTCAGGCCAGAGATCTTCAGAGCTAAGATATATATCAAAACAGAGGTGTCAATTAGCAAGTCTGGTCAGATTAGGTGTGCAATATCATTCTACCTTTTTTTTTTTAACCTAATAGGATAATCAAAATACCTGATTATGTGGAAGTTCCCTGTGTATAGATAAATAACTGCCAAAAGATAGGAAACCAGGCAGAAGAAAATGCTCAGCACGCTCAGAAAAACACCCGTGGAACCTGCACAGCTCAAAATTCATAAATGACCTGGAAAAGCGAAGAAAAATAGCTATACAACAAAATTTACTGATGATGTCAAGATGCAGAGGTAATAAACCAAAGGGCTGTGATGGATTTCAGAACTTTAACAGGCTCTGTGCCTTGGCAATAAAATTTGAGAGAAATGTGAAGTGATATGCAACGTAAAAACCAGATTCAACTTCCTACGTGAAATGATGGACTGGGAGCTGATCACTGCCGCTCAAGCACAGTATTTAAAGGTTATATAGTTAATTCCTTTAAAATACAACCTCAATACTCCAAAGGGCTACAATTTTAAAGATTCCAGTAATAGGAGAAAAGGAACAAACCAGAAACCATTAAGATGATGTCAGAATCCATCGCATGACTGCATCTTCTGATGTGTGCAGCTGTGATCCTCCCCATGTCAAAAGGCTATAAATGAACTGGAAATGACTCAGAGCAGGGCACACGGATGATTAAACTACACAGCAGTGACCATATGAGGAACAACTACAGCAGAACTGGAAAAAGGACAGTCTGGAAGAGACGCAGCCACAGAAGAAAATAACTGGATGCTTCTCTCAGACCCGAAGGAGAGGTGAGCAAAGCTGGGGCCTGAAACCAGGACAAGGGTACAGGGGATGAGCCAGCTTGAGAGCAAAGGCAGTCAGGCCTCCCAGCAGGACACATGGCAAGGCCTCACCAAATTTCAACTTCTTAGATCCAAAATATCATAGTCATTTGAGTTCCTTTTTCCTCCCAGTTACTTTCCATGATTTTGAGCCTCTGTTTTCTATTTTCTATGTTCAGTTACTACTTTTCTCTTATTTAATCTGTAGGGCTTTCTTGCACTGTTTTTTAAGCGTGAACAAAACAGATGCCTTCATTTCCTTTCCAAGCCAGGTTATTTAACTCACATCCAACACTTGGTAAGAGAAAAATACCGCAAAAGAAGGTTCCTGAAAGATCTTTTTAAAGCATGTTTAAGTCAAAATTTTTAAAAACTAAACCAGCAATACGTGTGAGCAAAACTCTGTCTTAACACGGTCAATGTGCATCCTCTTTTGTTAGCACCAAACTTAGCAAAGTGCTCCTGATCAACTACCTGCAAAGTTCACCCCTGTGCTGTTCACCTCCCTATTGCTCTGGAATCAGTAAATTAACATCATTTCAGAACCCAGGGAAGAAGACTAATTCGAGCATTTCTCCCTTGTCTTCCTCCACCACAAGTCCCTCTCCAAGGCTGAAGGCAAAGCTTGGATTTTGGGGGCAGAAAGCAGGATTTTGTCCTCAGGATCTGTGGCTGCCACTGCTGTCCTTGCCCCTCACGGAACATTCTTGCTCATTTGTCCCCACTGACTACATCTTTGCTATCTGAAGGCACAATGACTTACGAGAGCACTACTCTTATGCAATACCGAGTCCCAAGATTACTTTGCACAAAATGAGATTAGGGCTTAATATTGAGGTAATTATAGTAGATCTTTGGATTTCCATGCGTGTGTAATCTGCAAAACACTTTGCATTTGGGCCAGATTTTTCTGGGTGTCCTCTCTTCCCAGACACTTGCCGCATGTCAGATGGGATGTGGGGCACCTCACACTGAGCAAGGCAGCTTGGGCGAGGTGGCTCTGTCTTCAGGCACTGGCAGTAAAGCACATATGGACAAGAAAAACTAACACTAACTTTTCCAGACAACCATCTTCTTGTACCCACAACTGACACTCACCTGTGTTCCTTCCTCCTCTCCTCCCACCACAAGACATCTGTTGAAACTGCACTGGTTCAGATCAAACACCAAGCAAGCCCAACACTGCCTGACACATGCAGGTATGTCTCAGAGAGAATAAAAAAAGCAGCAAATACATTGACACCTCTGCAAGTGTATTTTCTCAGTTGCCAGCTTGGGGGTAATTTTTTTTTTATTCTTTTTGCCCAACAGCCCATTTCACAGTGTTTTCTCCAGTGATTTCATCTGTTTGGTTCTGAAGCCACGTAAATCGTTGTCATTCAAAGCACTCTGTGGTGCTGCATTCTGCAGTCTCAGTGCAGACTCAGGGAGAGGCATCACCAGTTTTGATCTGGACCAGACTGTGCTTGGTCATGTCTTTGCCAAGCTGAAGAGTTCCAATCTTTTTAAGCACCCCTTGTATGGAATCCATTCTTTATTTCTGATCACTTCTTTCAGCCTCATCTTTGCTTTTCCAGTTGCAATGCATCTCAAAGCACATCTTTCTTGGTGCCAACCCACTGTAATCAGTGTGTTGAGGACTAAGAGCCATGATGTTATCCCTCTGTTTTCCTTTCTCTATGCCTTTCCCAAAGCCCCTCATACAAACTCATATGATCACTGCTGAACACTAAACTTCCATTTTCACAGAATTTTGGCAAGCTCATCCTTTTAAGTGGCAATAATTAACTTTCACCCCATCAGTGCATAAACAAATTAAGATTACCCCCCTGCTTTGTATTTATCTGGAACAAATTTCATTCGGCATTTTGCTGCCTGTAATTCAGTGTCAGAAGGACAAGCTGTAATTCTTCTTTATCAGCTCCTGTCTTTTCTTCTCTTCCTCCTCAACACCTTTCTCACCAGATCATTTATGAATATGATGAACAGTAGAGGTGTAACACAGATCCCTTTTTTTCTCCTGTCCCAAACTTCCCTTCTCTGTGCTTCCCAAGTCATTCAGAACCTCTGGTAGATATGAGCTGCACCATTTCCTTCGCAAAAGCCACACTGGCTTTCTGCTATTTTAAGTTGTTCGTCCATCTGGTTAGCTTTTTTTGTCTTTTATTTTTTAAAAAGACTGAACTGGGATATCCTGCTGAACTATCTTTAAGAACTGCTACCACGTAAATCCTCTTCTATTTCTCTGGCTTCGAGGTATTGAGAAGTTACACTGTGTAATTAGTAATTAGGTCACTTCAGGCCCGAATTTCCTTTGGAACCCCTGGGCAAGCACCATCTGGTCTTGGCATCTTGTAACTGTATTTATCACTTTGCTCTATAAATTACTTTGCTGACAATTCAAGCAGAGACAGATCTTCCAACGAGTCCTGTTCTCCATAAAGAAAAATCTGGTACTGGGAACCTCTCTGGACTCCTGGACTCCTCCATGAGAAACAGGAATGCACATAAGTCATCTTTCTACTCATGGCTTCATCATCAAATATTTCTTTCACTTCTTCATCTATTGGCCCTCCAAACTCCAGCACCTTTCTTGTTTCTGATAAACTTGGAATTTTTTTTTTTTTTTGCTATTAGTATGATGTTTCTCACAGTCTCTCTGGCAGGTCCTTGTATTTTTCATTTGACTTGCCAGGGTTCACGTTCTTATTTACTTTTCTGGTCAACTTCATGACTTAAACTTTCTGAAAGGCTGTATTCTTATTTCTAATACTTTCTTTATCCCAAACTGCATGCTCATTCTCATCTGTCAACATTCCACAGTATAATTTAAAATCCTCCCAACAACATTTTCAATTTCAAGCGCTGAAGCCTAGTTCTGCTGTGGTTTACATGGAACCCAGCCTTTCCAAACAGCTCTTGGACTGAGCTTCAAAAAATGAGCCAATTCACTTGGTCAGCACCCAGTCAAGATCCCACTGTGAGACGGCCTTCTCACTTCCCACAGTTTCAACAGAGCAGACGGGAGGTGAAGAATAAAGAGCCTCCAGGTGTAAAATACACGAAAAATGAAATGCTAGCAAAGAATGCAAACAGAGATAGCTGGTACTTGGACAGCTGCTAGTTCTTTCAAGCCATTGACACGTACAAAGACAACCTTCCTCAAAAGTGTGAAGGTGAGGAGGAGGAATCCCTTTGTACACATCCACACTAACAACCTGCTCCTAATGTGACAGTTCAGGCCAGGTGAGACAGAACTATTTATGGTTGCGAGGCAGTGCTAATTAACTGAGCAAAGAAACTGAATTGAGCCCTGTTTCTGATTAAAAAACAACAATAAAAAAAGCAAGCAGAAAACCCACAACTGTCAGAGCCTGAGGAAAGCAAAACCTCATATTTGGTGTACTGCCCAATTTTACTGGGTATACTTGTGACTCTCCATCTGTTCCTTTTACAAGGGACCTTGGTCATGAAAGGTGGTCAGAGAAAGACAGCAAACCTTCTTCTGATTACTTTAATTAGATGATTCACTTAGGAAGGACTGGCTGTTAGTTGTGTGGATGGCAAATATCTTAATTAAAAGGTGGTCTATAGATATCTTTGTTCAACTTTTATAGTCTCAAATGTCCTTCCCAAATGAGAATGTGGTGATAGGAAAAGGACTGAAGAGGGGATGGACATGACACTGTCACTCCACCAACTCCAGTTAGCTTTTGGTACTTTATTCACAGTTCAGAATGAGTGGTAACAGAGATCCCATCAAGACCAGAAGGCACCCAGACACCAAACAGTAGTGTCAAAGTAGCAGTAGCTTAACCAGTGTACCACAGACAGTATTTTGGGATATTTTTGCTTATTTTTGAGATTAACTGAAAAGTAATAAGCAACTACCTCGTTCTATTTAGCTACCCACTATTTATAGCAGGAGAGGAATTACACCAAAAGACCAGGAGCAGAGGATCTTCATCATGCACTCAGGTGTGTGCAGGTGCGTAGCTGTACCCTGGGAATGAGGGTCAGCTGTCACTTGGTGCATTTATTTTGCGCTCACTGCGCCGTTCTGTATTACAGAGTTTCACCCTTATTATGTGTTTTACTAGGACAAGCTCATCATGGATTAATTTAATATTTCAAGGGCACACTGGCTGTACTTTATCAACATGCTAACTTCCTCAAACTCACCCATTACACTTCTCCTCCACGTTAGTTCAAACTGCATTTAAAGACACATTGTAAGGCAACAGAGCAGAACATGAGAGAGATGAGATTTAGCCTTACAGGTAAAGGATGGTGTCCAAGTGGAGGCTTGGAAAGAACCTGATGATACCACAGCAGCAGGGAATAAAATATTAGAGAAACTGAGAAGGTACAATTGGCTCATGAAAAGGCAGCCGAGGTCAGAAACGTCTAGGGCAGAGCACACCACAGACACGGTGTGAAGAAGACCCCACAGGGTTCTGGGCAATGTAAATACATTGAGAGAGAAAGATTAAGTGTGAAAACCAGAAAAATCAAAAGTTTCTATCAGAAAAATGAGGGAAGATGATGATACTTCCAAGACCCCTCCAAAACGTTTTCATTTGGACTTTGCTTATCTAAAGAGCCATCACCAGTCCTACATCCTGGTGGCGGTTAAGATCATTTAGGATGTTTTTACTGTCAATTCCTGGCTCAGAGAACTCCCCGCCTCTGGCGCTCGGCTGCTGTGGCACTCGGCCAGAGCGTGAGCTTGGTGAACGAGGAGGGATAACATGAGAGCAGCTCAGCTGAGCTCTGCTGTGACTGAATTTATTTTGCCTCTTGTGGGAAGGTGCATTCATGTCTTGAAAAATTATTTAAAAAAACCCCGTGTATTCTAGTCTTAAATTATATAAATCACCCATTCAAATTAATTTATGTCAAACATTTATGCTGAATACGCTGTTAAACATTCCAGTGAACTAATTAAAATGAAATAAGGCTAATGTTTTTCTTTTTTTAAACATGCAGCCTCGGTCCAAATCAGTACCAGAATTAGACTCTGTATATTTGAACGAGAAATGCCAGTGCTGTGTGGCTTGAGACCTGGGTAGGGCCAGAACATGGCAGGAGGAAGGCACACATGTATCAGAAGAGCCTTCAACAGAAAGCAAATATTTTCACAAACAATCTTTTCAGGGAGGGAGAGACTTCATATTTCCATATTGGAAAAAATCCCCAAATAAAGCCATCAGAGAACCTAATATTGGGTCACAAGCAACATCTAGGGCACTTAAAATTAACTTTTGAGATTTCTGAGATAAAAAGATAGTAGAAGTGTGCTTCTAGAAGAAGTTCACCATTTCAAAGTCACACAGATGGCAGAATTGATACTTAGGTTAAGCTCTGGGGGAAAAAAAGGCAACAACAAACTTAACATTCCCTAGGGAGGTCTTAGGGTTTAATTTTCTCCAAATCCTGCATCACACAGGGAAAGGGTGGGTGGGAACCACTGCTCATGAAGGCTTCCCTGGAACAAACAGGTGAACTGTACCAGGAGAGAAACAAAAGCTGGATATGAGGCAGCAACTGAAAACAAACAAACCCCCATTCCAGACACCTCTTAAAGGGATATCAAAGTAGCTGTGGTATCATTTGGTCGGGAACAATGCTTCATCCTGAGTGCCTGTAATAACTAACTCTGCAAACCTCTGGGAGAAGTTTTTTGGTCTTATTTTTAAAATCCAAACACAGCTGAAGTAGTCTGGAGGTTCCTCTCGCCCCCGAAGGAATGGCTTTCCCGGCAGAAGAGGTTTATGCAGGGTGTAGTTTAACACCGGGCAGTTCTCAGCCCAGGTAAAGCTGTCGGGGACTCCGCTCGTGTCACACCACCCGCGGCGTTTCCCCGGCCTGCTGCAGCCGCCCCACCAAAAAAACACCGCCCAAACTTTCCAGTTTCACTCCAAAGGCCGATTCCTCCCCAAGCTAAAAGTTCAACGGCGCACAAATCCCTGGCAAGCCCTCCGCAGGCGCCCCGGCACGGCCCCGAGTGCGGCGGGGGGCCCGGGACGACCCCCGGCTGCGACCCCCGGTGCGG
>WEIT01035435.1:158056-171134 GCA_013389985.1 Dryoscopus gambensis
CTATTTATGCCGCGCGCGCTGGGGAGCGGCGGGGATGGAGCGTGGTGTGGCTGTCTCCTTCCCTTCGGGGCTGCTTCTGCTGCCGGGCTCCCTGCGGCCTCGCCAGTGCCTGCCTCGTGGGGACCTGTCGATGCCGGGTGCGGCCCCTCCGCACCAACTGGAGGAAAGGCGGCTGTGGTGGGAACTTGCATCGCCATGCCCCGTTTGCCTATGGGCGGTTCGGTTCCCCATTTCTTCCAGTGGAGTCACGCCTCGGGTCCTGTGCCTGGTTCTGGGCACTTCAATTCAAGGGGGACATTGAGGGTCTGAAGTGTGTCCAGAGAAGGGCAGTGAGGCTAATGGAGGGTCTGGAGTGTAAATCCTATGAGGAGCAGCTGAGGGTGTTTAGCCTGGGGAAAAGGAGGCTCAGGGGTGACCTTGCCACTCTGCACAACTCCTGACACAAAGCTGAAGCCAGGTGGGAATCGGCCTCTTCTGCCTGGTGGCTAGTGACAGGATGAGAGGATGCAGTCTCAAACTCCATCGTGTTGGACATTAGCAAGAATTTCTTCACAGAAAGGGTGATTAGATGTTGGAATGGGCTGCCCAGGGAGATGCGGAGTTGCTGTCCCTGTAGGTGTTTAAGGGCAGCCTGGCTGTGGCACTCTGCCATGGTCTGCTTGACATTGGGGAGTTTGGTCATAGGTTGGATTTGATGATCTCAGGTCTTTTACAACCTAATTGTTTCTGTTAAAGGTGGCTGAGGATGGTGGTATCAAAGCACCCTGTTTGTCTGTGGGCCTGTTTATTCCAGTGGAGCAGATGAGCTCTGCTCCTAGCATGCACTGAGCAGAGCTATTGGAGCTGGAGGAAACTGAGGGGACTCACAGGCAGCACAGGGCAGGGGCTGGGAGAGTTGGGCTCACTGACAGCATCTCCTGAGTATGTCTGTGGTGAGCTTAATGGGAAGGAGTGCCCTCATCCCAGGATGCAGAGCCCTGTGGGTGATGCCCTGCAGGAAGGGTACTACTTTATCATTGTTTCCTTGCCCACCTGAGATGGTTCAACAGGTGGAACTGCCCTCAGGGGACCCAGGGGGCATCACTGCAAAGGGAATGTGTGTATGGAGAGGGTTGATGGCAAACAGCCCGTGCTGTCTCTCAGGGTTCCCTTGAGAACTGGCACAGCAGCCTTTAGCTGGCATTTGGCGATGGGCTGTTTAACCGGGGCAGTCCAAGAGAAACTGGTGCTGTGCTGGTTCTGGTGCGTGATCGCAAATGTTCCTCCCCATTCCCTCATCTGACAGCATTTGCCTTGCCAGCTAACTTTAGCCTGACCTTTTTATGGACTACTCTGGTGCCAGTAGGGTGAAGGTGCTGGTTAGCCCCTCTCAGTAAGCAGGTCCCTGGGACTGGCTTGCTCTGTAAAGCATTGCAAGGAAGGTGACTTGATCAAACAGACATTTAATTCTAACTGCTAAATGGTTTTTACAGCTTGGTACCAGTTCTTGATGGATGACTGACAATGTGCACAGTCAGAGGTCCATGATAGTTTGTTCTGTGGCTGACCAGTACACCTCCACCTCTGATGCTGAGACAGAAGTTCATTTGCCTGAAGTCCATAGGGAAATTACCTGTGGTTTGGACACCGGCTTGATGGGGCTTGAACCAGAAATCAGTTATTTCTAGGCCATAGGTTCTTTTCATAATTGTTTTTATTACTGTTTGATAGAGATCCTTGTGGCCTATTACTTTTTTTTTCATGATCCATTGGGAAATTTGGCCTTTGTTTGCAAAACACTGTCAGGTGTTTTGATCACTGTGTGTGTGCTTCCTTTTCCTAGCAGTAGCTCCTTGCCTGAGGGAGGGCACTCACTGAATTTGGATGGGTCTGTGGCTGCAGGTCCTGCTCTCTCAGGTGGGCACTGTTTGGGCATGATGTTAATGAAAGTACTTCAGGAGCTGATTTTTCCCAGTTCGGTGGATAAGTAGCTTTTAATGGATTCAGAACTGATTTTAATCAACGTAGCCAACAAGCTCTACTGCCAGCAATGAGGATCCTCAGTCTAACTCTCTCTGTAAATCACACCTTCTGAAGGTGTCTGTAGTGTGAACTTGCCACCTTCTCTTGTCTCTGTGTGTTATTGTTCAAAAGTCTTCATCCTGACTTTCACAATGGCCAGGACCCCAGTAGGTTTTCTGCTTCAAGGGTGAGAAGGTGCTGCAGAAGTGCAGCTCTTCTCACATGACACGTGGACACTTTGCTAAAGCAATGTATTCAGAAACAATTCATTTGGTCATAAACATAAGTCCCTCCCTCCTCCTCTCAATTTTTTTTTTGCCAAGATAAGCACCCATACAGGGCAAAAAATGGTTTATTAACTGAGTGCCATGAACAGCTAAAACACCCCTGAATATCTCTTGCAGATATTTTTATTACAGAGATACCTTTTGCAATCAATTCCACTTAAGTCAGACAGTCTTTCAAGTGTGTTTATGGCTATCAGAAAAAAACCCAAGAACTGAGAAGAAATAATAGGAAGCAGTAGCTGATCCCGCCCCCCCCCCCAGGGAATGTACCATGGGTTATATTTTTGGTCAAGCTGTACACTTGACTGAAGAGTAAATATAGTTTCTGTGCCAGGAAACTGAGAGCTTCCTTCAAACACCACAGCACTGATATGATTTAGTAAGAGTCCTTCCATAACTTACCCATTAGTTAATTGCTTTATAATTCACTTTTAAAAGTCTTGTCAGAAACTGGGAATGGTATCTAGAAATGTTTGCCAACCAAACATGATGATATGTCAATATTGTCTTTATTCTAGAGCTATAAGATGAACAGTGCAAAGCATCTGTGTAGCACAATAAAAGTGTGGGTTTGTATCTGCTGTTTAATAAAAAACAAACAAACAAAAAACCAAAACCAGTCCAAAAATCCCCGACAACTTATCCTTCCCAGCTGATTAGGATATCCAGCTCCTAATGTCAAGAGCTTTTATCTGAACCCAGGCAGCTCAGATTCATAAAGGATGAAAATTAGCAGGTCAAGCCAAACATGCCAAGTGTCTTCTGTTTCCTCATATGTGGCCTAATTAAGCAAATGGGAACTCTCCCAGTGGTGCCAATATATATATAAAAAAAGTAAAACAGCAGAGTCCAAACCAAAAGGAGATCTATTTCTTCATGTAGGACATCAGTCTTCCTCTCTGCCTAGTCGGTACCGCATTTAGGCCAAGTGCAGGCCTTGATGAAGTTAGTTTTTGATCTGCCTCACAGATAAAGAATCCTGAAGGGCAAGTCACCTGTCTGAAGTCCTAAAGGAAGTGGCCACCTTGAAAGCCAGTCCTTTAGCCTCCTGCTTCCCTCTTGCTGTAGCAATTAACTCACTTGTGTTTGCCCATGGGTGGTAGTTTGCAGCTGGGCCCATGGGTGCTTTGACGCGTTGCTGTCGTGACAGCCCTGACGAAAGGGAGAATTCCCGTGCTCTGGATAGGATTTTCACAGACCAGAGCACTGCCTGTTCACACAGGTAGGGAAATCCAAAGCCTGTGATATGCAGAGGGAGAGCAGAAGCTCCAAAAAGTTGCTGGCCTCTAGTCTAACGCAGGCTCTTAGCTGTGATTGGAGAAAGGACGCCTACGAGCCCCAGATCAGTGCAGCTGAAGTGTCTGACACAGGCATGGGTTTGTGTGGGCACAGGCACCTCCGAGGTCGCATCGGTCAGGCTTTCCTGTTGGAGGACTGCAGGAGGAGAAAGCAGCTCTGTATTCCTGCTGAGAGAATCCCTGGTGTGGAAAGCCTTGAGGCTCAGAGGAACACCGGTCTTCCAAGAACTCTGGGTCTCCAAGCTTGTCCTCTGCCTCCATGGGTGCAGCAAGCACTCTTTAGAATCCTGTAGCAAAGCTGTCAGAAAACTCTGTGATCTGTGTTCCCTGTCCAAGGGTGGGTTCCTCCTGGTCTCCTGAGGTGAAGATGATTTACTGCCTGAATTGAAAGTTTATCTTGCATCCCTACCTGGGAATGTGTATCCAGGAGGCTGTACCTCTCAGAGACCCTGGCTGGCTCACGGGCATGACAGCTCCAGACTGCAGTGACTTGCACGATCTCATCCCTTAATCCTGGTGTGACCCACCTTCCTGTCTTCCACAAATAGGGCACAAGCAGCTCCTCCTGCAGTTCTGAAAACCTTTCCTATATTTCGCTATCATCTTGTTGCAAGTCATTTATTCTTCCATGCAATTCTTTCAGCTTGTGTCTCAGTTGAAAGCGGAATTATTTATTTCACACCAACACAGCAGCTTTGCTTTAAGCTTGTACATGGCATTTTGCTGGCTTTAAGTGAGCAGTAGCTGCTGTGGCAAGAAAATGCAATGGCAGTAAGTTTACTCTGTGGTATGTTCAGAGAGACTTAACTGAATTAGAAACCTATCAGAAAATTGTAGTTTGACTAACAGGCAGCAAGCAAGACCAGTGAAGTTCAGTTTATGCTCAAAACCAAAATTATTCCAGAACTTTGAGTTTGGTAATGGAGCAGAACAGAGAAAATTCAGACATGTTTAGTTGGATCCAGTAATAACTCTATTAGACAAATAATAATGCTTTGTAAAACAATAGAATATAGAAAAGAAAGGAATTAGACTATTTCAATTGTACAGTAAGGCATTTAATGTTAAACTCTTTTTGTGCACTTTTTGAGATAATTTGATTGTTTTCTTTCTCTTTTCTGAATTTAGAAATATTTGGAAGAGCTCTAGTGAATTGTGGTAGAAATAAAAGTTAAATGAAACCCCTTTCGCGTCTATTTTTAAAGGGCAAACAGAAGAGAATATATTGATATAACTTGATCCCGAAATAATTAAATTTCCCGAACATTTTACTAGGATGTCAAAATTGTGTTTTCTGCGACATGCCTATGCTCCCCTTTTCCAGTTTTGTTTCAAGAACCAGCAAAAAACCCCTTGGTCTTAAGCATGGGGCACAAACATTCAGCACATGCAACACTCCACTTAAATCCTAGGCTGGCTTGTGAGCAGAGGGAGCACATCAGGGATAACAGCCCCCTGAGACTAAGTTGTCACATGGGATTTCATCCTGCCATGAAATGCTCAGTAAATCCAATATTTTCTTCACAGTCAGAAGGGAAGGACCAGTGGGTTCCCCCTCAGTGTGAAACTGTGTGGGAAGGACAGACAGAGCCAGGCCTGCCAGTGACCTACAGGAGCCTGCAGTCTTGCCTGAGCAGGACACTGCCTGTGCTCTGCTGCCTTCCTGCTGTCTCCCGCTGCATCCTGGAGAAGCCAAGGCACAGAAGGACCACAGCAGGACACCTGGCATGTGCTGACACAGCTGGAAGGGGAAGGAAGTCCTGGCCGTGCCCTGCTGCTGTGTTAGGCTCCCCCTGATCAGCTGCAGCAAGGCAGGATGAGAACTGAAGTTTTAATAGCGCTGGTTGCATCTGGCTGGGGGGCCCTGTAGCACTGGGAAGCTATTCTGGAGACTTCCCCTGCCTGCATTCAAAAAATGGGAGAAAATGCATAATACCCTCGGTTATTCAAGTCCCCTGCTCCAAGGGACACTAGGACAGACTTTTAGGCCGCTTTTAGTCCTTTCTGACAGAGGAGGGAGCTGTCAGCTCAGCGATGAGCTGCTCAGCAGGCAGAGGTGCCCACCTGGGAGCCGGCTAGGCTGTCTGGGCAGCCCACTGAAGGGACGTGTTCAGCTCGACGTGCAAGAGATGGAGCTAATTTGGAAGTGCTCAAATCTTCCAAAGTGCTTTAAGTGGATGTATGGGGTGTTTGTGTCCCTGTACAGTGAAGACCACAGTCACCAGTTGACAGTGGGAGCAGTGGGCCCGAGAAGCTGTTTGGAGGCAGAACATTTGGCAGTGGGATCTTGCAGTTTTTGTTGCTGTAGCAGTGTCCCCCTCCACTGTAGCAAGAGTCCCTAGAAAACTGGACAACACCTTCCTGCCAGTGTCCAGAGCCAGAGCACCCTCCTCTGTGCCACAGCAATGCAAGCAGCCCTTTTATCTGGGAGACCTGCCAGGCAGCAGAAACAGGCAAGGAAACAGCTACATTAAACTGGTCTGAGGTTGACTCAAGCCAACGTGGACTGGTCTGAAGTGGAATAACAACCTGATTCTATCTGCTGTTTCTCCTGGTACAACCCGTCAGCAGCCTTCCTGCCTCAGCCAGTGGCAGTGTTGCGAGGTATGGCTTAATTACAACCCTGAAATAAAAAGAATTTCTTCATTAGATGTTGCTTTACAACTGCATCAGTCATCTTCTGTCCAGCTGCTGGTGGCAGGGCTCCAAGTGGGCTGAATGGGGCTGGTTTGGCAGGTACGTGGAGTGGTGGTGGTTGGAGTGCGCAGCTGGGCAGAACAGGGCTGAGTCAGAAGCTCCCAGTGACGTTGCTAAATTCAGTTTGCCACAAAGATCTTTTTCTCCTTCCTGCTGGAGCTGTCTTTATGCAGTCTTTCTGCCTTCAGAAATGTGGCTCAGCCCCAGTTTCTACGAGTCACACGTGCTCATTCATTGGCCGTTGGAAAAAGGGGAGTGAGAAAATGTGGTGTCTGTGTTACATGTTTGGGGACTGGTTTCCATCATGCTTGTCCTCTGGCAGCAGTTAGGTGACAAAGATTGAAAGCATGTCTTCCCACCCAGGGTATTGTCCTTTATTTCTCAAGCCACAGAGATAATCCCTGTCAGATGACTTCATTTTAAATTGTAGTGAGACCCTGAACTGATGATTTAGGAGCATGCACTGTCTTTGTTGTGGTTCTGGGTTTGGTGTGTTGCTTTGTGCCCAAGAAAGATGGATTGTTACTCAGCCAAGGCTAAATGTGGAGGTAATACCAAATACTGTATGAAATGGACTCTCTTCCCAGCCCCAGTCAGTCCTCCAGTCCTCCAATTCCAAATTCTTCTTTCCCCCAGGAACTGGTGCTAGAAACCAGCAGCCTTTCCTCTGCCTCAGTAGTGCACAAGCATCAGCTTAGTGTTAATGTTCTGATCTAGGCTGGACTAATGGCAAGCCTTGTGTGTCATGTACAGCACAGACTGACTCACATCAGCTCACTTGATCACTTATTCCAGGAAAAATAACACTCAAATTTGCCAGGGAACTGTCCCTGACACACTGAAATATTTGTGAATTCAAAGCTTTTGCAACTTGGAATGACAATTTCTGGACATTTTCCTCTAAAATTGTTCATATGAAATGTGAGGCTTGTACAAAGAGCCTTGACAGACTCTTCAATTTGAGAAGAGTTTAAAATAGATCACTTAGACCAAGTGTTCCAGGTAACTCAGCTCAGACTAATGTAGAGTTGCACAAAAACATCCCAAGGGAAAACCAAGGTATAAACTTGGGATTTAATCTCTCCATTTCATGCCAAGTTTTTTTAAACAATACTTTAGCCTCAGTAACCCAGGAAAGGGCTGTATCTGTTTGGAAAATATGGCTTTTCTCAGTGACAGACTTAATGCCATCCTTTCATGTTGGAGGTTTTTTTCTTTTTTTTTTGGTCAAGAGGCAAAAGGTACAGGAGCAAACACTGCAGAGGCATAAAACTTCCTCTCTTGTATGCAAGGAGCAGAGGTTTCATAATTAAATGAGGAAAAAGCTTGCTTTTGGGCTTATGAGTTTTGGCACAAGCCCCTGTGGGATGTGTGTGACTGGCCCTCCCCAGCCTCTGCACAGTGTTGCATTTCTTTACAAAAATAGGACCTTTGCTGGTACTGGAGTAAACAGAGGAAAATGTAGGGGAAATGCGCCGGGCAAGGGGGAGCAAACTGGGTGTGACGTGTGGTGGATGGCTCTGAGTTAACTGCTACACCTGAGTACCTCCTTTTAATTTAAATCCTAAGGCCATATCCCAAGGCTGGAGACCCTCCTGCTCTCTCAAAGTGATTCTGTAAGGGTTTCTCAGATGTGGCTGACTGATCCTTGACTCATAGCAGGACCAGAACCACCTCATAAACTGTTAAAATCTTGGGAAATTGATTTAGCTGCAAAAACAAAAATCCCTCAAAATATGCGAAGTTGAGCCTATGGCCATGACACTTGGAGGAGAGAAAGGAGGTCACGTTGAGGTGGAATAATGTCAGAAATCGCCTGTGTTAAATAGCTTTTACTATCAATGGTGTCTCCACTACAACATGAGGTAGTAGGAAAAGAAAGGGGAAAATGGGAGTATAAATAATCAGGGTTTCTGGAAGTCCTTTTGGAACCCCTCCCCCTCCTCAGATTTACAGCAGCTACCCACAGATGTTCTGTAGTTAGAAGAGTCTCATGAAGTATTTTTGCAAGACAGGTTTTTTGCCAGGAAGGAGATGAAAATCTTAAACCAAAAATGTCTTTTGACTTTAAATTTGGAGTTGTTGTCACAATGATAATTCTTTAGAGAGATGCCAGAGAGGTTTTTAAAAGTGCTGTTTATACATGTGCATTAAAAACGTGTACAACATGGCTATAAGAAATTAATTTTCTGGTTTTGAAGCTAGCAATTAAGGTTGGAACAAATATTCCTGCTTATTCCTTCTGCAGTCACTCTTGTAAAACTAAAGGAGAACCATTGACATGAAAGCTCTGTGTCATTACTGCTGGGCTGCTTTGCTTTGTGGAGCATCAGACTCTGGTTAGAATGACATTGTGTAAGGCTCTTAAAATCCTGCTGAGATCCCTGAAGCCTGTTAGGGGATCCCTCATTAAAAATTCTGGAAGACAGTCGAAATTGTCAGTTGCTGTAGAGAATGAGCTTGTTGACAAGTCCACATTAAAGCCAGCACTTTTTGCAAGCACAGTTTGCAAACCCGGAGAGACGGAGCGGGATGTGTTCCTGATTCCTTTCTTGGTTCTGTCTAGATGGAAAGTGGAAAAACACTCTGGGTAAACTATCTCATGTTTTCAGCAAGAAAAACAACCTAAACTTAATCTAGACTTCATGTACAAGAGAGGAGGTTAAAAAAAAAAGACAGGAAGGCCTGGTCTGTTGTTGTGTATCCTTCTGTAGCTCAAAGACAATGGAAGATAATCCTCAGGGTAAAGAAGGAAGTACACAGTTGCTGCTAAGGCAATGCAAGTTGAAGGCATGCCACAGGAGGAGAAATAAGAGAGTATTCCAATGCAAATGTCCCTATAAAATACATTTTTCACCGGGAAAAAGTGTGGATAACCCCATGCGTTGTGTGTGTGTATGATACACTGCAGTAGGAGGTACAAATATTCCCCGCATGGGCAAAGGTAGATACTGTCCTCTGGATCAAACACAGGTGTCTGTGAGAAGCATTGCTACCAATGTAAGAACAGATCCTTCCGAGCACTGGCCCCTGCCTGGCACCACGGGAGGAATTTGGCCAGACCTGTTTGGTCATGAGTCAAAGTTGGGCACCCAAGTTCCAAGTGACTGGAGCTATAAACAGCTTTAAATTATTTTCTGGGGAGTTCAAAGATGAATAATGCATCTCTTCAGGCTCATAAGTGATCTTTTATTCACAGAAACTCAAAGCAATGTACAAATGTAGTTGCTGGCCTTGGGGAGGGGAGTCTAAGTGACTGCTTGTCATTCACAGTAGCTACCAGAGGTGATGTGACATCTGAAAGGAAGAGATGAAAGCTCCATTGCAATTAGTTAAATAAAAATCACCCCAGTATCTTGCTAAAAAGCTGATAATCAGAGGTGCAGAATTCCAATCTGCTGTTTAGGGATTTGATAGGAAAAAGAGGAACTCATAGGCTACAACCTACAAAAGTTTTTCTTCCGTAACTTTATGCAAGTTTGCTTGTAGTATCCATGGAAATTCCCTGTGACAGAATTAATTGTCCTGCCACTCCGTGTCTTGGCATTACTGAGTGTTTTGCCTGTCACTGCCATCCATTCTCTTTGGTTTGGTGGCTAGTTTTGTTTTAGCCCCTGGATCCTACAACACCCAGGTTTGTGTGGTTCGGGACTGGGATCTGAACACAAGGTGAGAATCTAAACTTGACCCTTCTGGTTTCCAAATGCAGAAGGTAGGGAAGATTATGTGTCTGTCTGAGAAGTTCCTTCATAACTGAAAAACTGCATTTAATTATGAGACCATTTTTGCTAATAGATCCTGGGGAAAGTAGTTTGCTGTTTAACCTTTGTGACCTAAATAGACAGATAACCATAAGAATAATTTGCTATTTCTTAACACTTTAAAGTTTGTCTGAAAAGATGTACATGGCTTTTCTTACTCTGTAACACTGAAATTTTTATTCCTGTCATGAGAAAGAAACATTCCTGTCCTGCAGTGGGAAATTAATTTAAATCTGAGGGCAAACAAATGGATCAATAGTTAATCCTTCACTGCATCTCCTCTTTTGTGTTAGCAGAGGTACCAAAAGGTCAAGGGCTGAAGTGCTGCCGAGTTCCTCACGCTGTTTGCCTTTCACAGGCCTGGCCCTCGTGGGACGCCAAGTTGTATGTGAGACCTTCTTGGTCTCATCTTGAGGTTTTCCCATCAACAGCAGCTGCATTTCAACAAATGAAAAATGTTTTAGAAAATATATCAATCATACAGGAAGCTCCACATTGGCAAATATTAAAAGTTTATGTGTCAGTGCTGGGTGCTGAGAAGTGGAATCCGTTATGCAGAGAGGTAAACCTGTGCTGTCTTGTGTAGCCTTTGTGAATGATTCCCAGAGAGCTTCCTGCTCCCAGCACCACTAACCCTGTCCTTGGGGAGGCCAGTGGCCAAAATCTTACTGACTTAAATGAGCCACAGCCTGGTCCTGGCTCACCAGACCAAGCAGCATCCAAATAGCCCATTGTGCCCTCACTCTGTCCACACAGCCCAGCCCTGCCCTCTGCCAGCACAGTCCCTGCCCTCTACAGTGCCTTTCCTCTGGAGAGGACCAACCAGGTGAGCATTTCCATGTGCCTGTGCTGTCTTCCGTCCAGTTTTTCCCAGAACTGATCGTGTCCCTTGGTTGCGAGTGACCAAGTGCTGGTCTTGGTTCATCAACAGTAATGCAGAGTTGCAGTTATGGGCAGCCAGGAAGGACTTGGGAGTAGAGCTCGCCTGTGTCTGAGCTGATGGAAATTCCCCAGGGCTGTGTGATCTGTTCTGGCCTCTTGCCTGCCTCTCCAGGGAGGGTATTTCCATGCAGAGTTAGTCAGAGCCGTTTGTGTTTTGCCATGTTCCCAAGGTGATCAGTATCCTTATCACATCTGTTTGCTTACTGGGCACCTGAAGTGACCTTTGCAAAGCTCAGCTCACCTTGTCCAGCAGGTAAAGGCAACTGAGAGAGGAAGGACAATGAAGTATCTTGTCCTGGAGCAGAGGATGGTGGGTCTAGCAGGTGTGAGCAGAACTGGGAAGTCAGGAACTGGGCCAAGACTGAGCTGAATATCCCAGCACAGGTACCCTGCTGAGACAGTGTGGAGTACTGGGGGAGTGAGATGGGGTGACTGCCCTGTTGAGCATCATTTCTGCCTGCTAATGCTGGGATGAAGCTGGAGCCCCTCCATAGAGGCTAAAGTAGGTGGAGAAATGTTGGCTGGAGCTTGAGAGGTGGGGCAGCTCGCCCACATCTGCTTCTGCTCACAACCCACCTCTGCTTCTGACTGCCGCTAAGAGAGAATTCAGATGAGAATGGGCTCATCTGCATCCCCTGTTAGAGATGTGAGAGGCCCAGGACCCAAACAAATCTACAGAGACCAAGTGCTTGCCATACCCTGACACACAGGGCCCTGCTGGAGAGCACATTTTACATCCTTCTGCCTCACCTCTCCCCAGTGTGCTGGTTCAGAGTGAAGGCATGAAGCCTTTAAGTGAGACCCAAATTTTAGTGTTTGCTGTTGTAATGGAGAAACATATGTGTTATGTATTTAATGTGTGCAGATTTAAAGAACTTTAAGGCTGGAGGAAGGAGAAGTGTCTGATGGCCAGAGCTGGCAGCTACAGGGCTTTTGAGTTCTGTTCCTCTTCTTGCCAGTGATTCACTGCATGGCTCCAGGCGAGACACGTAACCAAGCTGGAATATTTTCTTCCAGCTGCAAAAGAGTTATGATGCCAAATACAAGGACGGCCTCTGAGGTTTAACTAATTCCAGTATATGAAAAGCTTTGAGATCCTCACTAGGAAGCTGCTGGAGAAATCAAGTATTGAAGTCTTGCAATATTTCACACTGCTGTTCATAAATGAGCACATTGGTGAAAAGCAGTGACTGGGCTCCCTCTTCAAACAAAAAAAAAACCAGCCCCGGTGAAGGGGGTTGGGATGTAGGGAAATGGATGTGAAACCACAGCAGGAGAGGCAGCAGTAAACTCCACTGCTCCTTGTTGCTGCATCTGGAGGGGGTTCATGGACCAATGTAGAGCAAACTTTCTCTGCTAAGAGGGTTGAAGAGGCTGAAGAAAGTTCAGAGAGGTGTGAAGGCTGCTTCTTAGCTCTCCTGGTGCTCCCCTTGTTGGGCAGTGCTGTCTGAGATGTCTGGCTGGTTTTCCTTCCAGCTGGGTGGTGCGAAAGGCCGAGCACAGGCAGAAGCCGAGATGTTTCTGCCAGGTTGCAACAGCCCCAGCGATGGAACCTGCAAGCGGCTGCTCAAAGCCCTCTCTGGGTTTGTTGGGAAGGGCTTGGGTGCTGCACAGCATCTCTGCCCACTGCCCCGACCGGCCAGGCCAGGCCGTGTGGTCAGGGCCGTGACGCTCGGCTGATGCAGGGTGGCACCTGCTTGTCCAGCGCCCGAGGGAAGGGGCCCGTTCACCGGAGGCTCCGGCTCGGCTCAGCCACCCCGGATACGTGCCGGGATGTGCGCCGGGGTGCCGCAGTCCCAGCGGGCTGTAGGACACAGCGCTGTTCGTCGTTCAGGACCGGCAGTGCCCTGGAGGGCGTGCGGGCTGGGAGGGGAGAGGAGAGGAGAGGAGGGCCCTCTGCCTTGCTGCGGGGGTCTGGAAGCCCTGCATCCGCAGCCCTCCTGCTCGGGACAGGGAGGGGCTCCCGAGCTGCGAGCTGCAGGGCTGGGCAACCGGGGAGGCGCTGGGAAGGCTCGGGAAGCAGCAGGGAGCTGTGTGTGCAGCCCCCAGGAGCCCCGCGGGGAACTCGAACCGGGGCGCGCCCTGAGGCCGG
>WEIT01035435.1:171570-212333 GCA_013389985.1 Dryoscopus gambensis
GACCGCTCGGGGCAGACCCCCACCCTCCCTCGGGCACGGGCACCGGGAGGGTCGACATCCCGGCCGGAAAGGGGAGGTGACATCCCCGGCCCGTGGGAAGGGCTGGGGGGAACCGGCAGTGCCTGCCAGTGCCGGCGGGGAACGAGCCACGGGAACCGGGAAGAACAGCCAAAAATACCCTGCTCTCCTCTGGGGCGGCTGCCATCAGGGCCCTGGGGCTGGGCGTGGGGCTGGCAGCTCGGGGGAATCACCGGAGCCGTGATTGGAAGTGCCAGGTCTGTGTTGGTTACAGGGAGGAGCTGAGGCGCTGCGGGACGGGTGTATCCCTCCGGGAGCTCCTGCTGCCAGGGCACCCGGGAGCAGCTCCGGGGCCGGCTCAGGTGTCCCCGGGGACGGCCGGCCTGGGACACACCAGCAGAGGCAGGACACCGTCCTCTTTCACCGTTCCTTTCCCGTTTCCATGATTATTGGTGCCCGTGCGTTAAGCCGCAGAGTTTTGAGAAGGAATCTTGGCCTGCGTGGTCCTGCAGGAGGAGGTTCTCCTCGGAACCGCTGCTTTGGGGAGCAGGTCCGAGGTGACCGGGCGCCTTTCGGCTGCTCTGCCGCAGCTGTTTTGGTTTTGGTCCCGTGAGTTTGAGAGGAAGCAATGATACTTATTTTTTCCTGCTGCAGCGCCAGAGATCCCGCACCCCTGTGGATCAGATGTCTTGAAGCATTTCTGGGCTGAGCTGGTTTTTCAGGTGAGTGGGGTCATGGTGTGAGATGGTGCCCAGCCCAGGAGTGTGGCCCCCGGTTTGGGCTCAGCAGGGCTTGGTTTTGCTGTATCTCTGCTTGCTGGGTTCGAGCAGAGCGGAGCCGCCTGCGCTTCCTACCAGGATGTGGCTTTTCTCTTGTAAAGCTGAGTGAACAAGCAGCAGCCTCGGTGAACGACTCTTTGTGGACAAAGTGTGTTTATAACACACAGAGGTAAAGGTGGATTGTTTACTTCCACACTCACTTCCAAACCTACCTTCTGTGAAAGTCTCAGGGGAGCATCGCAACCACTCCCCGTGACCAAGCTGTGTTTCAAGGGAGTATAAAACACAAACAACTCTCCTGAAATGGTTTGGGTTGCAACTCCCCAGAGTGGTTGCACTTGGTGGGTGAAAACAAGCATTCACCAGGCTGCTGTGTCCCACAGTCAGCGCAAGAGAAAAGATGCCAAACAAAACAGGAAGCCTTTGTTGAAATTATAAAATCTCTTTTAGTTTAAAAAAAGGCCATCTAAAAGGAATACCAGTAATTCATTGTACCCAAGTGTGTTGGGAATGCTTTTTCTAGCTGGGTCTTCAGCTTCCTCTGAGCCTTTCTGGGTGCTTAGATCCAGATCTGGTGTGGTCCTGATTTGGGTCATTGCAGGAAGGTCTGGGTTTCTAGATTTATTGACAAAGGGGTTGCCCTGGTTACAGTGGGTCTGATACCTATAAATGATAAATTATTTTATTATGGTTCCCTGATCCTTAGCCCAGTGCTGTGTATCTGTTATCTGTTGCATGATGCAGGCTCCCAGGGTGGTTTTTGGTCTCTCCTGGCTGCAAAACTGGAATTGAACAGTTTTGAGGAGATGGAGGTGATGCCTCTCTGTCCTCCCTTCAAAAGCACCTCATTCCCAAGTGGTGCTGAAGCAATATAATTTGTACCTGGTGACCAATTGGAACAGGCTGATGCAATGTGGGACTAATATACAGCAGGCTTCTGGGGGGTTTCCACTCTATTAAGCTTCACACATAAGAAGAATTGGAAGAGAGTGCATTTTGCTGCAAATAAATCACTTCAGAAGGCACTTCTTTGCCCGAGTGGTAGCTTGACTGCCCTTCTTTTTCTTCTCTGCTCTTGCTGCCGGTGCCTCAGGAGCTGTGATGCACCAGGAGTCCATCATGACCGACTGGGTGCTGCTGGGGCTGATCGCGGCGCTGGTCGTGCTGCTGCTGCTGACCGTCTTCGGTTTCGTCGTCTACTCGGGGCTCTTCACCGAGGTGGTTGTGAGTGCTGGCTCCCCCCCTGTCGGCAACATGACGCTGGCCTACAAGTTCAGGGTGGGCCCGTATGGAGAGTCCGGGCAGCTCTTCACGGATGGCTGCAGCATCTCCTCGAAGCTCTGCTCCATTGGTGTCTACTATGACAACCCTCACACGGTAAGGTGTGCCTGGCGAGGCCACACGCACTCGTGGCCAGCACAGGGCTCCCGGCTCGGGGTGCTCCCTAACGGTGTTTTGGGCACATGCAGCTCTGTCAGTGAGCACTGGGGTTCACAAGGTCTCCCAGATCTACAGAGGACCCTCTGTGGGGAAAGGCACCTGAAAGCAAGATGGGATTTTGCTTAATCCTGATTGAAAGGCATTGGGCGAGCAAAGCTTGGTATCTTCTGGTAGCTTCTGCTGAACAGGGTATCAGCAGGATAACAGATCTGGTTATGGAACAGAAGCCAGTGTTCATGACCCCAAGGTGAGGCATTCCTTGGCATGTTCCCTGGAAGTGCAGCCAAGGCTCCTTCTGGACTTGTAGCTCTGTGGTTCAAAGCAGATGGTCCCTTCAGCTCGGTCTGTTCTCATCCATACTCCTTCTCTCATTTCTAGTGCTCTCATGTGTTTCTGAGCTTCCCTGTAGTTCTTCCATCCCCTGAGAGTTCTTACTGAAACCTCAGGTGCTGCGTGCTGAGGCTTCCTGTCTGATGAAACAGTTGCTCCATGGTGCTCCTCAGGCTGAGAGGTGAGCAGAAAGCACGCTGCCTGGTGGCTGCCAGCCAGAGCCCAGTACTCCATGGGAACAGTTAAAGGCAAGGAACAAACAAAAGTGCATCAGAACTTGCTGGGGGCGTGGAACCTGGCTGCTGATGCCGAGTAACTCTGGGTTTCCAAATAATGGCATGTGGGCATTTGTCTGGGGCAGACAGCCTGGCTCCCCGGTAATTCTGCAGTAGCTAGTGTGACCGTGGAGGAATCCGTGGGGAGGAGGGACAACAGAGTGGCCAGCAGCTGTGCATGTGTGCTTGGGCACGTGTGTTGGGGCTGGTGTGGGGCACAGTGCTTGGGCTGGTAGCTCTCACCCAGCGCTTCTGCTCTGGGGGTGGCTGGTCCTGTTTTAGAAATCTTGTTTTGTTGCTTGCAAAGTGGTACTTCCAAGGATTGGACCTGCTCTGAGGGAAGAACTTGTCCATGAAAGCAGTGCTGAGTGAGCTGTGACAGGCAGATACTGGAGGTGAGAAAGCACTGAGCTTGGCTGTGCAGCCTGGTGTGCTCAACCACCTTGTGTCCTTGTATCCTGCGATGCCCTGACTTGTCTCTACTTACCTGGATCGTAGGAGGCAGAGAAGACACTGTGGTGCCTCTTCTTGGCCTGGGAGGGATGATGGCAAGGATGACTTCTCTCCTTAGGAAGAGCTGGGCAGAGGCAGGGTTTGACTAGACATGCTTGGCCACTTTTGCCTGGAGGAAGTGTCATGTTTGGAGCAGGGGCCATGGGCAGCGCCTGGGGGTGCCAGGGCCCACGTGGTCCGAGTGGCAATTTCACTGCCACTAATTTGTGTCCTTGTGTCGAGGTCCTCACCTGGAGCTGAGAATCCTGATGCTGCTGCTTGTTCTACTGTGGTCTCCAGACACGGAGCAGGCAGTCGAGGCTGTGGGAAGGGCTCAGTGTCCATTCCCAGTGCTGTCCTGCTCCAGAGATGTGATGTGCACATGCCTGCGGTTGCCCTGCAGCCTTTCAGCTGACATTGTGTCAGGGGTGTCGTGCCTCAGCTCTCTGTTTGCCGAAGCCTGGGCTACTAGAAGCCTGTACTGCTGAGGCCCACAGATACTGATAAGGATATTTGTGGTAACTCCTGCCCTGGCTGGCACGGGGAATGCTTTCCCTGGTAGCACCAGGTGAGGCTAGGAAGGAGTAACTCCAACCTGACCCTGAAAATCTGGGCTCTCAGTGCAGGATCAAACTGCCTCCCCTTTCAGATCTTGTCTATTTTTCTCTTTGTCCTGCACTTGCTGCATCTCTGCCTTCACCCTGTGGCTAGAGAAGGCAGTGGGTCTGCAGGCCTTGTGTCTGGTGGCCACCCAGGGTTTTGGAAGCCAACTTTTCCTCCTTGTGGCAAGAGCCTAACCTGCCCTCCAAGGCTTGGCAGGCAGCCCCATGGACCTTGTAATTCTCTGGAAGGGTTGCCTTTGCTCATGACATTGAGCAGGTGACATTGGCCTGAGCCTCCTGCCTCTGTAGTCGCTGTGGTGGCTGGGACCCAGGGGGGCCGTGCAGGATGTAGCTGCAGTGCCTGCAGCTCTGCACAGTGACAGGAGCCTCCCCTCGCCTGCCATCCACGAGCACAGTGTCAGACCTGGTCTGCTGGAGCAGCTGGGCTGCTGGTGGGACCTTCCACGGGCAGATCTGTGGCTCCTGAAGTGGTTCCAACAGAGATCCACATCTCACCAACAGGCAGGTCAGGCCAGGCAGGGTGCTGTGAGTGAGAATGTGTTTGGGCAGGTGGTTCTCTTGCCTCTGGGCAGGTGAAGAAAGGGCCAGCTGTGGCTTGGTCTCTTGGCTGGAGACTGCAGCGCTCATACCTGACATGCTGGCTCAGGTGCAGAGCACCCCAGCATCCCATGGAGCTGCCTGTGTGCTCATATCCACTGAGCCGTGGCGGCATGGGAGATGGTGTGCACTGCTGGCTCCTCATTCCTGGAGGTTCCGCAGGGTGGGATCGGTCACCCAGACTGCCTTTCCCCTGAGAGGAAGAGATGACCTCCTCCTCTTCCTCCTCATTCTCAGTGCTCTCCTGACCTTTGTGAAGCACCCTCTGGCAGAGCTGGCCTGCCCAGAGCTGGCCACTTGCCGCGGATGTTGACTTGTCTCCAAAAATAGACCTTTTGTCATCAGGCAGCAGAATGTGCTGGCTGCATCCCGCGGTGTCGCTGGCAGAGTGCTGGAGGACTCTGGCCAGACAGCCACCCCCAGCCATGGGCTCCTGGGGGGTTTGGTGACCCCAACACTGGGGTGGGAAGGGGCTGGTGACCAGCAGGTGCCATGTGGCAATTACTGTGCTGGTGGGCTCATGGTCAAAGGAAGCTCTGGCTAGGGGAGAGGGTGGGAATGCTGAGCTGGAGAGCAGCAGCCATGTGCTGCTCTCAGCTGGGAGTGGGGCTGGGGGGAGCCCCATGGCCCAGAGCATGTGGGGCTGCCTTGGGGTCATGCCAGGCCTCAGGGCAGCCACTGCCACCAGCATCCCTGGGGCTCCCTGCTGACTCCTGGCTCTCCAACATTCACACAAGGATGCTCTCCGAGTGCTGCCAAACCCCTGCCAGCAAAGTTTTATGTGTTTTAATGGACAAGATTAATATTAATTTCAACTTCTTTTTTTTTTCTTTTTCCTTTTTATTTAATATTTAGCAGCCCGGAGGACTTCTCCCTCCTTTTCCCACCTCTGGCAGGAACAAAAATAACTCCTCAGCAAGGACTGGATGTGGCGGGTGGGTTTGTACTCAGCTGCAGCCAAGCTCCTGCTCATGAGGCTGTGAGCACATGCCAGGGCCTTTTGCCTGCAGTCCATGTGCTCAACAACCAGCCTGTGCCCAAGTGTTGGATGGATAAGGCCAAAATGCTCTGTGAATGCAGAAATGGGTTTTGTTCCAATCGGCAAAGATGCTGGCTAGGTTAAGTAATAATTTCCAGAACTTCTCTGTCAGGATGTCTGGGGGAACAGAGGCTTTGATCAGCACCTGCCTACTGGCAAAGACAAATCTGTTAGAGAAAGGCTGGTTTTAAGTGGAGCCTTCTTCCTTCCCTCCTTCCTTCCCTCCCTCCCTCCCCTCCTTCCCTTCCTTGAGATAGGCTTTGCTGCTGCCCTTGTGGGGCTACATGCTGTGAAAAGGAAAGGGGAAGGGAGGAAGCAAATGTTCCTGGCCTAGCAGTGCTGCCCGCTCCAGTCCTCCCGACAGTTGCTGTGGGGCTGGGACTGAACTGTCTTTGCTCAGGACATAAATGGAGATTGAATGTTTAAAGGAATTTAATCTAGATTTCCATATCTCCTTGTTTCATCTGGCTCTTTTCCCAGGGATGCCATTTACGGCTGCCTCTTACTGTCTTTGGGGTGGATCTGCTTCTCCTTTCCTGCCTGGAGCAGAGATGGATGCTGGGCACAGCCCTGTCTGCAGCTCCCTCTTGCAGCGCAGGAGGGCAAGAGCGAGCCATGAGACGTGTCCCCAGCCTGAGGGATGCTGCTCCTCAGGCTGCTTTCTTCCTTCCATTTACTTCTGCTTGTGTTCCCCCTCCGGAATGGTCCTGCCGTGCGACATCAAAAGGTGTTTAAGGGAAAGCCAGGGCAAGGAGTGTGGAAAGAGAAGTTACACTTCAGGAGGAAGCCTTGGTGAGCTTCAGTGCAGCAAAGTTAGGGATGAGATCAGGGAGCACAGATCCCCTTGTGGCGTTGCATGGGGATGGGAACCGATAAAATGCTGCCCTTGGTGCATCCTCTCTCTGCTTCACATCGTCCCTGTGAGAGTTTTGTGACACCTTAGTGCCCTTAGGTTCTCCTGCCCCCTCCCACATTCCTGCCCAGGGCTGTGGGTAAGCTTGAACTCAAGTGTTGGGGTTCTGTTAAAAACTAGAAATGAACGTTTTGGCCCGGGTCGGCTTTGGTGTGGAGATGGCTGGAGTCCCGTGGGCCATCACTGTGCTGGTAGCAAGGCTTTGAGCACCCCCATTGCTGGGCTGAGAGCCCTGCGCCCCGTGTCTTAATGGGAGGCATCCTCGAGTCTGTAAAGAGAGCATGTTTTAGGTTGTGTATGTTGTTGGGGTTCAGGACAGAAGTGAATGTGTTTCTCTTTGTGTTACTACAAACAGCTGGGTGACTGCATGCAAATCTTACCTGCCTCAGTTTCCCCACCCCAAAACTGCCATACTGAGTGTGCCTACTTTGGAAGGATGCGGCAGCCTCTGGATTTCTCTCCATCTTACTGCTGGTGGCCCATGCTGGTTGGTGGCATGTGCGCATGGCTGCCAGGTGACTTCCTCAGGGGTGGGGTGGAGGCAGACTCAGCAAGCTGTGATCCCATCTCTAAGCCCTCTCCGTGATCCACAGGGGTGTCCTGCAGAAGGGGATGGCAGTGACCACTTGTTGACAGTGGAGTCTCTGATGCAGGATCAGGAGAGACACTTCCTGCAGTGACTGTCACCTGTGACATGTTTGAGTGAGCAGCTTGGTGGGGTTTAGCCTCTCTGCTGCAGATTCCTCTATCTTCCAAGGAGAGGAGCAGCACCTTCCCCACTGGGCTATGCACTTAGGCTGGGAGGAGTGTAGATGATTTAGGCCTGGATCAGCCTGGGTTAGGACTGGGCAGCTGCTTTGGTGTGCCTGATCATGCTGGGCCATTGCTTTTACTGGTTTATGGTCGTCTCCTGCCTCCAGGCTGAGCAGGTTGAGGTTTTGGCCAGTTTCAAGCCTCTCTCTTCTTCTGACCCTGTCTGTCTGTCCCCTTCAATCAGGTGTCTCCAGAGAAGTGCCGCTTCGCCATAGGCCGCATCCTGAGCGAGGGAGATGCGAAGCCGTCAGAAGAGCAGATCAAACGGTTCCAGAAGTATGGCTTTAAGATCTTCAGCTTCCCTGCTCCCAGCCACGTGGTCATGGCCACCTTCCCATTCACTACGCCGTTGTCCATCCATCTGGCAGTCAACCGTGTCCACCCAGCCCTTGACACGTACATCAAGGTAAGCGAGTGTGGCGTGAGGAGCATTGCATGTGTTCGGTGGGCTGTCAGAGGCTTCTCTTCCTGACAGCTCATGGGGCTGCTCTGACATGTCATCTCTTGATGCCTTCCCTTGGGCACCACCATCAAGATCTCCTTCTTCTGCAATCTGGCAGGTAGTTCCCCAGCAGGGATGTCCTTCCATTCGCTTGGTAGGCACAAGGGTATATTTTCTGCTGTTTTGTGTTTACGAGAAGCAAGTTCTCATCTAATAACTTGCTGCTTTTCTCCTTAAAGCAGAGATAAAAGCTGATTTTCCCCTTGAGTCTCTTTCTTGTTGTTAGGATCTGGCAGGTATGTGCCCTTCGGTGTAATGCTTCGTGCCATGGAACTTCTGTTTTGAGTGCCAGCCTCACCGGTGGGGCAGCTGTCTTCTTCAGGGACAGGAGGAGAAGTTTGAAACTTTCTGGCCTGTGGGCTTATGAAAACTTCTTTTCAAGCAACACATTGAAATGTGCTGCTCTTGGCCCTGGCTGGGCAGCTGGCTGCTGTTCGCTGTGTTTGCCCTTGCCCCTGAGTGGCCATCCCTGCTGCTTGTGGTCTTTTGGAAGGCAGCTCTGCTGCCTTGCTCTGGCTGCCAGAGCAGCCGTGGCAAGGGTGTTCCCAAGCAGCACATCTGACACAGACACCTCCAGATGCAGGCTTTCCAGAGAGCAAGGAAGGTCCTGGCCAGCTGGATGATAGAGGGGAGGGACTGTCCTTCCCAGTGGGGGAGGATGCTGTGCAAGGGCTGGTGCTCATCCCTCGGCTTATCTGACTGTCGAGTTCTGATGCTTTCGTTTGTTCGTGTTGAAACACACTATTTATAAACTTGCTTTTCCTGGCGAAACTCCCAGCCTTGTGGGGGAACCGTGTGAATCCCTCCAGCCTGCGCTGTGCTGCAGGATGGCTGCCTGGGTGCCAATCCTGGAACTTCAGCTGGGGGCTCTTTGCCGACCCTCTTGTGCACCCCGGCCACAGGGAGCTGCCCACTGCTACTGGCGGAAGATGCATTAGCACTGGCAGTAGGTGACACCACCGCCACTCCTTCGCCCCATTCTGAAGAGCAGAATGAGTTCCCTGTTCTCATCCTCTCACTCCATCCTCTGTGTCTCCTCCTGGAGCCGTGCCGGCTGTTTCGTTGCGGGGGCATCGGACGCTGCTGCCAGCCCTGTGGTGGACGCGCGGGCGTGCACGGAGGGGGCTGGCGCAGGCGGGAGCATCAGGTTGGCCGCGGGAGTGCTCGGAGACACCGGGCTGACGCTGCCTGAGTCGGGGAAAGGTCCCGGCAGCGCATCTGTCACATGAGAGGTGGAGTTGTTAGAGCTAAAAAGGGAGCCACGGGTCGTTCTGGGAGCACCTGGTGATGTTTAATGGGAGCGGCTGATTTCAAATTAAAATAACTGAAATCAAACGGAAACACAGCACCCACAAGCACGTGCGGAGGGAGGGGACACATTTTGATCTCTGCCCCAGTCCCAGCACCGTGGGTCAGGATGCCTGCATCTGTCCAAATGTCCTGCAGCCAAGCGGGGCCCCCCTGCCCATCTGGCACCGACCGTGGGGACACAGCAGGGAGAGGGTGGATTTGCCACGTTGGGTGCGGCAGAGAGGAGCGGGTGCTCTCTGCACACTGCACCGTGGGGGTGCCCTGCCCTTCTCAGTGTGGCACGGGGGACTTGGGAGGCTGTTTGCAGCCGTGCCAGCAGCATCCCTGCTGCTTCTCCCGTGTCGTTGCCGCTTCTCCCTCGGGCTGGACTGTCTGCACCCCTGCGGCTGTGCTGGCGCTTCCTGGGGTGGAGGGATGGGGAGGGAAGGGGGAAACTTTCATGGAAACAGGTGACCTGTGCCCGCTCGGTGGTGGGAATGGGTGTTGCCATGGAGACAGCTTCTCCAAATAGCATCCTTCATCCCACCCCCAGAGCCCAACTCCCTTAAGCAACCCGAGAGAGCAGCGAGACAGATTTGCTTTATTTATTTATTTATTTATTTCCTGTGTGCCTGCTTTGGGAAGGGTGCTGTTAATGAGAGCTGGGGGTCAGGCCTGCCGAGAGCAGGTCCCCCACAGCTCTCCCATCCCAGCAGGTGGGATGGCAAAAGCCATGAGGCATGAAAGGGGACTCAGTGGCAGAGATTAAATGCTGGCTCCCATGGAGAGAGGGAATTAGCTGAAGTGGGGGTAGGGTGACATGGCTGCCTAGTCCTAGAAAAAAACTTGTGGGAGAGCAGGAGATGGAGAGGGAGCCGAAGGAGGCAGGAAGAGGGTTGCACGGTGGGAAGGGAGGGTGGAGAAAGCTTTGGGGAGGCTGAAAAATAGAGAAGAGGAATGGGAGGAGAAGGGGACTGGAGGGGGGCATGTAGGGCAAAGGAGCTGAGGGTTTGGGGTCCAGCTGCGGGAACAGCACGGCGAGAGGTGGTGGGGAAGTCTGGGGCAGAGTTGAAAGAAGCCTTACTACAGCTGGCACTCCAGCGGCCTTCCCACGGCTTCCCCTGAGGTTAACTTGGGGACATCCAGTCCTGAAGGTTGGTGGATGTGGATGAGATGTGTGGCTCCCTCTGGGCTTGCTGGTGCTGTGCAGAAGTTACCAGGAATGCTTGTGGCTCGTGTTTCCCAAGCAGTGAGGGTGCAGTGCTGCTGGCTTTCAGCAGTCTGGACTTCGTGTTTCCCAGTCTGCTGCTGCTTTGGAGGGACAGGGAAAGTTAGAAACAAATTTAGAACAATAATTAAAAAAGAGAAATAGGGTGACAGTCTCCTTTCATTAAAGGTGGAAGGGAGATGGGCTGGCATGGAGCAGGAGGTCTCGTGTCCAGGCTGCCCTTGGAGCATACATCTTTGCCCCCCTGGCTCTTGGGAGCTCAGGAGCTGGTGTTTCCCTGAGATTTTGGGTGCAGGCATGGCTTTTGGGATCTGTGCGGAAATGGCTGCAGCCATCCTTGGCAGGTAAGAGGACATCCTTCCCCTGGGATGGTGGGCTGGCTAGAATCGCCTTCTGAGGAGCCCAGGAGAGGCTGCTGGCTCGTTACTCTGAACATGGGTTATTAAGACGTAGGCTGGGGTTATTTAGTGTCCCTTAAAAGCATTTCCTCCCTATTAACCTCTGATGTTGCTTCTCCCTGCCTCCAGGCAGGTATGCCTTGTTTTCCTGGGATGTGCATTCCTGGCCCACGACACAGCTGCCTGTCAGACCTGGCACTTCCAGCTCCTGGGAGCAAAGGAGAAAGCTCTTCTCTGATGGACACCCTTTCTGACAGCTCTGGGAGTGGGTTATTCCCCTGTGACCTCCTGCCATTTCAAGGAGTGTTTCTTCTGGTTTAGGTATAATGAGCTTTCTGTGGTGGGCTGTGTGTCCCTGCATCTCTCTGCATCTATTCTGGCATCTAGTTGGCACTGCCAGGAGGGTGGGCTTGGACCTCCTGGCTGTTGGTCTCCTCTGGCAGCTGGAGAGGTGGCTAATTGCATCCAAGGCAGAGCTGGCAGGTGTCTCCCACTGCAGCCCTAGAAGTGCCTGGTTCGACATGGCCTCTTTTTTTGGGTTTTTGGGGTCAGTTTTATGTTCTCTTCAGCCAAGGAGGATGTGGAAGTGGATGCCAGTATCATCCTGACTGCCTTGCATCCTCCAGAGCACCAGCTGACTGACCTCAAATTCTGACTCTGCCTAACTCGAAAAACTGGGATTTTGTCTCTTTAGATAGTCTTGTAAAGGTATCCTCCAACTTCAGCAAAACTCCCAGCTTTTTTCCTTCCCCTGGGTTCTGTAATCGCAAGTTTCCCACTTGCACAGGCTTGTGAATCACTCCTTTACAGTGCAGATCTCGGGCAGCAGTGGCTGGCGTGGACTCTGTGATGCCAGGAAAGATTTGGGAGACTATCACGTTGGCTCCTGCCTGACAGAGGCTGTTGTGTTCCTCCACACCTTGGCTCCCCATAAAAGGAGCTCCACAAGGTGCTAGAAGGAATGGCTTGTTCCTGTTTACAGCCAGGGATATGTGTTATTCCTTTGACCATTAGCTTGGAGCAGGCTTTGCTCCCCTTGTCTGGCAGTTTAGGATGTGGTCACCTCTGGCCTCTCTCTTTGCTAAGCTAAATATACAAAGCTTGTAAAGTTCCCATATTTTCTGACCTTAATCTCTGGTTTCTTTTTTGGGCCTATTTTCAACTTAGAAGGTTCTGTCAGTAGCTCGAACAGATGCTTTATTTCAGCAGTGGTCATACTGCTGTGGCACGTTAATGTCTGGTGGAGATCTTGTCCCCTGCCACAGACCCCCAGTCCTGGGTTTGTTCTGAGCCAGCTAATAGCAGCTTCAAACACGTGCCTCTGCCCTTTGATGGAGTTGTAGTTTCTCGATTAAAGATGGGAAATGATGCCAAGTCCTACGTCTTCTCTGAGCTTGATTGAATGGCACGAGTGCTGGTTTGTTTATCAGTCAAGCCCGCCCTCCCCACAAAAATAAATCGTGTTTGCCAACAGGGTCTGACAGCTGTAAACGAGTGTTGGTTGGCATTAATTATGCCAATCTCCTTTGCTTCCTGGTGATCTGGCCCAGTTGCAGCCATCCGTGTATTTTGTCTTGGCCGTCTTTGCCTGGCCAGTCTGTGCTTGTTCAAGTCAGCTATTTACCCACTGAATGTTGGCAGGTAAAGGCTGCTGTCTCTCCTGGGATTTTTTAGCATCTCCAGCTGGCCAGAGATCACCCTTTGACATGTGGACAGCTTGTCAGCAGGGACTTCAGCATGTTAAAATGGGCCTGCGAGCCATGTGTTTTATCTTGTCATGGAAGAGCAAACATTTCACCCGCATCCTCTGCCTATGTTGTCTGACTTTGTCCTAAATTCAGTGCAGAAATACTCAGTGAACACTCCTCCCTTCTCACTGCTGCTGCTGAGGTTTCCCCTGGCTGACCTGCTGGGGATCTGTGCCATCCTGCAGACTCTCCTCCCCTACCTAGTGCCCCAAAGAGCTCCATAATGTGCCCGCCTTTCTGTCTGGGGGAGCTGGGAGCCTAAGTGGTCCTTTATGGCAGCTGAGCCTCAGTGCCCTTGTGAGGCTGCACCTCATCTTTCCCCTCTGGCTGTCCTGGCCACACTGCTGAGCCTGCTGCCTTTGCTCAGATCTGTTGAAAATCCTTTTCTCCCAGCTGTTTTAAATGAGGGTCTGTGGAGCTGTGTTCCCATCCCAGGTGGTTTGTGTTTTAAAGGCCATCCTTTTGCTTGGCAGACTTGGGAAGCTGGGGTTGGGGGTTGGGAGCTGATAAAACATTTGCAAAAAGGGCTCAATTATTGAGATGTTTTTCCACTTAAATTCTTTCTCCTGGATGATTTAGTTTATTTATTTCGGGCTCTGTGCATGAAGCATTTTTAAATGCCAGCTTGTCGTGTGTGAGCAGCTCAGGCTTCAGTCCGCACGTGCGTGAGAGCTGATCACAGTGGCAGCTTCAGCCAATCAACTCCAGCCTGAATTCTCCTCCGGAGTTCTAGGAATTACTAACAGATGCTCAGTCCTGTGTTCCTCGGCCACAGCTTCATTTGTCCTCATGAACTCCTGTGCTCTCCTGCAAGCTCTGGGGACCAGAGGCTGAAGACCACTGCCTGAGGTGGAGTCCCTGCTGAGCCAGGGCCACTCAAAGCCATATATCCATCTCTAGAGAGAGAAGGAGGAGCAGGATACCTCTATCCAGAACTTACCACCACTAACCTGGGACTTTGCTGCCCTCAGTGTCTCATCATGTGGATCTGGCAAGACTCATCCAGTTGATGTTCTTCCTCTCTGCATCAATGGGTCATCCTGCAGAATATGCAGAGTATGCCGTGGCTTTCAGGGAAATGGAGCCCTAGATCCTTCTCCTGCCGTTTTTCCACATCCCAGTGTGACTGTGGGAATCAGTTTGCTTAAAGAGGATGCTGGGGATAGGGGTGGTGGCTCAGCTGCCTGGCTGGGTGGGATGACCTTCAATTTAAGCCCATATGCTCTTGGATATAGGTCTGGAGGGTTCCCAGGAAGACAGGAGGTTACTTGACACTGCTGATAAATGATCCTCACATATCAAATAATAACAGGGGGGGAAAAGTCCTAGAGAGTCATAGAGGGTTTGATGTGTCCATCTTGTATTGATGTTAAGGACGAGACTAGAGCTGATACGGTGACAGGCTGATGAGCCTTGGGCTGTCAGGTGTTTGGAGTAAGGATACAGACTCCAGGAAAAGTGTTTTGGGAGCCCTTGCATGGTCCCAAGCTGGGCTGTAGGTTATGTCACTTGTGGCTCATGCGCTATTCATGGACTGTTGCTGGTTGTCCACCAGCCTGGTTGATGCTGAGGACAAGCACCAGAGTGGCTTGGTCAGCAGTGCTGGAGAACACCCTTGGCTGGTGTGTGCTCTCTGCCAGGAGCCAGTGAAGCTCTGGATCTTGGGCTGGGCAGGAGGAGCAGGCGAGGGTGGGCACTGTGATGCTGCAGCTCGAGCCTGTCCGAAAGGTGACACGCAACGGCAGGAAGCGGAGAGGGACCCCGAGGTGTCCGTCCCTTTGTGGGCACGTTCATCTCTCGCTGACCTGCACTGACAGCTGGTTTTCAGTGGGCTCTCCGCCCGCTTGCTGCTGGTTGGCACCCCCCAGCTGGATGTCACATCACATCAGTTCGCGCGTTCGCAGCGACTTTTAGTTACTAAATATTTTTAGCGACAAAACCATCCGAAGATGTTTCAGTCCTGCGAGCGTGAGTGACCTCGCCTTCAGCATGGAGCGGGCAGGGGAGGGCAGGATGCCCACGAGGCCAGGCTGGGAGCTGAGGCAGGTGGAAGGGAGTTTTGTGGGCAATGTCGTTCAGCGCCGTGGGGACCTTGGCAGCGGGGTGGGCTCGGTCAGCGGAGCGGGCCCGTTTAACCTGTGTCCGCAGGGATCCGCAGGGATCCACAGGGATCCGCAGGGAACGCGCTCCTCCTGCGCGGCTGATGGAACATATGGGGCGCCGGGCTCTGCGTCACGTCTCCTGCCACTCGCAGCAGGCATCCCCACTTTCCTGTTTCCCCAGAGGAATGTGGCAGCCCCAGGCCACTACTCATCTGCTGTCAACTTCTCCCTGGTCCTTGTGGGCAGGTGGTGAATTAGCACTGGCCATGCTTCATGTTCAGTGCTGACACAACCGACCTGTGCCAGGCACGCCAGTGTGCACCAGTCAGTGTGTGCTGGTTTTCCAGCCTGTGATGGTGCCGTTCCTGCTGCTCTGCTGCCTCGTGCCTGCACACACCTTTCCTTCTGCAAGCAAACTGCAGCTTCTGTTTTGGCTCTGCTATTCAGCTCTTGCACGGGGGCAGGTGTAAAACTGCAGCTCTGACAGCATTGCTGCTTTGAGCAGGAAAGGTTTGCTGACCAGCTTTGAGCTTTGGTGATTTCAAAGGCTCCTTCCCTGCTTCTGCAGCTTGTGGTATGTGTGAAATCAGCAGGGTTCAACTTCTTGTTGACTCTGTGCAAGAGTCTGCCCTAGCAGCAGGTTCAGGGGGAGCAGCTGGTGTGGGATGCAGACTCCTGCCACTGTGGCCTCCTAGTTCTAATTGGTCACAAAATGGGAACAAACCACGTTGGAAGGGACCTGGAAAGAGAGTCTGGTACAACCTTTCATGGGAAACGGAGCGTGGTTATCTAGCACCCAACTGTATCTTGAAAGCCTCTGGTGATGGGGCCTGCACCACATCCCTGGGGAGGCTGCTCCACCTGGCAGCTCAGCCCCGGGTCTCTGCCACAGTGGGTGCTTTCCTGTGACATCCAGCATTCTGACTCTATTGCCATCCCAGCTCCTTTTTCAGGAGCATTTCCAAAGACAGCTCTTGGAAGGAGAGTGAACTTCAAGTGCCTGCCCTTCCAGGCATGCCAGACTGTGTGGGCATCCCTGATGGCCTGACAGCCAAAAGCCTGGACCAGAGCTGGCTGTCAGTCAGTGGTCCCGCTTGGGGGCATTTTGGTCCCAGGAGGGAGTAGGAAGCCACCTCACCCTCCCAAGCTGCTGCTTTGGAAAGCTGGGAGAGCAGCCTCGTAATGACTTGCCCAGCCTTGCAAAATTATCACAGAGATGAATCTGCTCAGACAAAGATTTCCTTTCCCCTCTCCTTTGCAGCAAGGATTAATGATCACAGGAGAAGCTGGGGATATTTCATATGACTGTCCACGGAAGAGAAAGAACTGAAATGGTTTGCCTTGGGCAAGGAGGGAGAGTAAAATACTACAGTGCTTTTCTGTCAGATCTCTTTATCGACTTGATCTGTACGTATGCTGTCCCCAGATGTATTTATAGAGAATCCCAGAGGATGCAGTCAGTTCAAAAGGTTTTCTTTGTCAGGCAGGGGAGACGTGTCCAGCTCTTTCCAGCAGCGACAGTGTCCCGAACCTTGGGGTCTTTCCTTCTTGACAGCTAGTCAATTAACTCAAGGATGGGATTGATCTGCCTCTCTGCAATTATTTTAGGTGGGTCCTAATGAGTTTTGTCTGGACAGGTTCTTCCCCATAGCCCCCTGAGCCAGACCTTGCCAGCTGTGTCAGGCTTAAGAAACAGCAAAATGAACCCCATCAAATGCAGAACAGCTTCACAGAAATATTGCTCTTTTCCAGCAAATGCTGTTGGCCCAGTTTCCCTGGCTGTGAAGCTCCCACTTTGAAACCTGTGGAGCAGGCAGATTATACATTTGAAAGCGGTGGCATTTTTACCTCCAGAAAAGGGACCATTGTGCTATGACTAACTTGCACTTTCTCGATTCTGGTTAGGTATAAAATGGTAGGAAAAGCCCTGCTTTGGGGAGGGCAGGAGAGCAAAAACATTTCTCTTCTGCACCGAGTCAAAATATGGATGGATGAGTCGCGAGGTTGGGTGGTGATCGGATCACAGGGATGAAAGAACAAAATCAGTTCTTGCTCCTCCTCATGCTTAGAGTGTGTGTGCCGTAGGCGAGGCACAGCTTTGGGGCTGCACCAGGGGCTGGGGCACCAGAGAGGTGGCCAAGCCCAGCTGTTTGCTCTGAAGCAACGGGCCACACTGAAAGTCCCTCGGCGTCTCTTTGTTTGACAGGGAGGTATGCACACACCCAAACCCCTGTCATCCTTGCCTGCCTGCAGCAGCTGCTGCCCTGTGGATGCTGTTGGAGTGGATGCTGCTGTGTGCTGGTGGCCCTGGGCAGAGGCAGCAGGCTGGAGGTGTCCAGAGTGACCCGTCCTCATGACTGTGACAAGTGTGGAGGTCTGTGGAGCTGCTCACATCTTGGGGACAACTGCCCTGAGGCAGCTGATAGAGCTCTGCAGCATGGCGGGGATGTCCAGGCTTCCTGTGCTGCTTCCCCTGCTCCATCCGAGCGAGCATCAGGTCATGGCAGTTCTCTTCGCCTTCGTGGCCAGTGTGCTGGGTGGGTCATCCGGCACCTCTCCAATTGCATGGCAGCAAGGACAGGTGTTTGTTCCCCTGCTGTCGGACCACAGTGGGCGGAGGGGGCCAAGCTCCCTGGGGAGCACAAGCCAGAGCTTGTCCTCTGTCACCCTTGAGCTGATTTCTCTCAGATTCCAGTGCAGTGCCTGGTGTTGGTAAGAGATGGAGGGAACCTGTTACCCTCAAGAGTGGATCAGCACCTGATGGACCAGTCTCTCTAGTCCAACCCCAGCCTACCCAACACTAACCTTTTGTGGGCTCCTCAGTGCTGTGGTGAGTGTGAGGAGGCAGAGGCTCATGCCTGGCTTGAGCAGATGCATTTCTGTTTGTTGGAAATAAGCTCTCCCTTAGGAAGGATGCCTCTGCCCTGCCAGGTCTGCTCAGCTGGGTCTGGAGTCCGAAAAATGATGTGCTTCCAGCATGGAGGAGAGGAACAAACCTTCCTGAGAGGGAAGATGATGATGGGAAGTCACCTCTCCTGGGTACCAGACAGAAACTAGTACTGATTTGGAGCAGAGTCTCAATACAGCTTTTGGGACAGGATCAGCCTCCTCTGGCACTGGGATGGCAAGAGAGACACTGGGGCCACGAAATGGAGTCGCTGGTGAGGCTTGGGGTATGCTTGTCTTCCGGGCCACTGGCATCTGAATTTTGCACATGTATGTTTTGCATGACTGCTTCCTCCTAAAGCTCAGCGAGGCTCTGCTGATCTGAAGCTGAGCTCCAAATTAAATGACACCAAACAGTGAGGCTTTACATTTCAAAGGCTCAGAGCAGAAGGATGCCTGGGACTTTCTGTCACCGTGGAGTAATTGGGATGATTTTTTTTATTTTGGCGGCTTGTACAATGACCACCGGCTGCTCGCTCCGCAGACAGATGGCTTTACCTGCATCTTCTGCTAATGTGAGGAATTATAACAACCCCGCAGGGATGAAGAGGGGTGACAGAGCTGAGTACAATGGGGAGAGCAAGTTAGTAACTGCTCTTCGTCCCTGACTCTGCCTGCTTGTCACAGTGGTAACTTTTGAATGGGCACATTTGCATCACAGAACCCCTGGAAATTTCTGCTTCTCTCCCTCCATTCCACACCCACCAACCAGAAAATTTCCGGGTACATTTGAAATTGCTACAGTGTCTCTTTTCCTTATCTTCACAGTTCTGTGGGGTGGACCCTAAGGCAAAGGTGCTCCTTGAAGGTCAGAGGTGAAACTCTGAGGCAGCTGGGAGAGTGGTTGGTCTGGGAGCCCTAGTCCCAGGACACTGGGAGCTGTTACCTTCCAAATGAAACCTGAAGGGGTGTCCTGGCCCTGGGGGATGAGGAGAGTGTGCCATGGCTGATCACTGAGTGGCCCTGTCTGCAACTGCCTGTTGTCTTCACGCATTTGCTGATGGGCTCTGTTCCCACTCCAAAAGGATGCAAGGCACCCTGGGAAGGCTGCAGGGAGGGAAACCATGGCCTCATTCCCATTGTGGACACCTGCATTTTTTCCCTGCTACTGGATGGCCGGTTACTCTCATTTACTCTGGGGTTTATTTCTGCCTGGAGCTGATGGCAGGTCCGTGACATCCAGGAAGGTAGATATCTATCATCTGCTGGGGCCAGCTGCTCTGCTCTTCACGCTGTGCAGCTTCACAGCTTGGGGTAAGGTCCTCCCAGCGATTCAGTAACCAGACCGTGAGTTGGCAAAAGCTTATCAAGAGGTCAGTGTGGAGAAAGACTTGCTCAGGAACTTCTCTGCCGAGCAGTTCAGGAATGAGCAAAGCAGAAGTGGCTGCTGTGGCTGCAGGAGCTGCCAGATGTTGTGGGCTCGCAGCGGAGGAGCACAGCCATCAACTCCTCTCTGTTCCTGCATCTTCCTCCTCCTCTCTCACGTGCATCTCTAGGTGCCAAGTTCATTTGTTCTGCCCAGGTCCTGCCACCCCAAGGAGCCACTGCCTTCATCTCCCACCTGTTCCCCTGCAAAGCTGTGTCTCCTGGTGGGGACCTACTTTGGGACCCATAGCATTCACACAGCTATGGCTTTCTGCTGTGCCCTGGGGCACAGGACCAGTGTCCAAATCCCTCCCCTCTTGCTATCCAAGGCCCAGCAGCCTTCCTGGGACAGCGCTGCAGCAGGCAGAGTACACTTCCTGCCCATGGCAAGCTGCGGCTGCTTGGGGAAGGGCAGATGGGGACAGAGGTGTAGATAGGCTTCCCCAAAGTCCTCCCCATCCTCCAGGTACTCAGAGTTTGAGAGGGGACATCAGCACTGGGAAGAGGAGGGATGTCCCCCAGGTCTCAGGGTACTAATGAGGATCTGGGGCAGCTCTGGTGGCTGCAGCTTAGGCTGATGTGCTGCGGTCAGTGGTGTTACACAGGGCTCTGTATGGTTTGGGGTACCTGGGAGAGCAGAGCAGTGGTGCAGATGGGGAGTTGGCTCCCCAGCATGGAAAGATCTGGAAAGCTGAGTTAACCAGCTTATGGAGCACATCTGGGAACATATGGGATCCTTGTGGAAGGGCAGAGTCAGGCTGGGCTCTGTCCTTGCCTAACTGCTTTGATTTCTCCTCCTGATTGATCTGCACAGTCAAACTCACGATCCTGTGCTGGCAGAGGAGCAGTTGCCAGACTGCAAAGGTCGCTGAAAGCAGCTGCTCCCCTCCCCTGCTGCCTCGGTTGCCGGCAGAAGAGCCCAGCTTTGGAGGCACTCGGCTTGTGTCCCTGCTGCCAGCGCCAGCCACTGGCTCCCCGCACGCCCGGCACACCACGGCGGCTGCTCAGCAGGCTCTCTGCTCTCCAGACCAAGCTAATGAGCCCCCCGGGACCTGCACCGGGTCCCTGGTGGGCCAGGGAGGAAGAGGAGGAGGAGGAGGTGAGAGCTGCAGAGAAAAGGCAGCCTCACTCGCCTCGCCGTGCCCGCTCGCAGCAGGGCCGATGGAGAAGTCGGCCAGCACGTGCGGCCGCCGAAATGGCGTGTCCCGGCTCGAGGACACCTGGAGCTGGCCCTGATGAACCTGCCTGGTGCTTCCCTTCGCCTTCCTTACCCCTGCTCGCCTCCCCTGCGTTCCCAGCTCCTCCCGCATTGCAGGCATCCTGCCCGGCTGTGCCTCTGCTCTGTGCCCGCCAGCGCTGTTCGTGTGCGCTGGGATTTCCTCGGGCGAGTCGTTACCGCCGGCGGCTGCGGTGGCTGCAGGCTCCGGGGGCTTCATTAGCCGAGCTCACTGCGGGGAGTTCTCATCACGCAGGGGCCTGCCAGAGTTGCTGCCTCTTTGCCCTTTGCCAGCTTTTTGGGGAAGAGGGGTGCAAGCTCTTGGATGTCGGGGTTTGAAGGTGGCTTTGCTGGAAGCCTGTGGGGAAATGCCTCTTGTTCATTTATAAACGTTCAGGAAGGAACTTGTCCCGGGCCCTGGCTTGCTTTTGAAACATGGGGATGTCTGTCCCTGGGGTAAGGGAAGGAGGAGCAGCGAACCGAAGGTGACCAGTGGCTCAAGGGTGTCTGCCCTACAGCAGAGAGCCTGGTCGGGATTCCTGTCACCCAAGTCAAGCCTGAGCTCAGGGTTTCCCTGAGCAGGAGCTCAAACAATCTTTCCCCACTGTTGGCTGCACTTAGCTGATAGCTTGGAAGATCCTCCTGTCCTGGAAACTTGCTTTCTGACATCAGATTTGCCAACATGTTGTACTTGAGATGTGCTTATGGATGTCGTGATCATCTTCCCTATTCCTCCTCAGCAAACCAGGCTGAAACCCACTTGATCTTCCTCTTTGGATCTTCCTTGCCTTCCAAATGAGGCCAGTAAGCCTGACAGTAAGTCCCCGTGGGTGGGGAGGGAAGGACTATTTTGTCTGGGAATCAGGCGTTTGCATCGTAGCTTTGCCCTGGGCTGCTGGTGGCTTTATCTGTGCAAGTTCAGCGAGGTTAGGTTCTTCAGCTTCCCTTTTTGGCTTTCTCAGCTGTGAAGGGATGGTGTGAGGCTGAGCTTAGCTCATCGTGAAATATATTCCATGAAGCCTGGGAACTGGGGGCGTTGCAGAAAGACAAGGTTGTTCAAGGAGGTAGGAAGGGACAGGGAGGGTATTTATTCCACTCCTCCATTTTCCTCCTGGGGCCATTAATGTGACACATGTCCTGAGTTCATCCTGGTGACTGATGGGCTGTGGAAGAACAACCAGAGATGCCTGCAATCCAAAGAGCAAGAAGAAAGGGTTGAGATTTGGAAGGGACAGCTCAGACCTTGTCTCAGGAGACTGAGAGCCCCCATGTGCTGTGGGCACCAGGCACTGCTGCTCCTGCTCCGTTTCTGTTGCTTTGGCTTTGCTGCAAGAGGATTTCACGGCAGGACTCATTGTAGGTGAGGATGTGTGTGAGAAGGCTGCGAACCACAAGCCTCCAGCTTGTCTGGACATTCCTGCTGCAGATGGGCAAGTACTCAAGTGAATGGTGGCCCAGGAGAGAAAGCCATCAAGGTGGGTTGGGAATGTCCACCTGGACGAGGAGCTCTCCAAGTTATCCATGGAAGAAGATCTGTCACTACAGGAGTCTTGTGGCAGGGCAGAGCAGGTCACTCTAGGTTAGGACTTACTCTCCCTATGAACAACATGACAGAGACACAAGCTTCAAAGAGGCTCTTTTTGGCCGTGTGGTGTCCCATGTAGGGTGGGAAGCTGCAATGCAGTGGGCTGCCTGGCTGAGGCAGGACAACAGGAGACGATCTTGGATGATGATCCCTTTCCTGAAAGGCCCTGCCTTCACAGGAGACAGAGAAATTGCCACAGCTGCTGCTCCTGGCAGCCTTGCCAAGGCAACAGAGCAGGCAAAGCGATTTAGCATTGCTCCAGTCATCCGTGATGGCAGAGATCATTGCATCAACCCCTTCAGCATTGTGATCAGTGCTGAAGAAGCAGCCTCTGAGGGCTGGGAGGAGAGTGTTGGTCCCTGGAGATCTGCTCTCTGAAGCAGAGGGAGCCCTCTCCAGCTGTGGTCCTCCTCTCCCACAGTCTCGTCCGCCTCCTTTCGTGTGCAGCTGTTGACCCGTGTGCTCCCATAGTGATGGAGTTGCTAGGAACTGGGACAGGAACCCAGGACTTGTTCCTCAGGAGAGGAGAAATTATATGGATTTACACAGCTTCCTTGTCTTATGTTGAAAATTCAGTGTCTGAGCTTTCAGAATGGTTAAAACCAAAGTCCCCTTCAGAGAGCTCGTGTGTGGCTGTGATGGGGAAGGAGGAGAAGAAAATGGGATGTGGTGGGGTCGGGTAGGAGGAAGAGTGTGAGAACATAGAGTGGAGCTCTGGGAAGCTGGTGAGTACCATCTCCCCAGCTGGCTTTGCTTATCCATGGTGGGTACAGGAGCAAGGCAGAACTTGGGAAAGTGGAAAGCACTGAGTCTTCAGGAAAATGAATCTTTCTTAAGAGAAGAAAGTTTCCTTTGCTTTTGAAACTCTCTGCTCTAGGACTAATTACTACCAAATAACCATAACACCAGGGGGGACCCAAGCCCCATGAATTGTTTGTTTGCACCATCTGCTCTTTATTCTGCAGGTGACATTCCCATAGTTGGGGGCAGTATGATACATCCCTGGAAGCACATGGACTAACGTACCTGAGCGTGTCTGGGCTGGCAGTTTTGTCCAAGGCTTGTCCTACCCCCACGCTGGGGGGGCTCTGACTGCCTGCAGCTCTTTTCTGAAAGGTTTTATCTCACCGGGACTTGCTACCTGGCTTGTCTCTGAAGATGATGGATGCTCCTTTGTGTGGTGGAGGGTTTCTCTTGCAGCTCAAGTGGCTGCTGGAAGAAGAAAAGGTCCCAAGTGTGTCAGGGCCTGTAGCAAGGCAGGGCTGGAACCTATTCCCCTTTGCTGGAGAACAGGATGGAGCCTCCATCCCAGGGAGGAGAAGAGTGTTCCTGACTCTGACAGCAGCTGCCAGCCATGACCTGGGAGCCTGTGCCTGGTCCTGAGAGGGCACTGGGATCTCCTGAACCCACCAGCTCCCCGGGGCTCATTCCTTTGCCTCTCATTTGGCCGTGCCTGGCAGCTGCCGCTCCGCAGCTCCCGCCCTGGAGGAGCCATGGGAGCAGCTGGGTGATTCGGCCCCGGGAAGCGCGGGCGGGCAAGGTGTAAATTGCATGGCGGGCTGCCTTCACTGAGGTGAAAATGAAAAACTCTCCCAGCTATCAAGCCCGGTGTTTCACGGCTCCCACGGTCCAAACGCACTCCCACTCCCTCTCACTGCTGCGGAGAGGATCTCGGGGGCTGATTTTCTCCTGCCTGTCCTGAAGCCATGGCACTGCCGCGTCAGCAGGGCGGTGTGTCCTGGTTGCAGGCAGGACGGGGGCCCGCTGTGGGAAGGGGGAAGTGAGCTGAGGGCAGGCAGGGATGCTGATGGCGTGGGAGGTGCTAATTGCCAGGCTCTGTGTTCTGCTACCTGGAGGATTTGTTATCCTTTGGCGAGACTTTGCTTTCCGCTGCCGTGGTGCTGGTGGTGCGGCTCGCTTTTCCTGCTGGCTGACGGAAACGGCCTTTTCTTGATTGCAATAATATCACCTTCTGTTTCTGACACACCTCGCAGCCCAGAGGATTTGAAAGTAAAGTGCACGTGCGTGGGAGCAGTCTCACCACCTCTGAAATGTGAGTTTCTCCAGGCTGGGAAGCAGCAGCTGTTCCGCAGCCCTTGGCGGCCCGGTGCTGGCGGCTGTGCCGTGTGCTGGAGCTGGCTCCGGGTGCCGTCGCCCCGGGCTCGATGTGCACCCTGCTGGAGCTGCAAGCTGAGATGTTGGGGTTTCCTTGATGCCTGAGGTATTACTGGTGTAAAGCATGGCTGCCTGCCTCTCTCTCCAGCAATTTGTCTTTCCTTCTGGCTCTTCCCCAGCCTCTGGCTGACTTCTGCCCCTCGTTGGGCAGCCCAGGGCACCCAGGCTTCATCCCTGTCTCCCACTGTTAGGCTGTGACTTAGCAGGGAGGACCAGAATCAGGGTTGGGTTTGTGAGGCACCTTTAAAGGTCATCCAGTCCAGCCCCCCTGCTGTGGGCAGGGACATCTTGCACTAGAGCAGGTTGCTTAAATCCCCATCCAGCCTGGCCTTGAACACCTGGCTATGTCCAGCGATAGGACATCCACAGCTTCTCTGGGCAGCCTGTTCCAGTGCCTAACAACCTTCAGCACACGGCATTTGTTCCTTATGTCCAGTCTAACCTGCTGGCTTTTGCTTTAAAACCACTGCCCCTTGCCCTGTCACTACAGGCCCTGGTAAAAAGTCTCCATCTCTTATAAGCACACTTTAGGGCTCCTCGAAGCCTTCTCCTCTCTGGGCTGAACAACCCTAACTCTCTCAGCCTGTCTCCATAGCAGAGTTGTTCCAGCCCTTGGATTGTTTCTGTGGCCTTCTCTGGACCTGCTCTGACATGTACACAACTGTCTCATGCTGGGGACCCCAGAGCTGGAGGCAATATTCCAAGTGGGGTCTTACAGGAGCAGAACTGAGGGGAAACATTCCCCTCACGCTGCTATCCGCACCACTTTTAGTGCAGCCTCGGAGATGCTTGGCCCTGGGAGGAAGGGGTGCCTCCATTTTTTTGCTTTCATCAGCTCAGATGGGTGACTTGAAGCAGTGTTTAACCTCAAGCTGCTGTCTGAGCAAAGGGGAATGGAAACAGGGACATTCCCAGTCTGGGCCTGGAACAGAGGGGTGGCCCAGCAAAGAATCTGTCTCCTGGCTGAACTGGGTGAACGCCGAAGGGCTCTGAGTGCTGTGCAAACCGAATTGCAAAGCCTCTCAGGACTACCTAGCGCCCGTGTTCTAAGATAAGCAGGGATGACACACCGAGCGTGGAGCGTGTGAGGAAGCGAGGAGGATGTGGCACACAGCATGCTCCCCCCAGTCCTAGCTGGTGGCTCAGTTTCAGCTTTTAATTTTAGCAACCGATTTAGGGCCGTTCAGCTCCACGCAGTTTTGTTATTCCTTTAAAATCCCTGGGACTGAAGCGTCCGACCCCATCACTGAGAGATGGAGAGGACGGATGCCTCCAGCTGGAAGGAAGATGTGGGGGAGTTGTGTTGTCTGAGCAGGCAGGAGTGGCTGGCGTGTGAGGACAGGGCTGGTAGGTCACCCGGGGGTCTCCCCGCACCGTGCCAGGTGCCAGCTGACTTGCTGGCACTACCCAGAGCAGCCCCAGGGCTGGCAGCACAGGCGAGGGGAGGCTCGTGGCAGTGATGCCCTGGCTGGCTGGGGGGATGCTGGTGAGCCCCTCCAAGAGGCAGCAATCCCCAGCAATGCTCACAAGCCCCCTGTGTGTTCGCATCCTCCCTCTATTCCTTCTTCAGGTGTGGCAGCATAATAAATGGAAGGGACCGACCCGAACTGCGTGTGGAAAAACTCATGTGGTTGGTGTTGCTCCAGTGTCACAGCAGGATGTGGATGGAGCCTGCTCCCTGTGCCTGACACCCTTCTGCTTCCCTGCAGAAGGCAGCAGCACATCTGGTCGCAGTAAGAGCAGGGGTGAGCGGCAGCTCCAGGCATATTGTGCCCGACTGATGTCGAGACGACCCCTGTTAACAACCCACGGCTTCTCCCTGCTGGCCAGACTTGGCCACATGTCCATTGGCCCCTCCGGGAAGTTGTTCTCTTGACTGGCACCGTGCCGAGAGCAGTTGATGCACTGTTGGCTTTCCCAGTGGCTCCAGCCTGTCCCAGCTTTTCGGCAGTGCCCAGTGGCAGATCCCTGGAGGGTTCATCCCTGGCTGGTGGCCAGGAGGGCAACTCGGGGCTGCCTGGTTCCCCTAAGGCAGAAGAGGGTTTGCATCTGCTGGGTGACCAGTTGCTTTCTCCCCATGGCTTTTCCTGTCCTGGATGGGATTTACATGCACATTTTTAATGTGTTGCAGGCAGAAGGTGCTCTGGCAGGGATGGGTGACAGGCACAAGCAATGGCTGTGCTCCTATGGCACACAGGTGGCTGGAGCACGAACTGGACATCTCTGCAGTGGAGCCAGGAGCTGCTGGGCAGCATGAACAGCTCAGCTTCCAGCTCTGCTCCAGCAAGAAGCTTGGTGGTGGTATGAAAAACCTCTCTCCTACAGCATCAGTCCTGAAATAGGGACTCAGTGGGCTGGTGTGGCTTAACCATCACCCTGTGATGCCAGGAGGTCACAGTAAGGAGTCAAGGGTGACAGGGAGCTTGTGGAGTGAGGACAGCAGCTGCCTCCCCACTGCCTTCCTGGCGACACTGGAAGTGTTCTGGGTTCAGCTGGAGCCTAATTGCCAGCATGCCTGTGCATGGCAAGGATCCAGAGAGCATCCACAAGGCTTGTTTGTGGTCTCCTAACAAGATGAATTCTTGCAGCAGTGGGAGATGAAGCAGATCCAGTTGGTGACGTTTGAATTCCTGAGCAGGTGAACCTGACAGAGTGACAAAGCCGGTCCCCACAGCGTCCCAGCTCACCTTCTGCTTCCCAGCAGGTGCTGAGGGCCATGGTGTGACCTGAGCACCCTGCCACCTCCTTCCACCTTTGCACAATTCTGCTGGGATTTTAATGGCTGCAGGTCATGTCTCAGACACCTTGTCATGTCCTCTGTAGCCCTGGGTCTGCTCTTGTGCTCGCCTGGGAAAGTGAGGGCATCTTCCTTCTGGGAGGCTGTGCCCAAGCCATATCATGTGTGGACATTGTGACCTTATGGACAAATAGGGGGAGGAAAATTTGTGCTGCCAAATAGGTGGCACCTCCTGCTGCTGGGGAAGGTCTCCCGAAATGCTGGTCGTTGCATAATCCTGTTGTCCTTTCTGATGCGTGAGGCTAGGGGATGCTCCATTCCTAGAGGAATGAGAGCAACCTGGAGGAAATCCTACAGTCAGTATGTGGTGGTAGGTGATTTGGAACCCGAGGTTAAAGATTGGGCGAGGTGCTGTTCCATCTGGGAAAGAGGAGTGCAAGAATCTTCCCTTACATAACACCTTGCTCCCGAGAAGGTGGTGAGAAGCACCCCACCACGTTCCTCAGATGGGCTGAGAGGGAGTTGGCTTCATGGGAAGCAATGGGTCTGACGCAGCAGGAGTGTGCTGGAGCTACTGTTCCTGTTGGGACTGAACTTGTCGGTACTCTGGATGCATTTGTGAGTCTAGATGGGCTGTGTGGATTATGTGCAATGAATCTCCTGTTTCAGGTGCCCAGAGGAGGGTCCTGGATAGAAATCAGCCCTGCATGCTGCGCTGCTGCCTGCATGTTTGCTGGCCATAGAAGGGAGAGCTCCTGGCGGAGGCTGAGGAGGGAGGTGGCACCGCACGACCTTGCAAAGGGACAAATCCCCTTCCCTGCCCCACTTACTGGTCCTGCTGTCAGCCTGCAGCCTGACACTGACAGTGTCCCACTGTTCACCTCTCGCTGAGCTCCTCCACCCGTGTGAGACTGCTTTGGATTTGACTGGAGGGCTCTGCCTTGCAAATTCCAGGTTCCCCTTGCTGCTCCATCTGTTGGCTTGGCGGCACAGCCAGCCAGGGGCTCCCTCCTCAGCGGCAGTGCAGCACTGCCTGTTGAGCCTCTCTGTTGTTTTGCCATGTTGTTGAGCCTTTGCTAATTCGCTCTCTTCCCACATCTTTGCCATTGGACTCTGCTCTCCAGTCTCTCTGGGCTGTTTCTTTTCATTGCGGTGTTCCTCTCTGCTGGGATAATCCCAGGCTCACTCTGTGGCCAGCCTCTTGGTTGCACTTCGGTGCACTATTCTTGCCTGGCCTCTGCCTGCTTCCTAATCTCCTTTGGTATCATCACAAGCTGATCTCTCACCTCCTTGGGATGATCCCCTTATCCATTTCTGTTGTCGTGGCTCCCCACCTCATTGCCTCTGTCCATTTCTCAAGTCTTTATGCATCCTCATCCCTTTGTCCCAGGCTGGACAGGACAGCATTCCCAGCTGCAACCTCCCTGCTCCTTCTTGGGAACATTTTCCTCTCCTGACCCCACCTGCCAGTGCTCAGCTCTGCAGCAGCCCTGCCAGAGGCTAGGTTTCTCTGGGAAGAAGTGCAGAAGCAGAGGCCAGCTCACTAGCCTGGCTGCCAGCTTAATTTGTACGGACATAACTTAGCACCCCCAGGCTCTGGTTTCCCTCCATTTCATTTTGGGAAAAACCATGGATGAATTGGGAAGAAATCAAGTATTGTAGCTGTCTCTAATGAGGGTATTGACAGTGAGTGCCCAGCTACTTCAGCATGGTCCCACCAACCTGGTCCCCAGCCATGGGCTTTGGCTGCTGGACTGGGCTCTTCTGGCTTCAGGGACACAGAGCTGCTTCCCGGCCTGCCGGGGTGGAACATCCTTGTCTCTCTTCTAGGATAATCTTTGAGTGTGAAGCAGCATTTGGTCCAAAAGCCAGTCCTGCTCTTCACTCAGGTGTGCATTTTTATTGCTTAAAAAGCCAGGATTCCCACATTTTGTGTGGGTGGAGGGGATGTTGCTTGTGTTTTGGGGGTGTCACGACTATGTCTGTGTAATTGGAAGTTGTAGCAGCCTAGAGTAGATTGTAGGGAGAGGGTACGTCCCAAATCCACTCTTTTGGAACTTCAGGATGGGCTTTGGAAAGTCACCTTGGGATGTCTTGGAGGCCAAACTGGAACTCTGAAGATTTAGACTGGTCGGAGACCTCACGTGAAGTTAATGAAGGTCTCTTTGCTTTAAGATCCTTTGAGTTGTCCTTGTCTGCATGAAGTGGTGCAGGGCCAGCTGGATTTATCCAAAAAAACCCTGCAAATCCTGGAGATACCCATCCCTGGTGTTTGTTGCAGTAACCTAAAATAACGAGCCAAGCTGGAGGTTGGCGGATGGGCTCGTGGTTGGTAGAGCAAGGGGCAGAGCGGCGGGGCGGGCTCTTGTCTGCGTTGTTGCTGAAAAAGCAGGAGTGATATGAGCCGCCTCTGCTCTGCTGCTAAAAACAACCCAGCTTGTTTTTATTTGATACAGTTTTGATCTGCAGGCCTCAGTGTTTCACCTGCCCTCAAGTGGGAACTCCAAACTCCAAGCACCTCGGGAGCCCGCCTGTGTCCCTGCGTGTCCCTGCGGCACTGGGATAGGGAACGTGGTTCCTCCTCGGCTGGAGAAGGGACTGCTGAAAGTCAGGCTGGAAGGCATTGGGATGGGACGGGTGAAGCTTCTGCTGGGGTCATGTTTCTGGCGCTGTGGTGTTTCTGGGTAAACTGGGCCCCTGCATTGCCAAATCCTGCAGGTTTTCCCAAGAAAATGGACCCGAAAACCGTTCATGTGGGATTTCTGCCTGTATTTCTTGTGCAGCAACCTGGCAGCACGGAGGTGGCTCTCCAGGTGGTCCAGCTGCGAGCGCAGGGGAGAGGGTCAGTGTTGGCTCACATCTGTTGTGGATTCTGCCTGGTGCCAGCATTTGTCTGGGAAATAAATGATTCTTAAATCACATTGGTCCATCCCCAGGGCTGAAGGGGGTCAGGCTTTTGTAAGGCCATGATTGATGTGTCCATAGAGCTCATTCTTGGTGTGGGGTCAGCTCTGGCTACAGAGAGCCCCAGAGGGATGAGGACCTGCTGGAGGATGTATGAACAAGCCACACCAGCAGGCCATGACAGAGGAGAATAGTTGAGGCAGGGAGGAAGATCATTGGGTCAGGGAAGGAAAAGAGGATAATCAGGGCAAGAGGGAGCAAGAGAAAAGCTGGGGCAGGGAGGAGGAGGAGGAGGAGGAGGAGGAGGAAGAGGAGGAGGAGAAGGAGGTAGATAATCAAGGTGGTTGCAGGGTTAAATAAAAGCTGTCAGTGATTTGTGAAGGGGAAAGAAAGAAAAAGAAAACCCGCTGAAGAGACACTCTCCTTTCTCACCCGGCTTGTAATCAGCCGCCCCCTCTGCCAGCGAGCAGCTGGCGGGCGGGCGGGTGAGGAGGGGGTGGCAAGAGGGGTCCAGCTGCTCCTCGGCCCGGCCTCGGCACCCCGAGAGTCCCCAGAGCCCCGGCTCAGCGTGGGCTGCACGGCCCAGGGGACGTGCCCCTATCATGGGTCCCTGACAGGCTGGGGGCCTGAGGTCTTGAAGGGCACTGCCAGGGGGAGGTGGGGTGAGGCAAAGGAGGAGGGGGACTTGTCTGAAATGTCAGGGATTCATCTCCCACTCCCCCTGCCCTCGCCGTTCTGAAAGGAGCTGCTTGAGCTGTCGGCTCTGGATTATATTAATTAGCAGAGAAGTGCTACGCCTGCTCGTGGGGCCGTGCTGCTCGTGGGGCCGTGCTGCCGGGAGGAACCAAAGATCTGGCACATCTGTGTGAAGCAGCTGTCTGGCTCCCCAAAACCCCTCGCTCCAGCCCAAAATGAGCACATCAAAACCAAGGCTGAGCGGGGGGTCTTCAGCATCTCCTCCCGGGGCCCAACTGGCTGCTGACCTCCAGGGCCAAACCTGTCTGCCCTGGAATGAGGGGCTGGTGCGATAGGGAAAGCAGCACAGTGGTTTTGGGATGGCACCCTCTGCTCCTCACTGGGCCTCCACGCCCGTGGGCAAAGAGGGCCAGTCTGACCAGGCCAGGTGGGAAGGTCAGTGTGGTGGGGGGCTGCTGGGGCGAGGGGCGAGGGCACATCCCTGCCCATGGCTACTTTTGTCTTCCAGGAGAGGAAGCTGTGTGCCCACCCCCGGATCGAGATCTACAAGCAGGACCGCATCTACTTCGTGTGTCCGCTCGCCCGCCAAGGGGACTTCTATGTGCCTGAAATGAAAGAACTGGAGAGGAAGAGCAGGGCTGCTGCAGCTGTGGCCGAGGACGCCCAGACAGACATCACAGGTATCCCTGGCTTGCGCACGGGCTCCGTCTTTGATCGGCATCCGCCCTCCCAAGAGGTGAGGTCCTGGTGTTCCCAGTCCTGCTGCCTGAGCAGACAGAGACTGACCTGTGCCCACCTGGTGCCCAGCCACCGAGTCTCAGCACACCTCTTCCCCTCACCCTGGGCTGATCCCCAAGGATCTTGTCCCTGAGATGTCATGCCATGCCTTGGGGAGCACCCAGGAACCCTTGCAGTTTTGGGACCAGGGCCAAGCTGCCACCGAGCCACTGGCCCACTGTTGTCAGTGCGGAGCTGGATCTCACAGCTTTCAGTTGCAGCTGGGCTTGTTTTTCTCTTTGTCATATACATCTTCCTTGATCTCATCTTCATCTGTTACATATTGGGATTGCAAAGAGCTTAAATACCAGGTTGCTGTAGCTGGTGGTGGAGTTGCCTGAGAGCATCTGCTCAGCAAGATTTGTTGGAGCCTGGATGTATTCATACAGGAAGGGACCACAATGGCTGTAGGCGCAGAACAGCAGTGCTATAGTAACCCAAAATGCTAGTTGCCTCCACCAGCCCACGTGCTCCCGTGCCTGCGAGATGTGGGAGCTGGCTATCCAAGCATTCCTGGGCACTGGACAGCACATCCGAGCCGGCTGCTGGCAGGGGCAACCGCCTCTCCCTGCCCCACGGGTCGCCCACGCTTGTGTAATGGGCATAAAAAAACCATGAGGGCTGTGCTCGCCTCCCGGGCAGTCGGGTCATTTGCTTTAACACATCTTCAGGTTTGGGTCGCTTTAATTCTTAATCGCATAAAAGCAAGCCTGGGAATTGCTTTCTGGGAGCTCTGTCCATTTAGCGCTGCAGTGAAGAGTCTAATTGGAGCCGTTTCCCAGCAGTTCCAGGTCCCGTGTTTGCACGGCTCTTCTCCTCTCTGGCTGCCTTGTGTCGGGGCGGCTGCTGGGGGCACCAGCCCGGCTTGGCCAGAGGTGCCCCAAAGCCCACTCGCTCTGACACCTTCCTGTGGTCACCCCGTGGTTTTGGAGAGGGGTGGCAGGATCCAAGGGAGCAAAAGCAGCCTGGAGGTGGTGCCTTCAGTAGCTGCATGCACTCCTTTCTGCCCTGCTCATGGGGTGCACGATCCCACAGCACAGCCAGGGATGCTCGGAGCAGCCACTGCCCTGTGCCCCAGCTGTCTCGGTGCTTTCCCTGGGATGCCACTGCCCGCACGCCCGCAGTGGGGGAGTCCCCTGGCCTGCTGGAAGAAGGGCTAGGAATGTCTTCCCAGTTTTAGAAAGCAAATGAGGTTGGACTTTCTCAGCCCGGGCTGGGCTCCCCAGCAGCAGCTCTGGGCTGGCTGTTCCACCACCCCTCCCCTTCCAGACACATAGATGAGCTTTTGTCAGTGCAGTCTGATGCAGTGCCATCTGCTGAGTCTGCACAAAACCAACTTAAAATAATAATAATAACTGTGAGGTTGGCCCTGCCTGCGAGACTAAAGAGCTGGGCTTGGATGTTGAACTGTGATTGTCACTGCTGGGCACGGTGGCAGAACCACATCTGGTGGGGTGTCACATCCTTGCTCTGGCTGGTGGAGAGGGCCGAGGATGTGGCAAGCCTCTGGGTGGCTCGTGCAGCTCCTGCCTGAGGGCTTTGGGGGTCCCAAGAAGATTACACCTTATGGAATGAGACTGGTCCTCCCTTCCTGATGATTTTATGTGCTGGGATCTGTGCAACCACCTCTGAGTTGAAGAAGGAGAAACCTCTTCTCCCATCCTTTTTATCCTTCTTCCCTGGGCAGTGCCTTGAGAAGCAAGCTCCAGTTAGTCACAGCCCCTTCAACGGGCTTGAAGGGCATGAGATTTGATGACCCAGCAGATCCCAGGATGTCTGCTTTCCTCTGTCAGCTGGAGGGTGGGCACAGCAATGTCCCCATCTGCCTGTCAGTGTGATCCCCCTCAACCCCAACTGCATATATTTGGGTTATTTCTTGATCCTTCTGAGCTTTGAGGGGATGTTTCAAGTGGTCCTGCCCTGCTGGAGGCTCAGACAGTGCTCCTGGGACAGTGGGGGAGGGTGGTGGTCCCTGATGGTGGCAGTCAGCTCCTCTGGCTGTGCATGAGCTGCACAAATCCAGGTGTAGGGCTTTGATACCCTGTTGCCTGAATGGATGAGCGGAGGCTGGGAAGGTCCTGAGCCCCATTTCCTCTCCCAAAGGCATCTGAGTAAGCTCAATGCACAAAAGCTTTGGGCTGGCATTCCTGATGTGGCAGCAGAAGAAGCCCCCTCTTTCCCCTTCCCAAAATACTGAGATAAGAGCATTGAGTATGATTTCAGAGTGGGCATCATGTTGAGTAACGCTCTGTGTGAACACAGCACTGGTCTGTCACAGCTTGTGAAACTCCCCACCAGCAGCTGGATTATGCTTTCCTTGAATTAAAGACTTGAGAAGTTCCAAGTGGAAGGTGTTGCCATTTCTCCTCACCTGTCATTGTGGCTGGTGCCAGACAGTACCGAGCGACTGGGAAGTGTAAGAAAAGCTTGGATTCATTTTCTCAAGCCTCCTGACCTTGGAGCACATCTCTCCATTTAGGCTGTCATCTGCTGTCCTTGCTCCTGAGCTCACCCTGTGAGGTGCTGGGTGCCTGTGGCTGCGAGCGAAGCCAGAGGCCACAAAGGCTGTGGGACATGGTCCAGGGTCTCTGTTTTCTGCTGCTGCTCTGCACGGAGCAGGGTGCTGGCAGCTCTGCTGAGGATGGACACACTCAACACACAAGGAAGGGGCCGGGGGCTGTGGCTGCCTCTGCACCAATTCCACCCCTTCTTCGCCATCGTCAGGGTCATTGGAAAGACAGGAAGCATTTTAGGAAGGCGTCTGATGGGTCTCCAGGGCGCCAGTGTCAATCTTGATTAGTTGTTTTGTACTTAATTGTTTTCTGGGGCTTTGGCATCAGCGTGGCGCTCAGCGGGTCCTCGCTCCCGGCTCCCTCCCAGCAGCGCACTCTGCAGCGTGACCCCGCTGCTGCGCATGGAAGGTGAAGGCAGACAAAAGCAGCCTCTGCACACGGGCTTGCTGGCATGAACACAGATGGTTCCCGAGCACGTGGCTCTGTCCAGAGTCTCAGGTGCTCATTTTCTTGCAGCAGAGTCTGTACCACAGCATTCAGGTACAACTGATGGCACCACGCGCTGAGCCCCACTGCCACAGGAGGCAACTTTCCTGATGTGTTCTGCCTCATCTCTGCTGGCTTCCATCCTCCAAAGAGCCCTGCCTGTTCCTGCCTGCCTCTACATCCTGGGAAGGGCCCCGGCCGCTCTCCTAGCGGCTTGTGTGTGAGCTTCAGCAATCATGGAGGAGCTGTGCCTCCTGGCAGCACACTGTGTTTAGAGGTAATGAATATTTGATGGAATGAGGGGAAAGAAAGGGCCCAGGAGCACCAGGAGTGGAGCGCTGCTGAGGCATCAGTGTGGCACAGGGGTGATGCAGGAGGAGAACCCGCTGTCATTCTGGATTTGGGAATGCCAGTACCTGGTATGGCACAGGGCCGAACTGTCTGGGGAGCCAGCTCCCCACCAGGCTCACTGGCAGTGTGGGGCGAGTGGTTCCCGTTGCACCCGTCCCTGGCTGGTCTCTTGGAGCTGGCTGCTTGATATCCCTTCTTCCTATGTGGCCTTGGCCTTTGGGGGTCTCCTCAACACCGTGGCATGGCTTCACCCCAGTCTGTGCCTCTGTTTCCAAAGTGAAAACCTCCTGGGTCCCATGTTCCTACTGAGTGAAAGTGCAGTGGGATGGCTGTGCCATCCTTGGGGAAGCAAGGTCACGGGGGAGTTTCAACAGGATGGCTGTTAGCTCACTATGTGCCAGAGGGAAAAGCCACATTGAATCAGGGTGCTGGACTGGTTCCTGGTGTAAGGACCAGCCTTGGGAAGGTGGATGCAAGGAATGGGCGGTGGTTCATGGGAGGGCCAAACGAGGTGTGTGGGGAAGGATGGAAAAGTGAGTGGAACAGCTGCTGGAAGTCTGTGCCTGTGAGATGAGAGCTGAATCCCTGCTTGCCCTCCCATGGGGCTTTGGTCACCCTCTTGGAGCCCCTTGCACTGCCTTCCTGGCCTCCCTGAGCTGTGTTAGGACAGCTGGGTGTTTCTGCTACATTCCCCTGTCAGAGCTGGTCCCTGGCGGCAGCAGCCCTGCCCACCCCAGACGTTTATCCTGGCCAGGCTGAGTGGCCGTGCCAGAGCCAGCCTTCGCCTGCGCGGAGGAGAGCAAGGCTGCTGAAATGGGCAAATTTGCCAGCTGAGGCTGCTCGAACATGATCAGAGGTGACAGAGCAGTGACAAAGTGCCTGGCTGAAGGGAAACAGGACTCGATTTATTGTCGCCCTTGGAGTCAGGGAGAGGAAGGTGGCTATGAGAGTGAGGACAGCAGTGCTTTCCCACAGTGGTGGCTTGGAGCAATGTGTAGGTCAGCTTTATCCCCGTCTTCTTCCAGAGCTGCTGCTGCTCCTCTCCTCAGGAGCTTCTTTGCCTTGTCTCATGAAGTTACATGACAGCTTCCAAGCCAAAATATTCCCTGGGGTGTCAGGGGAGGGGTGCTGAGCAGGCAGGGCACTGCTTGGGGGGCTGGTGTCACTCCTGTTCCCTCAGGTCTTAGAGGGATGCAAGATGACCATGCGTGACATGAGCTATCATGAAGCCATGGTGGGAACGCGCCCATGTCACCTCAGGCCACCAATTTGGCCAAATCAGATTATTTCTTCTTTTGAGATCACCACTAAAGACCTTGCAAACCCTAAGCTGTCTCCAAAGGTCAGGGTCTGCACACTCCCCTTCATCCCCGGCAGCTCTCCACCTTCCCAGAGGCTCCCTGCTGACCCACTGCCCTGCCGAGGTCCTGTCAGGTGGGACAGCATCTCCCACCTTTCTGCCGCCCACTCAGTGGCTGCTGTCCCCTTCCACGAGCGCCTCGCTGCAGCGTGCAGAACATCCTTTTTAACTTAGAGTAAATGTAGTTTCCGTGTCGAGGTGCTCCGTGGTGCTGCGGCAAAGGCGCTGGGTGTTAGCGGGCAGTGGTTCTTTCCTCCTTTGCATGGGAGGGGTCACCTGGCATCGTCAGGGGAGTGGCCGAGAGCTCAGCTCGTGCCAGCTGCCAAAAAGGTTGCCAGGGTGAGAGGGTGGAGGCTCAGGTTCCTTTCCAGGATGAAGCCAGTATGCCACCCAGGTGGGATGAAGCAGTGGGTGCACTGTGTCTGTGGATCTTTTCTGGCTACCTCTCATCCTGCTACCACTGCTCGGGCCTCTCGGAACAGCCGTCACTCAGCCGGCAGGACCGTGGGATGATGCTGCTCAGGAGGCAGAAGACTGCCATTTACAAGCAGTTCTGCTGGCAGCTGCCCAGGCCGGGAAGAAAAACAGCACAGAAAAAGGATTTAAGGATGTTTGGAAGGAAAGTTCTCTCATTGGTGGGTGTCCTTCAGGAGATCAGTGGCTGCCACACAGCTGGAGGAGAGCAAGCAGCCCAGCCTTGGGCACCCTGGCTGCAGGAGCTGTAGGAGGCTGGAAATGCCTGTGGAGGAGAGGGCTCTCCTCTCGCACCCAGGTTGGTGATGACCACAGAGGCTCCCATCTGTCACTTCACAGCCCTGTTGGTGGCAAGCCCCAGTCCTCCATGAGTGCTCCTGCTGAGTGGGGCTCCTCCTGGTTTCCCTCCTGGTGTGGGGCGTGATCCTCAGCAGGGGCATCCAGCCCAGCACGGGTGGAGGTGCTGGGAAATGACAGAGCCTGGCACTCACTTCCCACTCATACAAGGCAGGCAGGGAGAGGATGGAGTGGGGAGGGCCATGGTGGAAGAGCCTGCCCAGTGTTTGCTGACGTATTGTAATTAACAATGTGGATCTGTGATGTCATCATTAACCACGTGGATCTGTGATGTCATAATTAACAATGATTAATGTTTAACAGGAGGGTTTTGTCTCCTGGCTGGTTGCTCTGGCAACAGCACCGAGCTGCTGGTCTCAATCTGACACGTTCCTCTCCTTGTCGACTCCTTAATTGTGTTGTTGATTGAGCTAATGAGGCAGGGATCTGGGGAGGGGCAGGTGGGCCAAGAGGTCCACCTGGGCAGGCAGGGGCAGCCCCTGGGGGTTTGGTCATGAGATGGGATGTGGCTGGCAACCAGGTCATTGGAGAAGCACAGAGTGAGCTGGGAAGGCTCCCCCTATCCTCTGGCACCCCAAGACCTGTCTGCTGCTATCTTCACACTGCTGCCAACGCTGCCAGCTGTGGGGGAGCCACGGAGGGATGGGAGCAGGCTGTCAGGTGCTGAAGGATGCCCTGGTATGAGGCTGGACATATACGCCTGCCTCTGACAGAAACACAGCTGAGGATTTGCCCTTGTGCCATCATCCCCTTGGGTGCTTCAACAATGCTGCAGCTCCACACCACGTTCGCAGCACAGTGTCCTTCCTGCTCTTTGTCTCATTCCTGGTGCCATGGCAGAGACAGGCATGTATTCTCCCTAAGGAAGGGCTTGCAGGTCCTTGGTGTCTGCACAGAGAGCAGCTGTGGGGCCAGGGTGTGGCCAGGAGGTCAGGGCATGGCTGGAAGCTGGTGGTTGTTTGTGCTGGCTTGGAGGTTCCCAGTTTCAGGGAGCTGTTTGAGCTCAGCTCACTCTTGGCCTGGTCATGTCTTGGAGGCATAGGAGGAGACAAGAGGTAGCAGCTGGTCTCCACCGTGGCCTGATATCTCTGAGACTTCTGGTGACTTCAAAGGCTGTGGCACCCCATCCCCACTGCTTCTTCCCACAGCATTCACTCCTTTCCCTTCTCTCTCCGTCCCAGGAGTCGACACCATGAGTGAGACGAGCTCTGTCAGCGTGGAGGCCACAACCGACAGCAGAGACACCTCGGTGGCCACCTCCATCCTGCTGCCCTTCCCGGCCAGCCGTGGCCGGGAGGAGGCGGACAACCGCAGCGAGCACAGCTACAGCGAGTCGGGAGCCAGCGGCTCCTCCTTCGAGGAGCTGGACCTGGAGGCCGCCGGGGACGGGGAGGGAGCCCCGGGCCTGCTGCCTGATGTGGGCTATGTGGGCAACCAGGAGGTCACAGATAAGTGGACCAAGGAGCCCATCGCTGCTGAGAGAGGAGAGGAGTGAAGAGAGACGTGGCTGCCTCACCTCCTGCCGGGGTCTGAGTTACTGGGAACCAGTTGCCTTTCCCACCTCCTTCCTCTCCAGCCAAGAGATTTTGGTCGCTGATTCCTCCCGGGACCTGCTCTCCCTCTTTGCAGAAAGGGTGTTTGACTGTTTTTGGGGGTGCTGGGAGCTGGGGGGGGATTTCTGTGGTGCTTGGTGGCGCAGGGTAGGTGCAGACTAGGGGGACAGCGAAATGCATTCGCCATTTGTGTGTGTCCAGGCACGTCACAGATTCCTTGCAGGTGTCTCGGGATGGTGGTGGATGTCAGAGATGCCCCCTCTGGTTTCTGCTGGTGCCCCTCTCACCCACAGCTTCTCTCTGCCACACCACCACGTTTTCTAGCACCAAAGAGCCGTGAGTTGAGTTGGTTGGGTTTGTTCCCCTCTTCTCTTCCCCTTGCTGAACAATGGAAACATCCTGTGTAAATGTGGTCCTCCTGGCACTGCCACGGGCGCTTTGGGGTCTGTAATAAAGTGGATGCTTTTCCTCACTGGTGGCTGGTGCGTTGCTGACTTGTGCTTTGGCTGATTCCACTGTCCTGCCCCATGGTGGGGAGTGGGCTGTGGATGGGAGCTGCCCCCACAGCCCTCGACTGAGCCAAGGAGCTGTCCAGGGGCTCTGCATCCCTGCTGCTCAGGCTTTCTCCCTGCCTGGGCAACCCAGCAGGGCACAGGGTCTGTCCCCAGCCCGTGCAAGCTGTGGGGGAAGCAGGGAAGGAAGGGTCCCAGCTGCTGTGCTGAGCTGGGCAGAGCTGGAGGGAGGTGGCATCCCTGCTCCTCCTGGGAACCTCTGGAGAGTAAAACCAGTATAAAGCCAGGTCCTTGGGCTGCTGCTGGGCCTCCCCCTGTGGCAGGGGACACCAGACTGCCTGCACTGTGCCTTCCTGACATCCCATCTGTCTGTCCTGCTGCTGTGGAATGCAGGCAGGGTGGGCTGCCTATGCTGGTCCCAGCTCCCTGTTTCTAAGCTTGGGACGAGGCAGCCTGGCCATCATGGCCATGGTGCCACAGGGCAATGCCAGGTGCCAGAGCACCTTCTGAGTGCCCTTGGTGCCTCCACCGGCCCAGGGATTGTTTCCTGGTGGTCAAACGTGGCAGCCCAAAACTGGGACTTGGGGTGGGGGTACCAGGGGCAGGGGCAGTCTGACTGTCTCTCCATGGTGGGAATTTGTCCTCCCTGGCTTGGAAAGGTCATGATTAGTCCTCAGCCAGTGATTGACATGAGATTGTTCATAAATATTTTGTGCTCTGAGTGATAAAATATTAAACTCCTCCAGCCCACATGGAAAAATATTGCTCTTCCCAGTGTTTATCTTTGTTGCTGGTTATTACAAAACTGCCAAGCCCCCTGAAATATTTATGCTTGTTTGAGGCTCCCGGGGGGCTGGAGCCAGGCAGCGGATCCTAATGGTGCTTGTCCCCTAACCCCACTGAAGTTGGGGACCAGGGGGCTTTGCCATCATTCTCCTGCCATCGACAGCGCTGGAGCAGCAGCCGGGACGATGCAGCCAGTGCCGAGGTGTGTGTGAGGCTGGAGCCAGCACCCCTCTGCTGAGGGGAAGTGGGACCACGGCAGTGCCAGCATCCCTTGGCACAATGCATTTCCAGTCGTCCTTAGGTCTGCCCACCCCGGCCTGCAGTGGCAAGGTCCCCAGCCCAGGCACCCTCCTGTCCCCAGTGTCCCACTCTGCGCCAGCAGTCTTGAAAGGAGATGGGCTGGTGGGGTCTGGGGTCCTGCTGCTCAGGACTCCTAGGGGGGGCCTTACCACGGACGTTCCGAGTTATCCCTCCCCAAACCAGGATTGCTGGGGGGAAGGGAGTCTGACAGAGCTCGTCTGACTCTGCAGTGCCCTTAACCTGCAGCCTGCAGGTGCAGCAGCTGGCAGGGGGGAAACTGAGGCACACGGTGGTGAGGTGGTTACTCGGGGCAGTGTGCTCCAGAGGCACCCCTGTCCCCTGTGTCATCCCCTGTCCCGTTCTTGTCTCTGAGTGACGGAGCTCGGGGGATGCAGCGCTGCAGGATCCTGGGCAGCCGAACGGCTCTAGAAAGAGTTTGGGCAAGTGGTGGAGATCTGGGACACGACCCTGCCGCTGCCTCCGTTTTTGTACGGTGCAAAGCCTTCCCCAGCTTGGTGCTTGGGCTGCTGGTGAGTGCCGGGGGCTGCATGGAATGCAGGTGGGCAGTGGGGTAATGCTGGGCGCCTGGACTCCTCCCAAGGACTCGGGGAGCAGGGAGAAGGCCAGGCAAGGGGGGAGCAAACCCTGAGGCACCAGTTCGTGGCTGTGGAGCTTGAGCTGGGGCTGGGACCCCTCTCACTGGGCTGGGAATGAGCTGGGGGCTGTGGGGCCAGGGGAGCAGGTCCTGCCTGCTCTGGCTGTGTCCTGCCTCTGCCCAGCCTGGATCTGACCATTCCTTGCTTGCGTCTCACCTTGCCTTGCCTGTGTCCTGCCTGGATCTGGCTGTGTCCTGCCTTGCCTGGCCGTGTCCTGCTTGCATCCTGCCGGTGCTCTGGCTCAGTCTGGCCATCCCTTGCCTGGATCTGCCTGTGTTCTGCCTTCTCTGTCATGTCCTGCCCGTTCCTGCCTTCCCTGCCCGTGCCCTGCCCGTGCCCTGCCTGGACCTGGCCATCTGGCCCCGGCTTTGCCCCAGCACCGGCGGTGCCCTGCCCGGCTCAGCCGGTGCCGGAGCGAGCGGGGGCA
>WEIT01035435.1:214000-226186 GCA_013389985.1 Dryoscopus gambensis
CCCCCCATTACCCTCTGTGCCACACTGCTGCCCGCCTCCCCCTGGGCATCACTGCCAGCTTCAGCTGCTTGCTGGAGGGCTCCTCCAGCACAGTCATCATCTGTCTGGGAGCAGCATGGGGCCATCAAGGGGTCCCCTCCTCCTGCTCAGGGAGAGGAGCCTCAGTGCTGGCTGCAGGGAACTGCAGGGGGGCCAGCACTCCCTGGCATCCTCTCCCACCCTCTGCACCCACAAGCACTGCTGGGCTGTGGAAGAGCCACGGTCCTGCCACAGCATCAGCAGCTTCCCGTTCCAGAGCAGCCTGAGGCTTCTGGACTGCCAAGGGGTCTCCTTCTCCCATGGCCCCTGAAATGCCAGCCCCGTGGGATTTCAGCAGTCAGCTTCAAATGGGAAACAAATCTCTCCCATGATTTGGGAAAAGACAACCAGTCTCGGAGGGGACTGCATCTTCTGCCAAAACAAGGCCTGCCTGCTGCAAAAGCCTTTGATTCCCCCGCGCCTCCGTGCTTTCTGCAGAGGGAGTCAGCAAACCTGGCTCTTACTTTTACTGAAATCTCTGAATTTAGTATACAGGGAAGGAAGGGGCGGTGGTGAGAGAACAGACTCTGAAGCACCGCGACTGCCAGAGCCTTGCACGTTGCTGCATGAGGGTGAAGCCAGTGGCGAGTCCCTGCTCCAGCCCCGGTGCCACGGACAGCCCTGGGGGCAGCAGCAGGGGGGGTGGGTGGGCTCCGTGGCTATGGGATGGGGGTTGAAATACTGTGGGCACTGGGTGCTGTGGGCATGGGGGCTCGTGGCTGGCTGCTTTTGGCAGTGCTCTTGGCTTGGAGGGATCTGTCAGCACCCCTGATGCTGCTGTGTGGGTCGGGGCCTCGGCTCTATCCACCCAGCCCGGCCTCCCTATGCCAGTGGACGTGTCTGGCTCTTCCCCCTGCATGATATTTTAGCGCTGTCAAGCTGTCCCCCTGCAGGCTGTTCTGCCCGATGCTGCCAGAGGGGCCAGCTCGGTGCCCACCCCTATGCCAGTGCGTTCCTGGGAATGCCGTGGGGAGACCGGTCCCTGTGCCCCTCCTTGTCCCCTGGGGTCTGTGTCACTTGTGTGTGTCCTGGGGGTTCTGGGTCACTGTGGGAGCTATTGCATCTGCTCACCTCGCCTTTCTGCAGGGGACTTCTTCCTAAGGGCACCTCGGGCAGGGGCACAGGCAGGCTCATGCCCTTGCTCTCCCGTGCAGCACTGACTGCCTCTGCCCCTGTCGTGTCTTTCATCCTGCAGACCCAGTGGCTTTTCCCTTTGCTTTTCCAGGTGCCGAGGGCTCTGCCGGGGTGGCACAACCTCCCTCCCACCGACACCACGCCGTGCCACCCCCCACCACCCAATGCCTGGGGACTGCCTGCCCTCGCCTTGACGGGTGGCAGCGGGTGACACGGGGTGGTGTGGGTCCCCCGGCCAGCACCAGCACACCCCATGGCGGTCCCCTTGGCCGCCTGGCTGGGGCTGATGCACCTGGCCACCTGTCTGGCTGCTGGGCACGGCATGGCTGGCAAGAAGGAGATCAGCATGGATGGGGACCTGGTGATTGGGGGCCTCTTCCCTGTCCATGAGAAAGGAGTGGGGAGTGAAGACTGCGGCAAGATCAACGAGCACCGGGGCATCCAGCGCCTGGAGGCCATGCTCTTCGCCCTGGACGAGATCAACAAGGACGGGAGCATCCTGCCAGGGGTGAAGCTGGGTGCTCACATCCTCGACACCTGTTCCAAGGACACCTATGCCCTAGAGCAGTCCCTAGATTTTGTTCGTGCCTCCCTCACCAGGGTGGATGGTTCCGAGCACATCTGCCCTGATGGCTCCTACGCCGTCCACGATGATGTTCCCACTGCCATCACCGGTGTCATCGGGGGCTCCTACAGTGACGTTTCCATCCAGGTACTGCCCAGGCAAGAGGGTCTAGGGTGGGGCTGGGGGTTTGGCAGAAATGAGGGAGGGGGATAAAACTTAGGCAGCAGTGCAGTGATGCCACTGCCAGTGTGGCACAGGGAAGCTCACTCATCCCTCGTGGTGATGTTCGGCTGCTTTCTCCAGTGGGGAGGGAATGCCAGGCGGGCACCTGAGTGAGCCATCACTCTGTGGTTGTAGTGGGCGCATCCTGGGTCCCCCTGGGGGCTGCGAGAGTCCCCTGACACTCCATAAGCTGCAGAAGCCAAGCCTCATGCAGGGACAGGTGTGATTCCTCTTCTGGGGTCGAGGAGACCCCAGGAGCAGCTCCTCAGCCCAGCTCAAGTCTGGAGTGTGCCAGGCAGAGCAGAGCTGACCAGTGTGAGGGGGTACTGTCCCCCCTGCCCCCCCAAACTGCAGCCCATGAGGTGCTGCAAGGGACATGCCCCTCTGAGGGGCTCAGCTATAGGGCTGCCTGGCTGGGGCAGGGTGGGCTCAGGGGACAAGTGCCCCTGTGTCCCCAGCAATCTCACAGGAACAGGCACCTCAAGCATCAGACCTGGCTGTCACCCTGGGTGGGGTGCATCTCAGCGCCCAAAACCACAGCCCTCTGGACATGGAGGTTGGTTTCAGCAGGGAGAAGAGCATACCCCGAGGATGCAGGCAGCCAGCAGAGACCAGCTGAGTCATGGGGGTGGCCGGTGGGCCACACACCTGCTGAGATTTAATGAGTCCCCAGCTTGTGTCAGACTGTGTTTCCTAGTCCCTGGGATCCCTGCATCCCCCAGCTATGGGGTGGAAGAAGCTGGGACTGTGTGATGGAGGCAGCATCCCAGCCCAGCCCAGCCCACCTGGGCAATTGTCCCCTCTATCGCTGGGAACCAGCGTGTCCCCATGTCCCGACCCCGGGCAGGCAGCTGTCAGCAGGGCAGAATGTGGGCTGGCTGGGGAGCACAAGGGGCACTGGGGGGACACAGCAGGCTGGCAGCTCCCATGCGTGGTGAGGACAGGCAGCAGCATCACTGCGCTCGGGGACCTTCTTGCCATTGGGGGACTTTGTCGTCGAGATCATTTGTCCACGTTAATTAAGCCGCGTCTCCTGCCTGGGGAGCAGTAAGATGTGGGCAGGCTCGGCAGCCCTGCCAGCACACCCAAGGCGCCCTTGCTGCCCCCAGAGCCTGAGTTTTAACAGCCTCATTAGTGGGGCTTTTTTCCCTTTTGAACATAACGAGGGATTCTGCTGAGGGGCTGGGGGGTGCCAGTCCCGCCGGAGCTCCCGATGCAGGATGCGCAGGCGCCGGTCCCCTGACCCAGCTCTGCAGCATCCCCCAGCCTGGTGGGGGAACTCTGGCCCAGCTCCCAGCCCCCAGAATCCTTTCCCCCTGTGCTGTGGGGCTGTCAGGCATCCTGACTTTCTTCTCGCCATCAAGCATCTCCCACAGGTCACCTATGGCAGGCTTTGCTTTTGTCTCCTCCCCCGCCCCGAATTTTGGAGGGGAGCGCTTGAAATACCACCAAAAAAAAAAAAAAAAGAGAGAAATGAGCATGTCTGAGGGCTCAGGCACTCTGTGAATGTGCCAACCATTCTTCTTCTCCAGTTCCTTCACAGATCAGGATGCTTTGGGCTGGGATGGGTTGCTCATCAGCCCAGTGGTTGTGCTTGGGAGCATCGTGCAACACTGGGTGTTGGGCACAGGTCCCCCTGTAGGAATGTCCCTTGCTGGCCACCTCTTCAGGCACTGACCTCTCCTCCTCCATGCAGGTGGCCAACCTCCTGCGGCTCTTCCAGATCCCACAGATCAGCTATGCCTCCACCAGTGCCAAGCTCAGTGACAAGTCCCGCTACGACTACTTCGCCCGCACTGTCCCTCCAGACTTCTACCAAGCCAAAGCCATGGCGGAGATCCTCCGCTTCTTCAACTGGACCTACGTCTCCACCGTGGCCTCGGAGGGTGACTACGGGGAGACAGGGATCGAGGCCTTTGAGCAAGAAGCCCGCATGCGCAACATCTGCATCGCCACCTCGGAGAAGGTGGGGCGCTCCATGAACAAGAAGACCTATGACGGAGTGGTCCGGGCTCTGCTGCAGAAGCCCAATGCCAGAGTGGTCGTGCTATTCACCCGAAGTGAAGATGCCCGGGAGCTGCTGGCGGCTGCCCAGAGAGTCAATGCGTCCTTCATGTGGGTGGCCAGTGACGGGTGGGGAGCCCTGGAGAGTGTGGTGGCCGGGAGCGAAGCAGTGGCAGAGGGAGCCATCACCATTGAACTGGCAGCCTATCCCATTAAGGAGTTTGCTTCCTACTTCCGTAACCTCCACCCCTACAATAACAGCCGAAATCCCTGGTTTCGGGAGTTTTGGGAGCAGAAGTTTAGGTGCAGCTTCCACACGCAGGACTGTAGCCGGTACTCCCTCAAGACAGGCAAGTTTGAGCCGGAGTCCAAGATCACGTTTGTGGTCAATGCAGTCTATGCCATGGCTCACTCTCTTCACAACATGCACCGGACATTGTGCCCCAACTCCACCAAGCTCTGTGATGCCATGAAGCCTGTCAATGGCAAGAGGTTTTACAAGGACTTTATACTCAATGTTAATTTTGATGGTGAGTCCAAAATGGAGATGGGGTTTGGCTGCCAAACTGGAAAGGGATGGGTGGAGGATAGGAAAGAAGGAGGCCCAAATCTGACCCAAGACCCTCCAATTCCTCCAGCCTGCCCATGCTAAGGGCTGTGGTTGTCTTGAGGTGCCAACAGCCCGCCATCATCCTTGGGAGGCAATCCAGGCCTTCTGTCCCCAGTGGAAACTTGTGGAGAAGCTGGTCACCAACTCCATCCTGCTACAGCTGGGTGGTACCAGCCCCACAAGGAACCCTCAGGAACATGGGTCCTTGCAAGCATCATGATTTATTCACATTTCAGGGATTAAACTGGAGGGACCCGTGATCAGGGACCCACGTAGTTTGGGGTGAAGAAGAAGCATGTCCTCTGTGACTTGGGCTGAGGGTGTCTCAGTTACCAGGTGTCACTGAGAGCCATGGAGGCTGCACAACCTCCCTCTGCTCCTGCAGAGCTGGGTGGAGCTGATGGGCTCTCAGGCCAGTGGGGACGTAGTTCTCCACCTTTGCTTTCCTGCTCCTAACATGTGCATAGGCAGCAAGGATGGGAGTGAAGGCAGGAAACGGATTGGATATTTACCTGTGGCCATGGCAGGATGTGTCCCTTGGATGAGCCCTGCCTCCAGGCGTGGAGTGAGTGTTCTCCTGCCCCGAGGCAGTGACTGTCTGCCCTTCTCCTCCCTGCAGCTCCCTTCAGGCCAGCGGACACCGAGAGCGTCGTTCGATTTGACCGCTTTGGCGATGGGATCGGGCGCTACAACATCTTCAACTACCACTACGTGGACGGGCGGTATCGGTACCAGAAAGTGGGCTACTGGGCAGAGGCGCTCATCCTCGACACCAGCCTCATCCCGTGGGCTGAGACCTCCATTCCCGTGTCCCAGTGCAGCGACCCCTGCAAGAAGAATGAGATCAAGAGCATGCAGCCCGGGGACATTTGCTGCTGGATCTGCATCCCCTGCCAGCCCTACGAGTACCTGCTGGATGAGTTCACCTGCATGGACTGCGGTCTTGGTTACTGGCCCAACGAGACCCTGAATGGCTGCTATGAGCTGCCCCAAGAGTACATCCGCTGGAAAGATGTCTGGGCCATTGGTCCCGTCACTATCTCTTGCCTGGGTTTTATCTCCACCCTCTTTGTCATCGGAGTCTTCGTGAAGAACAACGACACTCCCATCGTGAAGGCCTCTGGACGAGAGCTGTGCTACATTCTCCTGACCGGGGTCCTCATGTGCTACAGCATGACCTTCATCTTCATCGCGAAGCCCTCCACTGGGGTGTGCACGCTCCGGCGCCTGGGGCTGGGCACGTCCTTCGCCGTCTGCTACTCGGCCCTCTTGACCAAGACGAATCGCATCGCCAGGATCTTCAGTGGGGTGAAGGAGGGGGTCCAGCGCCCCCGCTTCATAAGCCCAACGTCACAGGTGGTCATCTGCATGGCCCTCATCTCTTGCCAGCTGATCATCGTCATCATCTGGCTGCTGGTGGAGACCCCTGGCACAGGCAAGGAGACTGAACCTGACAAGAGGTACATTGTGACCCTCAAGTGCAACAACCGCGACTCCAACATGCTCATTTCGCTCACCTACAATGTCCTCTTGATTGTCCTCTGCACGGTCTATGCCTTCAAGACACGGAAATGTCCTGAAAACTTCAACGAGGCCAAGTTCATTGGGTTCACCATGTACACGACTTGCATCATCTGGCTGGCCTTCCTGCCCATCTTCTACGTGACCTCCAGCGACTACCGTGTAAGAGCCTGAGCTCTGAGGGGGCTCTGACAGAGCTTGATCTAAGTGGTCTTGGAGATTTGGGCCATGCAGGGTTTGTGATTAGGAGATGCATGCACCTGGGGAAGGGTCCTCATCCATACACTTGGTGAGGGTCACCTCTGCACTGGGTAATTCAGGACCAGGTGAAGGGTCCTGAAGGGCTGTGGCTGATGGGGCAATGAGTCCTGGAGAGGGGACCTGCCCCGCTCCCTCCCTTGCTAGGGTGAGGATGGGAAATGGCCCTGAGACCTCCAGAGACCCCCCATAGCCAGACCGTGGAGGAATGATAGCCATGCTTCAGCCTGGTCACACGAAAGCATGAGACAGCCCCTGGCTCATCCAGGGCACGAATGCCAGCCCCATGGCCAGCCTGGTCCTGGGCTACCGAGCAGTGCCAGGAACTGGGGAGCACAGGGTGCATCCTGCAGCACCTCAACCAAACGGACAACCAAACATGTTCTTGATGGGTCTTGAGGAGCTGGTGGGGGCAGCTACAGTCAAGGGCTTCCAGAGAGGACTGGCACCCCCTGAGGGAGTGGGCACCAGGATGGGGGAGTGCAGGCTCTGGCCCCGGGCAGTGCCACAAAGCAGCACGTTGGCAGGGCTGGGGTTGCTGCTCAGGGTGTACCTGCTTTGTGGGGGCAACTTGTCCTCATCAGGGCAGTGTCCATGCTCTGCCCATGGGTCTCCTGCGGGACCACCCCGACAGAGGGATGTGGTGTGGGGTGGGATGTCCCTGCAGGATGCAGCCTGAGCCCACTGGGGCGGGCCAGTGCCACAGTACAGGCTTCATCCTGCCCTGCTCGGGGCAGAGGGCTGATGGGTGGAGCACCTGATGCCCACCCCTGTCTCCAGGTCCAGACCACCACCATGTGCATCTCGGTGAGCCTCAGCGGCACCGTGGTCCTCGGCTGCCTCTTCACCCCCAAGCTCCACATCATACTCTTCCAGCCGCAGAAGAACGTGGCCAGTCACCGCGTGGGCACCGCTCGGTTCAGCGTGGCAGCAGCCAGCTCCAGCCAGTCCCATGGTGAGCACGGTGGGGCTGGGGAAGGGCTGGGGGACAGCACTCCTTTCCTGGGGGGGAGTGTGTGTGCGCACCTCAGCATGGGTTCCTGAGGAAAAGTGGGGTGTGGGGTAGGGCACAGTGGGAAATGGGGGGCATGGAGGATGCGGTGTCCCCACTGGCTCTTCCCTGTCCCCTGTCCCAATGCCTTATCTCCCAGGACAGCACATCTGCCAGAGGGGTGCTGCTCCTGGGGGCCCGTCATTGCTCTGAGGGGACAGGGCCACTCTCCACCCCCAGCTCAGGGCATTCAGCTGCCCCCAGGTGCCTGTCACTACCCCAGGCACTCTCCAGGCCCAGGGAATATGACCACCCTGGGCACCCACGGGGACATGGCCACCCTGGGCACCCTCAACCCCAGCTCCCTGGGCACCGCTGCCATGGGATGCTGGGAAGTGCCACTGCCAGACCCCAATCCAGCCCTGACTGCTGCCTTCCTGTCCAGGCTCAGCCTCGCCGTACGTGCCCACGGTGTGCAATGGCCGCGAGGTGGTGGACTCCACGACATCATCCTTGTGAAGGACGGGGGTCCAGGCTGTGGCGCTGCCACGTGGCACCCCCACCGCTTCCCCAGGGAGAGCAGTGCCCGCAGCATGGCCCACTGAGGTGCCAGATGCAGCCGGGAGGCTCAGTCCCTGCCCCAGCACGAGCTACACATCCCACATGTCGGGTCACGGTACGTGTCACCCTTCCCTCGCACTGAGCCACGTCACATGTACCCTGTCCCCCACACCCAGCACTGAGCCATGGCGAACATCCCCGCTCCCCGAGCTGAGCCACGGCGCACTTCCCCGGCCCTCGCACCGAGCCATGGCACGCATCCCTCTGCGGCACCCGCACGGAGCCGCTGTGCACCCGCACCCCCTGCACTGAGCAGGTGGATGTGCCCCCATCCCTCGCACTGAGCCGCAGCGCACATCGCACGGACCTCGCACTGACCGGCGGCACAAATACCCTCTCCTCGTTCCCGGCACTGAGCCCTGGCGCAGACCCGCCACCACCTGCAGCCAGCCCCGGGGCACGGCCCCTGCCCCTTGCCCCCAGCTCCCGCGCACAACTCGACTCCCTCTCGCCAGGCCATGTTCCACCTCCTGCTTTTTGCTTGTGCCAGTCCACGCTGCACCTCCCACTCCCTCGCTGTGGTGCCACACACGGAGCTGTCCTCACCCCACTGCCCACCCCACTTTCCCAGTGCGATGCCTTTCCCATCATCTCCTGTGCCAAGCCTTGGACCGCATCACCCCTTCCCTAGCGCTTTGCAGTTTTTCTCCTGGTTTCGGCCTCAGGAGAGCCACCGAGTGTGGCTGGGCTGGGCCCAAGCCCCCCCATCGCTTCCCTCACAGTGTGTGGCACTTCTCATCCCTTTGTGGGAGACAGGGCAGGAGCAGAGGTGGACAAATGCCCGCTGACCCCAGTCCCTACAGAGCCCGGGGGGGCTGTTGGAGGCTCAGGGCAAGTAACAGGACCGAGGTATTTGAGCCCAACCAAGTTTTTAAGAGTAGACTTTTTCTGTGAACAAGAGTGTGACTTTTTTTTTTTTGTAATTTATGTAAATAAAGTGGTATTGATGTTTGTTTTTTTTACAAAACGGATTGTTCCAGAGCTCAGGTCCAGCCAAACCTGAGAGAAGAGGACAGACCCTCGCAGAGGGCAGAGCCGCACCAAGACACAGGGGCCAGCAGGATCAGGGGCCATGTGACAATCCTCACTCATATCCTGCTGACCTCAGGGTGGTGGCTGCTCCAAGGATGTGGGGCACAGCTCCAGGGACACAATGACCTGCTCCAGTGGCTCTAGGGAAAGGGGGCTAGGAGCTGCCAGGGGATTCAGGGCTAGAAGCTGTTGTCTTCTGCTTCAGGGGGATGATGCAGATGCTGTTTTTGGCTTCTTTGATTCTCCACCACCGCCCGAGCCTGTGGATGAGATTGGGGGGTCACCCTCCAACAAGACCCAGAAGAGGGGGAAGCTGCAGCCCCAGGCAGCGCCAGGGAGGGGGGACAGTACCGGTGCTCCTGCCCAATGCCAGCCACCAGGAAGTCACCAGCTGCTGAGAACTTGAGGCTGTTGACAAAACCCACCTGGAGGGGACAGGGCTGGGTGAAGGGACAGGGCAGGGTGAGGGGCTCCCACAGGCTTCTCCTGCTGCCCAAGAAGGGGAGCCCCTGCTGAGAGACCCTCCAGCCCAGCTCCAGAATTCCCAACCGGCCCATCCATCCATACCAGCGGGATGTCCAAGAGGTGCTCCAGCTTCCGAAATCCCTCCCCACACTTCCAGAGCTTCACGCTGCCGCTGTGGGACCCTGGGGCACAGAGAGGAGACCGTCACGCACCCCAGCCCAGGCACGGGAGCAGGGCACATTTCCTGCACAGGCTGCCAGAGGTAGCTGCCACACACCTGTTGCCAGGAGGTCGCTGTTGCGCAGGGCGGCCACCGCCGAGATCCAGTACGGCTGCTGCAGGCCCTGGGCGTCCTGCTCCCCGTGCGCCTGCCGAGCCAGCGCCAGCGGCTTCTTCTTCGTCAGCCCCCACAGGGCTACAGACCTGCGGGGGACGTGGGGGATGAGGGGGCTGAGGGGGCACCCTGCCCGCCCCGGGCACCACCCCGGCCCCGTGCTCACCCATCATCAGCACCAGACACCATGTGCTCCTCGTTGATGAGCTGGATACAGTCGATGGAGCCCCTGCGGAGAGAAGAGGCAACTGCCAGCAGTTAAAAGTGTGCTTTGGGATCCTGCTCAGGGGACAAGGGCTCACCAGGGCACCAGCATCCCCAGGGTGCTCCTGGTAATGCCTGGCACCCACACACCGCTACCCCAGCTGAACACGCCTGCCTGCAGCCCCCTCTCGCACCCCAGACCTACTGGTGCCCAGAAAACACGAGCTGTGACTCCTCGGGGATCTTCCAGAGCCGCACGGTGCCATCCCGTCCCCCCGCCGTCACACAGCACTCCCGGCTCAGGCTGTCCAGCCCTGTGATGACGTCCTGGTGTCCAAACCTGGACCGAGAGACGACAAAGAGCTGTGGCAAGCAATGCCCTGTGCCCCCTCACCTCCCCAGGGCTGCTGGCACACCCCTTGGAAGGGTCAGTGGGATTCCCCCGGGTCTTACAGGGTCTCCACGTATGCGTTCTCTGCCACGTCCCAGACCTTGACGCAGCGGTCGTGGGAAGCGCTGTACAGCTGGTGTGTGCCCTTTCGGAAGGACAGGCCCTGGGGACAGACGGACAGACACGGCACAGCAGTGAGGGATGCCGAGCAGGACACAGGGCCTGCCCCCACAGGCATCGTGCCCGATGCCCCCAACTCACTGAGACGGCGTCGCGGTGCCCTGTGAAGATGTGCAGGCGCTTGCAGGTGGCTGCATCCCAGATCATGATCAGCTTGTTCCTGTCTCCTGTAGCCTGGCACACAGCAGGGGATGCCTGAGACCCACCCCTTGGAGACCCAGAGCCCACCCCTGCCTCCACTCCCACTCCACGGGCCTTGGGTGTCCCAGGGACCTATTCTTGACCCAGCAGGGGGTAGGGGCTGCTTTAACCCGGCAAGGCACATCTGGGCCTGAGACTCTACCCCCAGGACCCCAGGAGAACACTCCCCACGGCCATCTCTCCACCCCCTGTCCCCATACCAGGTACTTGCCGTCCGACGAAATGGCCATGCAAAGGACATGGGAGGCGTGCCCCATGTGCCGCTCCTCCGTGCCCTTCTTTCCCCCGGGCACCACACACAGCCTCTTCCCACTGTCCACCTCCCCTGCACGAAAGGCATCGAAGTCATCCTCCGGGAGCCTCCCACCACACCCAAAAGTGCCAATGAGCCTCCCACAGAGCCTGGAATTATGCACAAGCCAAGACTAGCCCAGGGCCAAGCCACCTCAGTGGACACCAGGGTGCCTGCACGGTTTGTGCTGGGGAAGAGCCCGTCACAGCCCCAGGTAAACACTTGCATTTGATGAGGGAGCCGTCCTTGGAAGCAGAAAAAATGAATTTGTCATCAGGAGAGATGACCAGGCAGGTGACAGGCAGCTGGTGTCCCCGCAGCACACGGATCCTGGCTGGGTCTGGAGACCGTACCTGCAGCAAGAGCAGGATGTGAGCTGCGCTGCCCAGGACCCTTCCCGAGGCACGGGAACACCCCAGCACAGCACCCTGCCTTCTCCAGGGTGCCAGCAGCAGGGAGAAGGGCCGTGGGGTGCTGGCCATGCCTTAGTGTCCCCAAAGCTGGCACTGGCAGTCTGGCACCCCCAGCCCTGGGCACTTACATCCTTGGCGACCAGGCGCTGCAGCCGGCCTTTCTGCTCCAACTGGGGAAGAAGCGGGAGGCTCAGGAGAGGTGGCCTCGGTCCCGGTCCCGCGGGAAGGGGCCAGAGCCCGCTGCCATCACCGGGACCGAGCGGCCGCACCCGCCCCCCCGCTCACCACGTCCTCCTTCAGCCGGTCGCCGACGAGATCCGCCGGCTCGAGTTCCTCCTCCTCCTCCGCCCGCTCCTCCTCTGCGGCGGGACAGCTCATCAGGGCCGGGCTCAGCGCCCGGGGCCGCCCCGCCGGGGCACCGGCGCTGGGCGGGACTCACCGAGCTGGCGGAGCTCCTCCAGGTACTGCTTGGCCAAGCGCAGCTTCTTCTCCTGCGGCGTCTCGTCCACCTCCTCCTCCGCCGCCGCCGCCTCTCGCCGCCGCCGCCCCAGCAACGGGCTGCAGGGACACGCGTGCGTGAGCATCGGTACCGGCACCCCTCCGGTACCGGCATCTCCCGGTCCGGCACCCCTCCGGTACCGGCATCTCCCGGTCCGGCACCCCCTCCGGT
>WEIT01035438.1:11909-24092 GCA_013389985.1 Dryoscopus gambensis
TATAGTAATTCAGGGGGAAGGGGGTTGCGTCTTACATTCCAAGGGAGGCCCCTGCCTTCCTTAGAAGACATCTGTCTTTTTCAAACCAAGACAATAATGTATGCAAATGTGCATGAGCTTGTCATTCTTGAAGACCAGTCTTGTTAGACTGAAGAATGAAGCAAAGAAGGCATTTTGTAACTCAGCTTTTTCCATGTCCTGGGTAAATGGGTTCCTAATCTTACTCATCACAACCTCATTTTCTCTAATCTTGGAAAATCTCCCTAATAATTTTGTCATCTGTGTGACCGACCTACATAAGCTTTTCTTGTTGTCTTAACATCCCTTCCACATTCAATTCCATTTGGAGAAACCACAAACTTCCAATCTCAGGCCTTCAGTAGAGGAAGAATGATAACAAATGTGACCATATTGAGCAGAAGCTACTGAAAAGGTGGATCTGGATGCCCTGGACTGTTTAGTGTAGCTGGGGGGCTGTGGCTGGCTCAGCCATGAAGAGACTGAGAGATCAAACAGCATCCTCAGCACTGGTGGTTGGGCATGGAGCAGGCAGGCTGGGTTCTTCACAGTGCTGTGTGAAGGGAAGGCAAGATGCAGCACCACAAGCTGAAAAGAAGTTCAGGCTGGAGGTAAGGAGAAATCTTTTCCCCACAAAGGCAGCCTATCCGTGGAGCAAAGCTCAAGGAAGGCTGGCTGTCTCTAAAGGTGGGTGGTTCAACATCCTGACTGTGCAAAGCCCTGAGCAGCCTGATCTGACACCATGGCTGAGCCTGCTCTGAGACTGCAGACCTCCCCAAGAGACTTCCCTGTCAGCCTGAATTTCCTTGCGATCCTAGAGCCAAGCAACATAATATTCTTGCAGCTACAAATGGATACAGTCAGGAACCCAAGTTTCTTGAGATAGCTATTCAATAATGAACAGTCGAGTCATTATGACCTCCTGAAATAAAGCCATCAGGGAGCATAATCTCAGTCTCCTGAGCCCAAACTATTTGTCAGTTATACATGTACGAAAGCAGTAATAAGGTATTCTTTGCCTTAGAAAACTTAATTATAACTGCCCATATGACTTTTTTCTGCTGTGAAAGTAAAGAGTAAACATAACCGCAACTGCTTTGCTGAATTAAGAACCTTAACAGTCAAGTCTATTCCATCTACTTTATCATTCTACCCATTGTGTATATCACATTTGAAAAAAAAAAAACCACAAAATAAAACAAAGCCAGGAAAAATTAGCTTTCTATAAATGAAGTACTCATATATAACTTTATCTATTACTTCATAGGCAGGAGTAAGAAGGAAATTTATCTCATTTAAATGAGTGCTGCTTGTGCAAATGTATCAGAAGTGAATATATAAGTTCCTCTTCTCTTTTCACATTTATACATATTTTTATTCCCTTTCCACAGCAAGATCTTTCAAGAGTTTTTTGATGATCAGCTGTTTCCATGTAACCATCACCTACTTTGAAACAGTATGTTCCTATTTTCTGTTTTGTAGGAAGTAAAATATCAGTGAAGAGATGCTAATAAAAATAAGAGAGGAAGACAATATTTCCGAATATTTTTATGTCGTACAGTCATTAAAAAATGTCAGATTGGTAAACAGGAATGTTAGGCAGATAAATGAAGCATAAGATTAATTATAACAATTATTGGGGGAAATCCTGCTCTTAACAGATGTGTCCATTTGGATGGTGTGGTGAGCGAAAGCAAAGCAAGTGGTTCCAGACACTTCTCTGGCAATAAAACCATCTTGCTGATGCAGGTTGGCTAGACTAGGAGGTATGCTACTAAGCATAAAGCACAGCACAAACTGGCAGAGATCCTGCTGTGTTATGCAGGATTAGGGCACTGATTCTTTCACCCTCTTTCTTTTGAAATCGCCTGGCATAATTACACAGCAGAGAGCATAAAAGGATCTTTTTCCTGATGATTCTTGCAAGCACAGTAGGAGTGCTCATTCACACAAAATAAATCTCTTTGCAAAAAGGATAGAAACAGAATAGATCAGGTCTACAGATAGAGGTTCACCAGTGTACATCCATGGGAGATCAGCTATCTGCTTTAGTATGAAGAAGTGGGTTTAGATGACACTTGAATAATCTGAACTCACTAAGAACATTTTTAGAATGCATATGTTGGAAGAAATTTCTGTAGGTTCAGAACTATTGTTAATAATGGTACTGAAAGTTCATAATAATGTTGCTCTTACAGGAGGAATAAAAGTAATTTGATTAAGACTGAGAAATAAAGTGGAGGAAGAGCATGATTCCATTTGATCGATATTGATTTCATTTAGATTTGCTAAGTATGGTAATTGGGTGGGTGTTGTGAATAATATTAGAAGATGTGAATAACAAGGGCATGTGTTATAGATGTAATTTTAATGAATAGAAGAAGACTGAATTTTAATGACTAGAAGAAACTGAATAGAATCAAGAAAAAACACTTGTAGTTTTCTCTTTTAGTTTAACTCTGGTATCCTGGATGTAAAGGTGAAGTTTCAAATGACATAAATAGAATTCTCAAAAACTTGAGTAAGGTGATAAATTGGGTTAGATCAAGTTTTTTTTCTGGAGAAGAACTCTATATTTCAGTATCTGTGTATAGACCAGATGCAGGCTAAAGGAGCAAAAAAGCAAACGATATTTTTAATATCAACTATTGCCAAAATAATTTTTCACAACACATGTTGTGCTCAAATATAATGGCTCAACCTGCATGATTTATGATAAAATTATCTTCCTTGGAATCATCAGGATTCTACAGATGTAAATAATTTTCCCATATGGTTTTAAGGCAGAGTAAGTGCAAAGCAGGAGAAACTGGAACAGGAGAGGGTAGATGTTCATGTGGAAATGGATTAAAAACAGAATCATGGAATCACTGAACGGGTCAGTTTGTAAGGCACAACAGTGGGTCATCCGGCCCAACCTCTGCTCAAGCAGGATCATCTCAGAGCACATTGCACAGGATTGTATCCNTCCCTGCTTGCCCAAGTGAGCTGAAGTGGCCTGGACTGCAGAAGGAATCTCGTCCCCAGATGTCCCCCCGAGTCCTGATGCCTCTCTTTGTGTTGCAGTCCTTTTTCCGTGGTTCCGGCCACGGGAACCCTGGGCGTCGGCGAGACCATGCAGGTGACAGTGGGATTTCACCCGCTGCAGACCGGTGACCATGAGGTACCCCTGGTAGTGCGCTGTGACACAGGTGAGTGCTGGGCGCTGCACGGGGCACGGGACAGTTCTCCACCGTCCTTCCCCGTTGTCCCAGGCACCTCAATTCCCTCTCCAGATGTACCTCCCCTGTTCCAGCTTTACCCCAAAGAAAAGTGAGAACTAGTTGGTGTTTAGGGGGTTAATGAAGTGGATCCCGTCTAACAGGGCTAAGATTTTTGGAATCCTGTTTTGTTGGGAGTTGCTGAGTGGAGGAGGGAGGAACAACTTAATCTACCTGCAGATAGGAAAAGAAACTAGCTAATTTCAATTATAAACCCCATAAATCTCTACTTGATCACTGATATATAAATATAGCTACTAAATCTAGATGTAATACTCTTAAAATCTGCGAAGGTGATATGTGTTTTCTTTGCAGCTGCTACATGCCAGTGATCATTGCTGCTGTAAGACACTTGCATCTGCTCATATGAACATGAATTTGTCACCTGCACATGTAAGGATAAGCATGTCCCTACATTCATTTAGATAAGGTGTTTTCTATTATGACATCCTTCTATTCAATTGCCACAAGACTTCTTGAAAATCTAATCTGGAAGAAAAGATACATAAATGAAACTGCATATATGTATATTTTAAAAATGTAAAATCCATTTTTATAGTCACCACTACCTATTTGCTTCTCCTACACTATATCTTCATTTCTCAGAGAGATACCTTTCGCTTGGTCTTCGTGTCCGTAGCCTGTCAATACTACAGATTCTTATGAAAGGAGTAGTTCATATCCATATTGTATAGTTAATGTAGGCTTCAAGAAAAAAATGTAGGCTTCAAGATCCTCAAGATCTTGTATAGCTTATGGTAATCCTAATTTTAATCATTAGAATATAATAATCTAAATGCTCACAAGGATTGGAATATCTATGCAATTATTTTTGAGGGGGGGAAATGCTTCCCATATTAAGTTTTGTTTTAAATTACATTCTGAAGAGGTGAGACTAGTTTTTGTTTAAGCGCACATATATTCTAATGGAGCACTAACCCTTTTTCATTAATTTACCAGATTCAAGCTATTATCTACAGGCTGCTCTAATATAATTTGTTATAGCTCGTTCACATAAAATTTCACATAGAATTTCTGAAGTGGTGTGATTAATACAGTTAAAGCCAAGGGTGGCAATCATATCCAGTGCAAGACCATTTCTCCTAGTTACCGCAGTACTAATTCAATTTGTGATATTGAGATATAAAAAAAATAATAGTCCACTTATAAGTATACACATATAAACACTCTAGTACCGGGCTAATATTTTGAGACTGCCTCAATGGCATAAAAATCCAAGTCTCATTTTTATAAGTAATTTAGACTTTCTAGAAGAACACAATAACAAGCTTACAAAAAATGCACTTTAGAGGTTTTTTGGGTAACAAGAACAAAGTGAATTTCAAAACTCTTTCCAACATATGAAGTGCATTTATGGAGTGTTCACCAAATCTAATGAGTTGTGCAAGCTGTGCCATTACAGTCCAAATATATCTAGATACTCAGTAAATTGTGATTTTTTTTTAAGAAAAGGAGAGAGAATGTTTCTTACAATCTATTTGGTCATATTTTGGATTATAACTATTTTCTGGATATAATGCATTTATATTTTCAAGACTAAACTCATTGCCTCTGTCATTTGACAATGAAGGTTCCTAACCCAAGAAGGCTCCCTCTTTAACACAATGGATGAAACAAATTACCCTAATGAGTCTTTCTTCTTCTTGATATTTTTGAGATGTGGCACTCTAATCATCATCATCATCATCATCATCATCATCATCATCATCATCATCATCATCATGAACAGCAACTAGGATCTGGGATGCAGTCAATTAAATCTGAGAAAAAAAATGATTTGATAATATCTCTCTTTACCCCAAATAAGAGATGCTGAGTATTTTCTACTGAAATCACCAAATTACACTGAAAAGTTACCATGTCAATTGACTTGAAGTTAGCAGATATAAAAATAAGCAGTCTTCTCAGCATTGCAACGTACATACAAAGGAGATACAGTGCAAAATCACTTAGCATTTGACACATTACTGGATAAGCTTTTCAGATATGTTGATAATTTCTGCACAAGAGTAGAAGACATTTTAATTTTGAAACATTTACCTTTGCAAATAGGTGAAACTTGCTTATTATATTTGTAATATCTTGCCTATCAAGGATTTAGTGGTTCATGCTGAATAATGTACCTCACATTTATATATGAATGCTCTGCGTGTGTAGTGGTGCTGTCTCTTTATTTCTAAATATATTGACATATATTTTGATGATGACTGTGGTGGAACTGTGTTGTACACAGGGTACTGTAGCAGATGAGTATAATATTTCTTGTCTGTTTTTAAGTGACTTAACAAGAAAATAAAGAAAATAAAGAAAATGGGTGAGTGGGTGTAGTAGTTCATAGGAAAACTACAGTAGGTACTTAGCTCTGTTATTACCCTTGTAGTCATGTCATATTGCCTCTTCTGTCTCCCTCTCTCTTGCTACCATTTCTTGTGTCTTGTATTTTGACTGCAAACTCTTTGAAGCACAAACTCACTCTTGCTTTCTGTTGCTTCCTTCCAATAAAATTATGGAGACTGTAACAAACATTCCTACTGAAAACACTAAATTTCAGTACACATTCAAGTGCAAGCCTTTCAAAGCCTGGCTATTCCATCAAAACCACTAAACAAATCAGATTTTCTAATGTTTCTTTCTGTATGAAAATTCAGTTCAAAATAGTCCCCTGTGGTTTTTTTCTCATCAAGACGTGGGACTTTTGTTCACTACTGTTAATATCCTTATATTAGACATCCATGAAGATTATTACTTCAAGATTAACTGTTTCTCTTAAAGGCCGTAGAAACCATTTCCAGAGAAAGAGAGAGAGAGAAGAAAAAAGAAGCAAAGTCAGCCCTACAAGCTGAGAAGACATAAGGCAAGACAGCTAGTTTATCTGAATTCCCATGGACATGGTTCTTTTGAACAGTCTCCCCTTCCTGATGCATTATTTGGTCAAGAAACAAGAACCACCTTGTAAATGAGCACACGTTTGTTCAGTGGCTGCTGTTAAACAGAACTAAACATTGCTAAACAGAACACAGACGTAAACAAATAAAATGAGTGAAAGCTAAATATTAAAGTAATTCCATTTTTGATACAAAAGATGCAGCAAGCAGCAGAAATTCACACACTTAAATTTGCAACAGTTTACCTTTGTCCCCTTAATATTAAATGAACTTATGAGTCCTAAAAGAAATTCTGTTTCAATCTCTAATTCTGTTAATCTTTACACATTTGAGTAGCTTCAGTGGAATACAACAGAGCTCCTTGTGAAACTATGGCTAATCATGTTTCTAGGTTTTTGTAGGTTAAACACGTGAGAATTTCAAAGCATCTGCCATTTACTGGGTAGTGACTAAACTTGCATGAATAAATTATGAAAGAGTATTAAATCACAGGCAGGTGATTCAAAACAATTATAGTCCTGTAGATGATTTCAGAATTACCACTTTTTTTCACATCCTGTGTTATGTAGGCCTCAGTACAAGATCTAAAAGATCTGTTTCTGTTGGAGGCTCCATTAACTCAGATGGTAAGAGCACAAGTTAAAAAAATATACTGGTGCTCAACAGATAACAAAGACCCTATTTTTAACTTTCCGTATGTCTGTTATATATGTGTCCTCAGTTTGTAGCTTTGCGAGTGCTTAACCACAGACTTAGTATGAATAAGAGAGACGTAAAAGCATTCTATAAGACCATCAGCTTGGAGCTGGGCACCATATATTTCCTAGGAAAGCTATCCATTCATTAGGAATATTGAGGAAAACTCTACAGTTTGTAAATCAGAAATGCATTTTAACTGTTACTGAAGTAATTTAGTCATGTAGAGAAAATATTTGCATGACATACATAAATCTAATGCATTATGTAATAAGTGATTAACGTCGTACTGTTTTTTAATATGAATCCATTATAATAGCTCAAGAAAGAAGTATCAGTTTATCAAGTTGAAATATTGTTGATGACTCCATAGAACAATGTAGTAATATGAAACTTGCAATGACTGCTAGCTAGCATCTTTAAGGAGACATCTCCATCAAGATCTACAGCAGTTAGACTCAAGCTGAAAAAAGATCACTAAATTGGAAAAAAAGAAAAATTGAAAGCAAAATGCTCTTATCAGAAGTGTTACTGACAGATCAAATTACAAGATCTTTCAGAAAGAAAATTTACTTTTGTAGTAGATCTGACATAGTTCTCCCTTGTGTTTGGAAGCCTGACTCATTCTCTACCTGTATGATGTTATATATATATGGTAATATTCTGAATCACGGCCTTGAATAATATTCAACAGCATACTTTTTGAAAATACATATTTACAAATAAGGAAAGCCGTCTTTCAGAGTAATTCATTCCACCTTCTGGATTAAATTGATTTACATAAGCATTGTAGAAAGGAGAATCACCCCCTGGCATTAAATTCAGTCTCCACAGATGGTCTTTTTGATCTGTTAATCAGATTTCCTGTATCCTTAGACATTATCTTAATTGCTTATGCCCTCATATATTAAAAAAAAATTATAAAAAAAAAAGAGAAGATGATATTCAATTATCCTTAAAGAGGCAGGAATAAACATTTACATTCATATGCTTTTCACAATACTGTGAAATTATATTAAACAGTTCGCCAGAACAGAAGTGTTACACTTAATAAGAAAAATATACTGAAAGGTCTGTATGTTTTCCATTACTGTATTTTCTTTATAAATTCTAGAAAAATATCCTCTTTAATTGTATCCATATTCTAGAAAATGTCTTTCATGACATTTCCAAATTATGTGGATTAATGTAGTGCAATTTGCATATTTAATGCAAAACTACTGCACATATTAGAGACTTCCTGGGTTTACCATTGTATAACAGAAAATCTGCTGGTTCTGTTTTCACAGTCCTAGTAAAATCTTCAAAAACAGTGAGATATTTTAGTGAAGAAGCACTGTGGTTTTTTTCTCTCCTACAGTATATACAGAAACACCAGCAGCAGCAGTGACTGAGGTAAATCCAGGGTTGAGTTTTAGATTGGGCCCTACAGGGCTGTTTCTGAGTTCAGGGGCAGTCAAGCAGCAGCCCAGAGCCCTGTCAGGACCTGGAAGTTCACAGCAGACAATCAGGCAAGCAGTGGTCAGTTCTGTGAGCACGGTGGGAGATTTAAATGGCTCCAGGGAGCACAGTGAACAGAGTGGGGGTGTCATTCCAGGGGAGCATGGCACTTCACACAGGCAGGGTGAACAGCATTGTGTGGTCTCCCTCCATCAGCTCAAGAGAAGAGTTCAAGAATGACTCCTATTCTGCAGGGTGCTACGCCATCTGTATGTATCAGAAAGGACAATGAAAACAGAGCTGTTGTGGAAATGTGCAGGAGTCCGGGTGTCAGGCTGCAGCCATTGCCAGAGCATGACACTGGCATCAGGGCACAACAGAAATAACACTTGTGTGAGGTGAGAGCAGATAGAGAGTCTACTGAGTTTGGTGGTACAACCCAAAGAGGACATGGAAATGTTAAGGAGCATCAGAGGATCTGAGGAAGAGATTGTCTGGCAGAGCTGTTCCTTACTTGCTCTAAGGCAAATGTACTGGCCAAATGCATCTCATCAAGTGGAGGATCCTATCTTCTCTCCACAGCAGGCAGAAGGGAACCTAGGAGATGGGGCAGGATGGAGATAGGCCTCTTCTTGGGGTGGCAGATGAATCCACTCCTGGCTTGCCTCCCCACATCCGCCCAGAATAGGTATGAGATTCTGGAAACTCAGGGCCAGGAAAATAACAGTCTAGACTAAGAACCATCTAAGGGGTTGCCTAAGCAGATTCAGGCAACCAAACATTTTGCAACAAGCTCTGAAAAGCAAAAAAAAAAAAAAGGATCGTTGTTGAAGAATACTCCCTGGGAGAGTCTGATATGTGGAACAGACTCAACCCACAGGGAAGTGTTCTTCCTCTCTGGGCCCAGGAAAGGGAAAGTTTCCTGATTTAGTGCAGCCTTCTGACTACTACTCTCTGTTAGTGTTCTGGGTGGGTAGAAACAAGACTGAAGGAAGAGTTCCCAGGGTAATCTACAGGGACTTCAGGGCACTGGGATATTTGGTTAAAGAAGTAGGTGCACAGGTAGCATTCTCCTCAAAATTGCTTCAGCGTTCGGGGAAAATACTGAAAGGAATAGGAATACTTGACTGATTACTAGATGGCTAGGAGACTGGTGCTATAGGTGCCATAGGGGTTTTTGACCATGGGTCAGCATATATGGCACTAGGCCTGCTTATGTTGCATGGGGTATGCCTGATTCAGAGTGGGAAATGGATTATGTCCAGGGAGTTAGCAGGGCTGATTGAGTAGTCTTTAAACTAGGTTCAAATGGGGAAAAAGATAAGATGAGGCTCATTAGAGATGAGCCTAGGGATGGCATGCCTGTGTTAGCCCAGCTAAAGTGCATCTACAATGCATGCAGTCTAGGCAACAAGCAGGAGGAGCTGGGAGCCATTGTATGGCAGGAAATTTGTGATGTAGTTGCTATCACAGAAACGTGGCGGGATGATTCTCACCACTGCAGTGTTACTATGGGTGGTTATAAGTTCTTTAGGAGAGATAGGCAAAGCAACAGATGAGGGAGTAGTACTCTGTGTTAGGGAGTGTTTTGATTTTATTAAAATTGATGATGATGATGAAGATGACAAGGTTAATAAAGACTGGGAAATGTTAGCAGGGCAGATATCATAGTGGGAATCTGTTGTAGACCACCAACCAGGCTGAACAGGCAGATGAGGCATTCTATGAGTGGCTGGCAGAAGTCTCACAGTCACCAGCCCTTGTACTTGTGGGTGACTTCAGCTTGCCAGATGTCTACTGGAAATACAGCATAACAGAGAGGAAATGGTCTAGGAGGTTCCTGGAGTGTATGGGAGACAACTTCCTAGTACAACGGGTAAACGAGCCTTCAAGATGAAGTGCGCTGCTAGACCTGCTGTTTGTGAACAGAGAAGGACTTGTAGGTGTTGCGGTTGTTGGTGGCTCTCTTGAGCAGGATGGCTATGAAATATTGATGTTTTCTGGCCTGTTTAGGAGATTGTTTGACAAAGTCACTTTGGAGCCAGTCCTGGTGGGCAAAGGAGTCCAGGAAGGCTGGATGTGCTTTAAAAGGAATTTTTAAATATTCAGGAGCAGGCTGTCCCCATGTGTAGAAGGACAAGTCACTGGGGACAAGGACCAGCCTGGTTAAACAGAGAACTTAGGCAGAAACTTAGGGGAAAAAAAGACAATCTATAATCTCTGGAAGGGGACATAACTTGGGAGGACAATAAGGATGTTGTGAGATCATGTCAAGAAGATTGGAAGGGCAAAAGCCCAACTGAAACTTAATTTGTCCGCTGCATTTAAAGACAACAAAAAAAGTTTTTCTATAAATACATTGGCAGCAAAAGTATAGTCAAGGAGAGTCTCCATTGTTCGTGGAATGTTAAGGGTAGTGTAGTATCAGGGATGAGGAAAAGGCAGAGGTACTTAATGACTTCTTTGCCTCAGTCTTTTAACACCAAAACCAGTTGTCTGCAGGATACATAGCCCCCAGAGGTGGAAGTAAGGAGTGGAGAGTGGAGCGAAGCCTTCGTAATCGAGGAGGACATTGTTAGTGACCTGCTATGCCATTTAGACACTCAGAAGGTCTATGGGCCCTGATGGGATCTATCCCAGAGTAATAAGGGAATGGATTAAAAAGTTTCCAAACCACTCAATCATCTGGTGAATATCAGCAGTGCTGGTTAACTGGAGAAGCTCCAGGGGACTGGAAATTAAAAAATTTAACACTCATCTGCAAAAAGGGTCAAAAAGATGATTTGGGGAACTACAGGACTGTTCCAGGCAAGGTTATGGGAGAGATCATTCTGAATGCCATTACATGGCATGGTCAGGACAACCAGAGAATCAGGCCCAGCCAACACTGATGTACAAAGGTCCTGCTTGACCAACCGGATCTTCTTCTAAAGTAAAGTTAGCGACTTAGTAGATGGGGTAAAGATTGTGGCTGTTGTCTGTATAGATTTCAGAAAAGTGAAGTCTTCTATAGCATCCTTTTAAATAGACTGGTTGCTTGAGGCTTACTTGGGTGATAGGTTAAAAAGCAGTCTATCTCTGGATAGTCAGGCCCAGAGAGTGGTTGTAAAGGGAGCTAAATCCAATTGGTCCCCAGAGCTCAGTTTTGAGGCTAGTTCCATTTAACATCTTTATGCATGTGGGGATCAGTACTACACCCTCAGTAAATTTGCAGATAACACCAAGTTGGGTGGGAGTGTTGATCTGCTTGAGGGTAAGAAAGTTCTACAGAGAGACCTTGACAGCCTAGATCAATGGACTAAGAACAGCTGCATGAAATTCAGTAAGGTGAGGTGCCAGAATTTGCACCTGAGTTGCAACAACCCCAGGCAATGCTACAGGCTTGGATAAAAGTGGCTTGAGAAATGTTCGGCAGAAACAGACTTGGGAGGGCTGCTCAACAGCCAGCTAAACAGGAGCCAACAGAGTGCCAAGGTGGCCAAGAGGGTCATTGGCATTGTGGCCAGCATCAGGAATAGTGTAGCCAGCAGAAAGAGGAAAGTGATCATCCTCCTCTACTCAGCATTGGTAAGGCCACACCTTGAGCACACTGTGTTCAGTTTTGGGCCTCTCACATGATGTTCTTATAAGGAACGGGTGAGGAATCAGGGCGTGTTTAGTCTCAAGAAGAGGAGACTCAGGAGAGACCTCATGTCTCTCAACAACTACCTGAAAGGAGGTTTAAGTGAGGTGGTCAGTCTCTTTTATCATGCCTACAATGAAAGGACAAGAGGAAATGGTCTTAACCTGAGATGGAAGATTCAGATTAGATATAAGAAAAGATTTTTTCAGTGTTAGAGGGATCAGGCATTGGAATAGGTTGC
>WEIT01035439.1:0-13274 GCA_013389985.1 Dryoscopus gambensis
AGATCTTCATTTTGCAGTTACCTTCACTCCACTCCAGCCTTGGAATTAGACTGCAGGTTAGAGGGCATATTCTGAGCTCAGAAGGAGAAAGAGGAGCTTCAGCATATAGAACTTGTAGACAAGGTAAAATTCAGGCCATCACTGGAGTCAGACATTGTTTTTACTAAGAGTGGAAAAAGTCAACTTCTTAAAGCAAGTCTATAACTGCATCTGTAATTCCGCAAGAATGAAAATTAGATTAAAAAATACCATGGAATAATTCTGTAGCAAACATAAACCAGCATAGTTTGACTGAAGCCTGTGAAGATATTCCAGTTTACAATAGGTTAAGATCTGGTCTCAGCTGGACATTTGCATGCATAAATCAAGTAACTGCGTGCACAAACTGATAGTTATTTTGATTTGCATGAGTAAGTGTTCACACTAATTAGCAAGAGTACTATTGAACTAATGCTTGTCATGGTTTTTTTCATGTGCAAACAGATGCATTTGCAGACACTGAAGACTTTGTTAATAGTAATAATGTGGGAAGGAGAGAAGAGGCTTCTTACACATTGAATAACCTCTTTTCTTCTTTCTCTGCCTTTGCTCCTTAAGTCTGTTCTTATATGAAAACCCCCACTTTAATAAAAAAATAGCTGGGGACAAGGTTAGCCAGAGAAAGAGAAAGAAAATCTAATTCTGTGTCTGTTTATGACATTTCTGTGTCAGTTTTACATTTGCGTTAAATATGGGTCAGTCTTAAAGGATATTCATCACATCAAACTTACTACAGAGTGTATATTTCTATGTTGAAGCATTGCAAAACAAGCAGTGAGTCACACAAGGGAGAGAAAAAGAGGCAGGTTTTAGACAGCAGGGAAAGTAATCAACATGTACCCAAAGTGTACTTGCAAGAAATGAATGTAAAGCACATGTATTTCAACAAAATTCTAATTAAGCTCAAAGGATGAAGAGGCAATACTCATTGAGCTGTGAAGTTAAGAAGTTTGCACCGCAACTTTCCAAAAGCTTGAGTCTTCTCAGATCTTGGATTAAGAGGTCAGGCAACTACAGTGAGGGATGCCAAGCTTCAAGGTTCTTCAAAGTTTAAGGGTACCTGGATATAAGAATTCAGACTATTCCAGTTCCAAAAAGAGCAAGGAACCAGTGAGAAGAAAGGACACAGAATGCATGAATTAATGTGTTTCAACTGAACTGTTACAGGAAACAGTCCCCGACAGGTAACAGATTTTTTAAAAATAGAAATGTAAATCTACCCATACAGTCACATTTCTCAAGAATCAAAACAACTTCTTAAATTCAGCAAGGGATAGAAAAGGGAAGACAGGAATTTGCAAAAGGCAAAACATTTTATTTTTGTTATTTTCAAGCTGAAACTTTTTCTTTCAAAACAGTATTTGTAGTTCAAGCCAAACTTCATCTTTTCAAATATAACTCAAGGAGGATTGAGTATTTTAAAAATGGAAAAGAAGGAACTTTGGGTACTATTAAACAACTTTTATAGCCATTAATTTTTTTAAATCACTGAAAAATACACTGATTTTCTGGTTTGGACCAATTTTGAGCTATATGTAATTTCCTTATTTTGTGGTTCAGCTGCTAGACTAAAAATTGAAATTATTTTCAATGTTTTTAATTCTGTATTCCAGTCTGAACTGAAGCCAGTTAATATAAAATCATGAAATAGGTTACTTTTCAAACACTGGTGTTAAAATGCAAGCTAGAATCGGAGAAGAGAAATTGTGTAATCTGGAAGTGTCCTAACAAGGGCAGTGTGATTCTGTCCTCCAAGCGCATCACTTCCAGCTCTGTGTGACCAGCAGCTGTGCGCACACAGACTACAGATGTATGCAGCCTGGGAGGATGTTTAAAAAAAATGGTCACTGCCTGGCTGACAGATTGCAATACACATTTCTGTCAGGGGAGATGAGGCCATGGAGAATGACTTCTGTGACATGTTCATGGCCTCTTATATTTCTCCTCTTCATTTCACAACTCTTTTATAGTTCTTGCTGTGATCTAGAGGATGAGGTTTTGAATTAATATTTAACACTCAGGGGCAAACTATTTTTTCTTTAATTGTCTGATTATAGCTTACTGGCACAGGACTTGGAGCTGCAATATAAAACATCTCTATCTTTGGTATTTCTGCCATTGTCTCTTTTATATATGAGTAACTGCTGATTTTTTCCATAGCATCTGTGCTTCCTGTCACAGGAATGCTGTAAGTGCATAGATGATGTAAGTGCCATGGACAACCAGGATGAAAAGGGACTTGCAGGCATTAGGGAAGGCAAGTCAGTGCCACTCCCGATCTTCAGAATTTAAAGGCTCTGTGCCTGTGGTGTGGCCTTGTTAAGATGTGTTTTCTATACAGCTTTCTTCCTCTTTTCTGGGCAATACTTGTCACAGTGAGATCCTATAAATGAAGCTCTTTTGAGCTACCACAATGATGAAGGCACAGTCTCAGCACAGTAATACAAATGACCCAATAACTATCATATTTTACATATATATATTTTATACAATCTTGATAATATTGTCAATCAGCTGGAGGAGACATCCACTTTATTTTCGATAAAGAGAATGTTAAAACTCAAAAAGTCCACAAGAGAACTACAAGAGACAAGTCAAACACAGCCAGAAAACATAGAGACAACTTGTGTAACTCTTGGGGGATGCAGAGGCACATTCTCTTCTTTCCCAGTCGTATAATGTCAAAGAACAGGGCATTTCTTTTACTGTACCTGATACAGCAGCTACCAAAATATTCCAAAACCTAGCTAGACAAACATCAATGCAAGATGTCATTGGAAAGAATGACTGACAATTTTCCCATCATGTTTTAGGTGATGCTTTTCCTGTTTCACTAGAGGTAGCAACCAAGATATGAAATACATTTCATTAACAAAAGAATACTTCTGAAAAGAGAAATAAAGAAAATACACAGAGGCTACATGTGTCAGAAATTATTCAGGCAAACAAGTCTTATCAATCTGAGTCATCTCAGTCATTCTTGGAAACACTGAAGTATGCATTGTCTTTTTCATCACTTTTGTAATCATCCCTTTCACCTTTTCAAATTTTGTTGACAAAATTAAATATTAAATCAATTCATAAACTCCTCAGAAGCACAAAGGAGTAGAGAAAGGCTAGCAAAAATCTGTACTAGTGTAGATGAGCACAGAGGTTTCTTAAGGAGGAAACAGCCTTCAACACCAACTTGAAAGTGAAAATAAAATAATGCAGTAGAAATACAGATCATATGGCATCATACATTGTCACTTGCTAGCCCTTTTCAGCTAGCTATAATATTTCCTGGGACCATCATTTCTCATATTTATGTATGTCTTATGTGGGAAAGCTGTTTGGCTGATCAGAGGTTAAACACTGACCTGTTAAAAATGGTTGAAAACAACATTTATTTTTGTAGTTCTGTGACTTCATCCTGCAAATACTTCTGCTCTTGTATATGAAAGAAAAGCATCTTTTCCTTTAGGTACCCCAAGCAGATTGAGACCAAGTCCCTGTTGATCTCTTAGAAGCAGAAGGGGAAGTGTTTGGAGTAACTGACCACTCACTGAAACTGCCAGGGATACACTGACAGACGGGCTTCCAAGGAGAATTGATGGAGTGATAGGTGGTTAGCAATCATTGCCCAGATGCCTTGCTTGAAGGATGCTGTTTTTAATGATTCCAGAAAGCTTTTCTCCTCCTTCAAGTGATGGGTGGCTTTGGTGATACATGGTCTGGACAGAATCAAGGGATTATAGAATTATAGAATCATACAACAGTTTGGGTTGGAAGGGACCTTTAATGGTCATCTAGACCAATCCCCCTGCAATGAACAGGGACATCTTCAACTAGATCTGGTTCCTCAGAGCACCTTCCAACCTGACCTTGAATGTTTCCAGGGATAGGGCATCCACCACCTCTCTGAGCAATCTGTTCCAGTATTTTACTACCCTCAGTGTAAGAAAATTCTTCCTTATATCTAGTCTAATCTATCCTTATATCTATCTAATATACCCTCTTTTAGTTTAAAATTATGCCTTGTCTTATAGCTACAGACCCTACTAAAAAGTTTGTCCCCATCTTTCTTGTAAGGTCCCTTTAAGTATTGAAAGGCTGCTATAAGGTCTCCCCAGATGTTTCTCTTCTTCAGTTTGAGCAGTCCCTACTCTCTCAGCCTGTCCTCATAGGAAACATATTCTAGTTCTCTGATTGTTTCTGTGGCCCTCCTCTGGATCTTCTCCAATGTGTCCATGTCTTTCCTGTCTGACGCTGGAGCTGGATGCAGTACTCCAGCTGGGGTTTCACAAGAGTGGATCTGTACTTGTGGGTGCTCTGTATTAAAAAATGTATTTTCAGGTTTTCACCTACCAGTCATTTGCACCTGAATTCATCATATCTTATGCAGGTTCCCTGGTGAAAGCAATGGAAGAGATTAGGCATTATTATCCATGTTTCCACTCGTGCATGCAGTCTGTGTGTGGTGCCCCGCACTGCTCACAGGATCTTCCTACATATATGAACCTCATTTACTAGTGAAGCTGTCTCATTTATAGAACTCCAAGACTCTTCAAATGGACATGATGTTGAGTTTTCTCAAGTGATTTATGCTTCTAAATAGTGCTTATTTGAGAAATACTTAGAAGAGAGGTGAGATATGTGGGTCCTGTTAAGCATTCAGTCTTGATTTTCTGTATTTCCCCTGTGCTGAAGGACTCGGGCTGAGAGTGTATCTAATTATTCATGTGAGACTGACTGTGAAGGGTGTTTTCAGGCAAGCCATATAAATTAATAAACATAAATGTGTTTATTAAGAATGTGCAGATTTACACCTCCCTTCACATCTTGAAAATATTTCACTGTCACAAAGATAAATTGCCTTCTGAGTAGAAGGAAATAAATTCTAGTTTACATCTGTATTCTTTAAAACACCAGAGACTTTCTCAAAACACTTCAGCTCCTATTTCAGCAACAGCCTTTTGGATAAAATTGGAACTTAATTTAGCCACTGCAGTTAAAGAAACAAAAAAAAGTTTCTATAAATACATTGGCAACAAAAGGAGGGCTAAGGAGTGGCTCCATCCTTTGCTGGATGCAGAGGGTAGCATAACATCTGGGGATAAGGAAAAGACTGAGGTACTTAATGCCTTCTTTGCCTCAGTCTTTAATACCAAAACCAGTTGTTCTCAGGTTACCCAGCTCCCAGAGCTGGAAGTTAGTGGTGGGAAGTGAAAACTGCATAATCCAGGAAGAAAGGATTAGTGACCTGTTATGCCAATTAGACACCCACAAGTGTGTGGGTCCAGATGGGATACAAGAGTAATGAGGGAGCTGGCAAAAAAGCTTGCCACACCATTTTCAATCATTTACCAGTAGTCCTGGTTAAAAGGAGAAGTCCCAGCTGACTAGAAATTAGCAAATGTAGTGTCAGTCTGTAAGAGGGGTCAGAAGGGGGAGCTGGGGAACTACAGGCCTGCCAGCCTGATCTCGGTACTGAGGAAGGTCATGGAGCAGATCATCCTGAGCGCCATCACACAGCATGTGCACGACAGCCAGGGAATCAGGCCCAGCCAACACTGGTTTACAAAAGGCAGGGCCTGTTGACCAACCTGATCTCCCTCTATGATGGCGTGACCCGCTTAGCAGATGAAGGAAAGACTGAGGATGTTGCCTATCTAGACTGGTAAAGCATTTGACACCACCTCCCACAGCATTCTCCTGGAGAAACTGGTTGCTCATGGCTTAGATAGGTGTAGCCTATGCTGGGTGAAAAACTGACTGGCCAGGCCCAGAGACTGGTGATGAAGGGAACTAAACACAGTTGGCAGCCGGTCACTGTTGGGGTCCCCCAAGGCTCAGTGGTGGGGTCCGTCCTGTTTAATATCTATACTGATGATTTGGCTAAGGGGATTGAGTGCTCCCTCAGTCAGTTCACAGACAACACCAAGTTAGGTGGGAGTGTTAAACTCCTGGCGGGTAGGAAGCTCTGCAGGGAGATCTTTGATGGGCTAGATGGATGGGCTGAGGACAACTGCATGATGTTCAATAAGGAGAAGTTCAGGGTCCTGCACTCGGATCACAGCAACTCCCAGGCAGCGCTACAGGCTGGGGGAAGAGTGGCTTGAGAGCTGTTCAGCAGGAAGTGCCTTTAGGGTGCTGGCTGGCAGCTGGCTGGATATGAGCCAACAGTGTGTCCAGGTGGCCAAGAATGCCAGTGGTATCCTGGCCTGTACCAGCAATAGTGTGGTCCATAGGACAAGAGCAGTGATTATCCCCCTGTACTCAGCACTGGTGAGGACGCATTTCTAATTCTGTGTCCAGTTTTGGGCCCTTCACTACAAGAAAAACATTGACGGGCTGAGCATGTCCAGAGAAGGGCAATGGAGCTGGGGAAGGAGCACAGGTCTTACAAGGAGTGGCTGAGAGCTGGGGTTGTTTAATCTGCCAAAGAGGAGGCTTGGGGGGACCTTGTTGATCTCGGGTGTGACGATACAAATTTTTAAATTCATCACAACCATGAACCCAGTATATGTGCACATCCAAAAGGCAAGACATGCCTTAAATTGCTCTAACACCACATAGTGTGTCAAGCACACAAATAAATTGAGGCTGGAGAAAAGGATTTGAACATTTTTAGGGAAAATATGAAACATGCATTGCTAGGAATTTTACAGTTAAATTGAAACTACCTAAAATAACTTTCTCAGCTTGTCAGTGTTTATTTATCCCCTCTTCAGGCATCCCTTCTGTCCCCTTACCACGTTGCATCTTGTACTAATCAGTAAAATATGTAGAAAGATATTTATTTTAAACTGAAAAATTAAAAGTCTGGGCATTCTCTGCATTTTTATCCAAAGCTTTTCAGTGGATGACACATTTTTGGATCCTGTCTGATTCTGGTGTCAAACTGCTGGCAGTAAAATGTGTTTACTCTTGTTGTGCCTAATCATATCTGCCAGTAATATCTGGAAGATATTGGCAATGTAGGTGAGACAGATCTGAAGGGCAGATGATCAAAAAATTTAAATAGCACCTCAAGAGGGAGACTGTCTGGCAAAGAGGTTTGCCATATTAAAAATGTTTAAGTGCTAAACATAAACATATCTTGTTCCAGACAGAGATGTATATTGGCATATTATGACCACCCGGAGCAAGGGAAGAGAATTGCCTCAGTGGACAGAGCAAAGCAGATCAGCACAATGCAAGAGAGAGGCCACTGGTGTACAGGAATGTGTTTTTAGTAGCTGATTATTAAAATGAAAGCTTATGAAATTCACTTTTTGTCCTCGTTTTTCCTCTGGTGTTGGCAATGTTGTTTAAAAGGAGTATTAGGCTAAGCAATAATTTTGTTCCTCCTTTTTGCCATCAAAGGATGAGGCAGCCTTACCAAGCCCCATGCCAGCACCAGTGACCCTGACCCTCAGGCACTCCAGCCATCTGCCACATTGGGCTAGAATCATGGAGGACCTCTCATCAGCACTGACCCAGTCAACCCTGGGACCTCTTGCCCATCCCCACCCCATACTCCCCACAGATTCACAGAGCTTTCCACTTCTCACCACCCCAGGCCCTTCCCCTGCCAGGACGTCTCCCAGATGTTCTGGTGCAAAGACAGCATCACCAAGGTAACATTTGGGCTGTAAACTGGCTGTTCAGGAGAAGTTTCAGGGGAAGTTCAGGGAAAGTTCAGCTCTCTGCCACCATGGCCAGAGTCTGAAGTATCTCCTGGGCCTCCCAGGCACCATGTCTTCTCCAGCTCTGGAGGGAAGGCTGCACTTGGGGTCCTGGGGCAACAGTGGGCTCTGAGTTCCCTGGCCAGCCTCACCGGGGACTCACTCTCCATCTCCTCAGCCCTTTAACAGAGCAGACACAAAGGGTTCCTCATTAGACAAAAAAATACTTTTCAGAGTGGAATCTAGTGTTGAATGAATGTCCCTGTACCTTTCCAGGTTTTTCTTATAAAGATGGAAAATGGTAAAGATAATTGTTCTTTTTTTTTTTCCTCTGAGAGATAATGAGGATGCTAAGAAATAGGAGTCAACCAAATACTAGTGATATCAAGGCCACAGCACTCCAGTTCAACAATTCCTGTCCCTTTTACCTGTGACAAAATTATTTTAGTCTGGACTATTCTTTGGAAACCAAAATTCTGGAAAACATTGTTTTATATGTCCCTTGAATCTTTTTGCACTTTACCAAAGTCTTTTACTATCTTCCCACTTACATTTTCAGCTTTAAAATGTCCTCATAACAACTTAGCAGGTTTTCAGATGGTATAAAACTCTGAGAAGGGTCAATATATTGGATATTATGGCTGCCATTAAGAGGGAACTAGATAGGTTGAAGAAATGGTCTGTCAGAGACCTCATGAGGACCCCATACTTGAGATAAAAGTAATGCCATGTAGCAGGAGAGTTTGGGAGCTGACTGGCTGAGGGTCAGCTTTGCAGAGAAGGACCTGAGAGATGCTGGTGGATGGTAAATTGGGTGGTATGACCTTCTGGTGATGAAGACTAACCACAGACTGGGCATCATTTACAATACTCCACCAGCTGAAGGAAACCTATACAACACTTTTAAGGCCACTTCTGACATGCAGTGTTCAGTTTTGGGGTCCCCATTAAGAGTTTAAAACAATCACAGAATCATGGACTTATAGAGTGCTTTGGGGTGGAAGGAACATTAAAGATAATCTAGTTCCAACTCCCCTGCTATGGGCAGGGATGCCTTCCATTAGACCAGGTTGCTCAGAGCCCCATCCAGCCTGGCCTTGAACACTGCCAGGGATGGGACATCCACAACTTCTCTGGGCAACCTGTGCCAGTGCCTCACCCCTCTCATAGCAAAGAAGTTCTTCCTAGCATCTAATCTAAACCCGTTCTTAATTAGAAGCTATTACCCCTCATCCTATCATTACAGCTCCTGATGAAAGGTCCCTCTCTGCCTTCCCTGTAGGATACTGGAAAGCTGCTGTGAGATGTCCACACGACCTTCTCTTACCCAGTCTGAAAAGCCCCAATTTTCTCAGCCTGTGTTTGCAGGGGAGGTGCTCCAGTCCTCTTATCAATTTTGTGGCCCTCCAACACTTCCACGTCCTTCTTAAGTTGGGGGGATCAGAACAGTACGCAGTATACTAGATTGCACGTTCCGGGAAAATGAGAAAATATGCAAAAACAACATTTTAAAGCATAAATATGACCATCAGATCAGGGTGGTTTCTAAGTCAGACATTCAAATAGCGCTACATATAGAGCTCGCAAGCAGCACAGCATCCTGTGGTTGCTGGAAAGCAGAGTTCATGCAACAGGTTGATTTGGCAGATATTTTGAATGAGCTTCACATAACTAACACAAGGCATATATGGAGAAGGGCTACAGTGTAATGTTGCTTTCTTCTCTAGGAGGACAGCTGGGTATGTAATATCTTTAATATCTTAAGTCTATTTAAGCCTGCATACTGCCAACTTCCATACATATCAGAGGCAAATCTAGCTCTTTGGTGAATTTACCTTTCTGTATGTTGTTTGAAAAGACAAAATAATCCCCTTGCCTCCTACACCTTCAAAAAAAGAAGCAAAACAAGAGAACATAGACATTTTTTAAATTTCTGTTTTCTGAATTCTCTTTGAAGGTACATTTTAGCAATGTAATTTCATGTTTCCTTTTTAAAAATACAGGAGCGTTTTTCGCCAAAATATATTATTATGTCAGAATGTGTCAGTTTTCATTAAACTATAGGATACAAAAGAAATAAGTGGCACATTGCCTGGAAAATAAGGAAATTCCTTGGACTATGAAAGACTCATTCCCCTTCTTTACCTCCTTTTAAGAGTTTAGAGAGTAAAAATAAGTATTAAGTGTTATATTTATTTCTAGTTTTATCTGCTCAGGTATATTTTTGGTGGAAGAGCTTGATTTTGTTCTGCATGTAGTGTAAAAATTCAGTTTGTTCTGAAACTTTAGTCACTATCCTAAAACAGTGTTGTTCTGCTGGTCTGCTTTAGAGCTCAGTGTCTCAGAGGTGATACATTGACACCTTCTTCCTTTGTATGGGGTTAATGCAGAAATTGGTGGTCTCTGTTGTTTCAGTAGCTGACAAGAAGCAGAATCCACAGAGAAGCTGTCTGAGAGAGAAATAAATACTTGGTGCACAGTCATAGACCATGCAGGACAGTTCCTTTTTGTTATTTTTGCATAACTGTGAGACACTATGCTTACTTCTTTATTTTCCTTTCTATCTAATTCTTCAAAGTAACTGCATTACACCTGATAATCCTTTTAAAGTAATACTGTGTTTTCCTCCCATTCCTGAAAATATCTGTTTTTCCCATCAATTCTTTAACTATAGAAACTCACATTAAATAAGGACTGTTCCAAGATCTGCTATTAGGCAAGACAAAAAACACAGTTTACTAGACATTCCATGAACTTTGCTGTTAAGAATCTGGTGATGAAAAAATGCTAATTTTCAAGAAATTTTTTTTGTGACATAAAAACTTTATGTTACAGAAATCAGCAACACAAAGCAGAAACAGCCTAGTGAAAAATAACTCTATCCCACTGTTGTCTTTGATAACCAGAAAATATGATCTTTTTCACAATTGGTTTATAATCTATAAAAATAAGGCTCAGATGAAACATGACTTAACTGAAGTAAGTGTTTTAATTACACTTACATTAATACTGTGCAGTACAGTATACAACCCTTGTTCATGCTGCAGCTCTGTTGGTGACAAGAACACCTGATAATAGTACATTATGTGAAAAGATAGCAGAGATGCCACATCCTGGAATGATTTTCAGGGAATTATGGATGACACGCACTGAGACCGAAAATGAGTAGTGTGGTATTTAAATCTTAAGACTTGCAGGGCCCAGAGGCTGGTGTAGTTATATAATTACATCTTATCTGAGTGGTTTTAAATTGTTTAGTTTGGGAAGGACATCACTCATTCCCCTACAATATGGTCAAATTTGCCATTATTTTCCATGCAAATGCTGAACAAATTCTTTTCCTGTAAGTGTTAAGAATACAGCTGCAGACCTAAAATTAAAGACTGATTATAAGAGAATGAAACTGAAGAACAGCTAATAAGGGTTATTCAGAATAGTTAGTCACCATTACACCCACATCAGCATTTCGGGGATATTGCAGTAATCTTTTGGCTAATGTAATACTTCAGGGCATCCGAGTATGACAGAGCTACCTAAAAACATATGTCTACAATAGATTCTTAATCCAACATAAGCATTTTAAGACAAGTGACTAAATGAAATTATTAGTTTTCAGAACATAAGTAGCAAATAAGCATTGTTGATCACATCTCAAAGGGCACATTTGATGGAAGTTTAGAGCTCTGTGACATTTCTTTTGTGTATCTATCTCACTCAGATGTCCTCATTCTAGAAGGCTTGTCTGTCCCTTCAAGTTGAAATCAGACTTACTATCATCTGTTGACACCTGTGGATGAGGGAAAAGCACTTCTCTTCTGTTTCCCTGTAGAAGACTGCAATTTGCTGTACTGATGATTTCATTGATTTATCTAAGTAGTGCCACAGCTGCTCAAACAGAACTACTGCCCAGGCTCAAGGGCTTTACAGGGAGGGTGAGTACTACTGTTACTTATTACTAACATAGTGAAGTTTAATATTGTAGTCTGTAAGAAAACAGGTTTTATTTTTCTTATCCATCTTAAAAATGACTATCAGCAAGTTGCAGATTAAGAGAAGGAAATCTCTTATTCCATTCTGCTTCACCATGACTCCATAGATGCCAATTAAACTATCTGTGTTTGCATCACATAAGACAGATAAACTGTCACCATGCCAGTGTGGGTCCAGTTTTACTAAGGAATAATTCCAGTTGATATAAGTGGAAATGAAATGTTGCTTTCATGCTCTGTGTCAGGGAGGATGATGAAAACTTAGTAAAGGGTGGTTCAGCTTCAGCAGCTGCCATGGCTTTGGATTTTGGAGACCTCTTTAGTCATCTTGTATTCACATCCTCTCATCCTGTGAACCCTCCTGTCCTTATAAGTGTTCCACTTCACCAGGGGATATACCAGGACTGTTCTTGCACTTCCAATTGTTGATATCTAACATAGAAAATCAAGTTATCATGCCAGATTTGCTTGGCAGGTGCATAGACAGCTGTTTTTCAACATCCACCCTTCCCTGTCTTCTCCAAGAAAAAGCAAAAAAACACCCTGTGATTTTTCACAGGAAAGCCCTCAGAAAATGTAAATCTTGAGGTCTTGTGTAAAAATGTACAGAGTTTCTTAGCAATGTAAAAGAAAAGGGAAAAGGCAAAGAGATCAAGATTAATTTGATCCAGTGCTGATACTCCAGATGGAAACACTCATTTATGCCCCTGCCACAGTGGAAGTACAGAATGGGTACCAACTGGTCCTCAAGTTTCTTATGTCACCCCACTGTCACCCCACAGCTGTGTCTGGTTATTATCTTGGTTCCTTGTTCAGACACGTGTTCAACGAATACACTGCCGGGCAAAGGCAGGGTCTTGGTGCAAGTTCCATGCTTACTTCTGTCTGAAAATTATTTTTCTGGGTTTGTTTGTTCTTCCCTTCTGGCTTTTAAGTGCTTATGTTTCAAAATACTAGTATACTAGTATCATTTCTACTTTATTGTAATTTTTGTGTGTTTAAGGTTTCCACATGTCTTATTTTTTTACACAACCAGGAAATGTTTCCCAAATTGGTAATTCTTTACTGCCTTTTCACCCCTTTACCAATGTTCTTGAATGGAAAGAAATTACAGACGTCCTCAAAAAAAAGACGTCCTTAAAAGCAAACCAAAGCCCAGGATGTTGTTATGAACTGCTGAAACTAAGCACTCAGGAATTTTTTAAAACCACCATAGACTTTGTTGAAGCCTGTTAACAGCCATTTTCATTCAGGTAGATATTTCACTGCCTTCTTTCACAGCAGTATTCTTTTAGAGTTTATCTGGACACATCCACTATCCGGTGACATTGCAATAGTTCAAATGAGTCATGAGTACAAATCATATTGTACAAACTCCTTTTTTTTTCAGAATACATAGGGGAGGATTTCTGAATATTCTGGGGTTTTTGTTTGAACTGAGACAGATATTTAAACCTTATAAATATGGTTTAACTGTTACATGACAAAAGCTTTTAAAATCCAGTAAAAGACAGGCAGTCATCAGTTTGCTTAGCATCAAGAAGCTCTGGAAGGTGATTTTAGTAGTTAACACCTTGAGAGCCAGATGTCTGGCTCA
>WEIT01035439.1:14718-26560 GCA_013389985.1 Dryoscopus gambensis
AGGCTTTGCCAGCAGAGGGTTATCAAGTGTGAGAGGCATTATACTGCGATCCTAAGTGTGTGCCACCTGTCCTGAAGCAGACCTACAAAAGCACGCTCTTTCCTTAGCTAGTCAGTGACAGGCGTTACACAGAGATGCTTTGCAGACTCATCGATCTTACCCATCTTAATTTGCATGAATTTGCATATCCAGAGCTGCCTTCAGAGGCTTCCAAACCCATTTCTCTTTTTGCCAGACCATGTAGACACATTACAACTTCTCTTATTTTTTCTCAGATGGTGGAACAAACTCCTGCCTCTGCCCAGAAGGACCTGCATTGCGACCACTTACCAACCATCACCTGCACCAAACACAGTTATTGTTCTTGTTGTTACCAATGAAAAAATAAAAAGAATTCACCAGCAGTAATGGCAAGACATGAAGCATATTTTAATTTAGCAAATGCACAAACATTGCCATAAAACATCAGTAGCTTGAGGTCTTCTTTAGAAATGAGCTGTCAGAAGGGGAAGGAAAAAAATAAAAGAGCAGTTAGTCTCAAAAGGGCGTTGTCTGACCTGCTGGATTTACAGGCTTTTTTCCACAGTACATAGGTCCTATTTAGGAGTAGGAGTCTTTCAACTTGATCAGTATTCTTGCCTTCAGAGAATAAATACACACTTTTTACTTTGAGCTGAATATGAATGTGGCTGCAGACAATTTTTCACCTTTTCACTCAAGTGCTTACTCCCTCTTTTCCTCCTCCATAAAATATGCAACTGAGCAGACTCCCTTGGAACTAACAGTGACAGATATAATTAATTAGCTGTATAATCTTAAATTGTTGTTCTGCTTTTTATGTTAATTTTTGTAAGAGGAGGTTTAAATCATTAAACTGAACTCTTAGTGCTAAGGACTGTAGTGATGGACCTGATTTGGAACCGCATATTAAACAAATTCAAATCTGTAAAATAGTTTGTTCTGGTTTCAGACTGAATCTCAGCTCAGTTCAAATTTAACTTATTATTTAGTGTTTTAACCATTTTCAGTCCCAATTTAAATTGCTACAGGTGGCTTTTAGAGATTTGTGTTCTGCTTCTGAATTTCTATCGCTGGATATCCCAAATGTTTGCATCCTATGCTTCAATTTTTCTTTGTGTAAATCTGTATTACTGCTAACTAATTGAAACTTAATAGTACCTTAAGAACAAGGGATAGAAAAATGCTAATAAGGAGCAAATATCATTTAAAAATTTGTTATGATAGTGACATTTTATAGAGAAGCTTGTGGATTGTGACAAATTTGTCACAATCTCTTTTTTTTGATCTGTATTTTCTTTTTCACATTTGTAGATAAATTATAAGTTAATTGACAATGTGGTTAGCACACATTGTGGTAATATGAAGTGTAGGTGCACAACCTCAAGGCTAACTTGAGCTTCTTTAAGGGACAACTGGAAAGGAAAATAATTTTTTACTGGTTTTATCAGACAATTTTCAGCATATAACAGCATTAAAGTTTCATGGTTTCCTGATGAGTTTCCTTCTGCTTATTTCCTGAAAGAAATATCTGTTCACTGGTTCTGATGAAGTATCCTGCAGAGCTAAATGCCCAGAACAGGAAATCTCAACCCATAATAGAAGACTGCTTACTCTCTTAGAGATGAACATAATCCCACAGCTGCCAAGCACATACTAAAAGATCAAGATTACGTTAATAAAACATGTATCCTTGACAAATTGGACAAATCATCTAGAAAAATGAAAAATAGACTGTATAAGTGCTTAAGTTTCAGTCTCTCATGATGTTGAATCCTTCAGTACACCCAGTTCAGTAAAGATCATTATTACAATCATTTGGAAAATGGTGGGGTTTTTGGTTTGCATTAGTTGTGTGACCCATGGAATTACTGAGGTTGCATGGAGGAGGAAATGGGAGTGGTAAATGCTTTATTAATAATCAGTCTGAGTGACTCAGTCATGGGTTAAGAAATCAGAAATGTATTTTCAGATTTGTCAAATTACTGAAGATCTTTAAAAATTTTGTGGCTGAATAATATGTGCCTCTTTTTAGTGTAGAATAATCTTAGTTGAAATGCATAAGTATTGATACCTGAGGCACTTCTAAACATCCTATGCCAGACATGGCCCACTTCTGAGTTTAGGGCAGACTTCTCTTCTAAAAACAGTTACTGAACCATAACCAATTCACACTATGGTGTACAAAGCCTAAAATAAACACGGCTCAATCTCACTTAAAGGATTTATTAGACTTGCAAACTTAATCAGATACAAATAGATATCCAGTGCTGATAATTCCTAACCATCAGCAACCTCTGCTGCACTCTCCTTGTTGAAAATATTGCTTTGCCCTGATACCTAACCTAAATGATCTTTGCTGTTCATCGTGGTTTTCTGCTGGATATTCTCCAGCTGGCGCACACCCTTCATGAAGTCTTTTGTCCAAAGCCGGGTTGCATGGTCTAGCTGAGGCATTTGCAGTGCTGAGCTGAGCAGAAGCATTATTCGCCATGCTTTACAATCTGTATTCCTGCCTAGTGTATGTCAGGAGGGTGTTTTGCAACAGCATGACATTGTTGCAACTGGTGACTCCCTGCTGAGTTTAGTTCCTAGAACTTGTTCTTATTGAATATTGCCCTATTTTTTCAGACAATTTATCCAGTTAGTCAAGGTAATTTTGAATTCTAATCCTGTCCTCCGGCATCCAGTCTTTCTCAACTTGACATCTTCTGAAAATTTAATAAGCATGCTCTTCTTCCCATCTAGGTCATTAATGAAAATATTGAATATAACACAGCCAGGGCAAACTCTTGCAGAATTCTATTTATGCATCTGTTAGCATGAGGAATTCATGGCAGAGCAATAAGTAAAAGTTAGCAGGTAGATGCATCTAACTGTTACAATTATCTCTTCTTCTAAGTCAGCACACTTTGCCTTGAACACAAACAATTCAAATTCAAGCCGTACCGTTTAAAAATCCAAGTAAGATTGCATCTGTTCTCATCTGAGCAGTCTGTTTCACAAGGGACCCATTTCAAAGATCATTATAGCTAATGAATGGCTTCTATAAATTTCAGCGGGCCATGAATCAGGTTTGAAAAAAAGGCTAAACGTGATCCTTCACTGACACTAAAATAAAGTTCTGAGGAAGTCAGCATTTGATTTTTTTAAAAAAATTTGATTAATTAAATTAATGAGTCAGCAAAACTGGCCAAAAATTGATTTTTCTCAAACTTTGTATTTTCATCAAATAATTGAGGAATAAATTAAATACATTTCAAATTTATTATGCAAATATCTAAGAGTAGATGAATAGCCCACTCAAACCTAACTATTCAAAAAATATCTTAGCATGAGCTGATGGTGGGCCTCATTGGAACAGATCTGTGAGTTCAGAGTCAGCCTCTTCTAGCTCTCGCAGAGTTTGAAACGTTAAATACAGATTAGAGTTTCCTATAGCCTCTGGCAGTCAAATAATTCTGCAATTTTGTATCTGATGGCTTATCTGAATAGATTCAGAGATAGTAAACTCATTGTAGAGGACTGCTGTGATTACCCTCAAATTATGTACCAGGGACTTCCTTAAACTAATTTCTGCCTACACCACATTTCCTTTAAAAAATAAAAGTGGTTAAAGAGTTAAAAGTAGCAAGAGCTTTACTGTAGCATCTTTGATGATTCCAGAAAATGGTTATTTTAATTCCAGCATAACAGTTAAAATTTTGCAGCCTGGAATCTAAACTTGGCTCATTTCAGCCAAGTTCATACACAATGACACTTGAAGGATCACAAGAGCCTTTCCCTTTTATATTTCTGTTTCCATACAATTACTTCAGGTGTAACCCCTTATTCTTCTCTTTCACAAGATAGAAGTAAGTGTCCTTACAGTCTTTTTTTATCCAGCCTCCAGCTGTGGACCTTCATTACATACATCTTATATTTCCCTGCATCATCCTTCAATCTTATTCCACCAGAGTCCTCCTAGTGCTATAACTAAATTACAATCTGAGTAAAACAGACAAGCTGTGTATCTTGAAAAAGACAGGGTTTTAAAAAATAACTTCATTTCAAATGAAGGTGGTGAGACCCTGCAACAGTTTGCCCAGACTTGTATTGTGTCCCCCACCCCTGGAGGTGTTCAAGGCCAGGTTGGAAGCATCTTTGAGCCACCTGGTCTAGTGAGATGTGCCCTTGCCAATGGCAGGGGGTTGGAACTAGATGATCTTTAATATCCCTTGCAACACAAACCATTCTATGGTTCTGTGAATTACTACTAGGTGTCTACAACTTTCAAATTCAAGTCCTCTTCCCTCACACACTGGAGGCAGGCATTACCGCAATTTCCCATTACTCTTCTCCTACTGTTTGGACCATCTGTACAGATTCTTTCAGCTGTCCTTTTCCTTCCTGCCATATTCCAACATCCATTTCCATAGCCAACCCTCCACACTGCCCTCTATGTGTGCACTGCTCTCTGTGTTTAATGACAAAGACCTGTTGCTTTCTGTTTGTGTGACGTTGCTCAAACCAGGATAGCAGCAAGAGAGCAGTCACTGATGAGTATAGAGCAGCCCACCAGACATTCTGGGCAGGAGACTCTCCTCTAAAAACTTGGAGTGACAAAACAAACAAACTGCAGATCAAACTGTTCTTTCAAGAGGGAAATGGGAGGGAGGATGGAATAGAGGAAAAGGAAGACTATTGAGAGACAAGCTAGAGTCACATCTTCAAATAGACAGATCGTGTTTGTTAAAGATAAGCTTATAATATTTCCCCTTTGTATTTTTCACATCAAAACTTATAATATTTCATCTTGCTGTATTTTGTTTGACTGTAAGAGAGTTATCTTTCTCTAAATTTCAATTACCTGGATTGTCCTCTTCAAGATGCCTTATGTGTCAGGTCTTCTGTTCGTCCATCATTTTGGATGGGAAGCGTTCCTCTTCTATGGAGGAAACTGAGAATGTCAGAAGGGTTTTGCTGCTTGTTTCCATAATGTTAAATATTTTTCTTGTGTAACACAGTTTAGCAGTTTGGTGGTCTAGCTGGAAATATCTGATTTGTAGTTTGAAATCTGGAAAAGCTTAAAGCATGTAACAGCTGTGAACCTTCAGCTGGGACAGCCACTTATGTACCCTGCACGTAGATACTGCTGTTCACCTGGGCCCTCCACCCTCTTGTCCTGCTCACTTGTTGTGACTTGTTTCAGATGCTTTAGGAAACAAACTGTGAATATGCCTGTAGGGAAGGTGTTTGGGGTTTTTTTGCAAATCCTCAAGTAGACACTTGCTGTGATAGTGTTACTTCCACATGAGCTTTGCCAGAGAGTCTAGCCTATCATCCTATGAAAAACATACTATTTGTCTTTCAGTAGACAGGACAAGTATTGACCTGAACACACAGCACAAGGCCTGCAATGCTGACTGAAGCTTTCATGCACTCTTCCCATGCTAATAATAAATCTAATTAGCTATTAGTTATAAGATCTTTTTGTGTCAAAAATGTAGCAAGGAGAAGATCAATATATTGTTAGAGACTTCACTTGTGATTTTTAGCTAGTTGCTTCAGCATCTGGTTTTTAGTTTTACTTTTAGGAAGAAAAATTTGGCACTTTTTTGTGGAAAGTTCTGTGAAAATGTGAAAACTTCCTCAAAATGGTTTTGCAAATAAAGCACAATAAGACCCATCTTCTCATGAAAATTAGCAGGTTCATAACTTAGTGAAGAGAGAGTTAGTCTAACTTAGTTTTCATTTTCATTACAACGCAGTGTGAAACAATCCATTTCAGTGAAAAGGCATCATTCCGTGATATTTTTTCAGCCAAACCAGCTGAGATTTGATAGTTGCAATTCAGCCTAGGAAAGGAAGGCTTCCCAAGGCAACTGTCTGGAAGTGAAAACTGCCTTTGACAGAACTGTATTATGGGCATATTTGATGATTATGCAACAAGCATGTGTGACTTAGACTTCTCTCCCTCCCTCAGCACGTCGCGTATTTGGCTAGGAGGAGCTACTTTATGCCTGGAGGCACGACTGCAGTGCCTGTTTGTGTGCCCACCAGCACCACCCTCTTGAGAGCAGGCGTGGTCATCCACCAGCACCCCTTCCTCCTGCTGGTTTAACCAAGCCTCTGACTGTTCAGATCCATTCTGATGGTCCTAACTCCCTGTGTTTGTAGAGTTCCATAGACAGGAGATTTTATATGTTTAGATATATAACTTTCCTGTTGAATTTTGAAAGTACCCTGGCTATTCCAGGAGTTTATTTGAACTGCAGTATGACTTATGCAAATCTCCACTTCTCTTCCACGTAAGTGTGTACTTCATGCTGCTGCATTAAGGCTTTCAGTCTTTGAAGAAGGATCAGAGCTGCTCCTTACACAGTGGGAAAGAGTTTCTTTTCAACAAGCCTAAATCCAGCCTAAATATACTGCTTTCCACAACTGCCACAGCCCTGGGATACAGAATGTCATCACAGGCAAGATTTTATACTACCAGCTTCCCACAGGGAAGAATGCAACTGGACCTGGTGGCAGGATTTGCAGTGTGTGAGAAGTCTTCTAGCACATAAAAGTGAAATCTAAGGTTCTTATGCTCAGGGAAAATCACGGACTTAACTTTATCAAACAAAAATATTCCAGAATTTTTCCACATACAAAACCAGGTTGTAATGCAGTACCTCCTAAGAAAAGTAATCTGCAAGTCAGTGACTTTGTTTGCAAGCCTACTTGTCCCAGATTCTGAATTGAATGGTCTTTTGTTCATTAATTAGTTTATAAGTCTGGGTTAAGTGGGTTAGAATTCCCTTCTGAATTTCCCCTGTTAGAGCAATTCATTCCACAGCCTCAGTTACACAGATCAGCTTTATGTAACAGGAAAGGTACTAGTCAAATATAAATGCAACCTCAAGAAAACAGGCAGTCTCTAGTCATTCTAGGGACATATTCTTGTATTAGTCAAAAAATGTAAAGATTAATCTGAGTACATTAAATACTGTTTGCCAGTGTGCACGTGTATTAATAAATAATGAAATAAAATTTTCTGTAGTTTGAAGTGATTTCTTATGGAAACAATTCTCATATAATCAAACAGCCAGTCTGCCTCTGTACCTCTCTTCACAGGAACTCTTGTATCTTTTGGCTGGTTTGAGGTGCAATTAGCTTACTAAAAATGAAGAAAATAAGCAGCTAGGTAGTGGAGTTTATTACTGTATTCCAATTAAAGAGAAGGCCAACCTCATGGCTTGTTACACATTAGAGTGTCTCTCCAGCCCGGCAGCTTTTGTTACTGCTCCCATTTCAGAAGAAGTTTTCATCAGCATTTACATCTCTGTTGAGACACAGATCTCTTTCTTGTTTGGTATGAATACAAGAGAAATCATACATCATTTGATCTCTGAAGCAAGTGCTTAGTTCTGTCAGTGAGCATTTAGCAGTTAGACAGCGCCTGGGGACAAATGACTGAAATTCTGCTCACTTCTCAGCTTGGGCACCTCTGCTCTGACTACTTGGAAGTCCTAGCTTGCTGGGTCCCGGGCCAGTCATGAGCCACAGGGAAGTGAGGCACACTGCTATGACCTTCCTCTCATCATTCATAAAAAGCAGTTTCCTGTACATTGTGTGGGGAGCTAAATCCTGATAGTGTACGTAGGAATCCTCAAAGCATGTCAACAGGGTCAAGCCCGTAAGGGACCGAGCAGGATAAGACACCAAAGTGGCCATATAGATCCTGGGAGCATGTAGGGACATCCATACCTAGGCATGCAGGGACCTGTACAGTAAGGTGCTTGTTGGGTTTGGCAGCAGCCAAGTGCCCCTGTTCTATTTCCTGCTCCTGTTTTCTTCATTGGGTTTCATGTTGGCTTTCCTGCCCTCCACCCCCCCCCCAAAGGGAAAAAACTTTGCCTACTTTCTTTACTAGTACTGTACTCTCTGGAAATGTAGATTGTGCCTCAGAAAACAGAAATAACAACCTAGAGAAACCCATGCCATCAGGGGAAGACCATACTAAGGTCAGCCTTGAAACCCACCCTTAACCAAGATCCTTCCTTCTCCCTTGTGCTTGGGTCTTTTGGGTCTTAAAGCACATTATCATGAAGGCACAGCCTGGTATGTCATTGGCTCCTCAGCTCAGTCTTCACCCAGGCAAAGCCCCAGTAAAAACAGTGTTTCATGAGAATGAAAATTTGTCCAACATAGCCGAAACACAGATTTTATCAGAGCAGTTATTGCAGTTGGGCTAGAAATGACAGCTGACAAAAAAAAGCAAAAGGGAAGGATAGCAGGTTTAGTGAGATCATGATGACTGCTAACAGGGGAGGTGTGGCTAAATTATGTGCCAAAAATGTAGATGCAGCTATTCCGTTCTGATCTCTTCTGCGCCTGAAGAAACACAATAAATTATATGAAAGTATTTGTAACAGAACTTTCTTGAATTAAACCTGACTTCAGAAGAGCATTTTCTTCTGCTACCAAATGGCAAAACTCACATGTGTAATTTTAACTGTATTGCAGCAGGTAAAATGTGCATTCAGCCCACAGTCAGTAAGTACAATTCACCAATTATTTTATAAAAGACTGAATTTTTTTCATTTATATTTAGCTGTTGAATCTCTCTCTCACTCCTTTATACAAAAAGAAGTGATGATATGCATATTTTCTTGAAGTTTTGGGTCTTTTTTAAACTTCTGTTAATTCTCCCATGAGCATTTTGATAGCCGGTCAGCAATTAGACTATGAAACAAACATGTCTTTCTGCTACCAAATTACAAAATCAAAACAAAAGGGATAAATACTACCAGATGAACACATCTGTTAATAAAGACCATTAACCGTGTTTTTTTCATGGCTTTCATCTTTTATTAAGTTTTGATTAAAAGATATTGAAAGTAAGTAATCTAACCTGTAAAATGTGTATTATCTCTAGAAGGCAACATGGCTTCTCCTACTGTCCACAATCATTTTATGTCGTATTACTGACAACAGGAAATCATAGCCTATTATACATTTAAGATGAAAAAATACTGTGTCAAGAGGAGGAAGATCTTTTGTTCTGCATATCTATATTTCCACTTGGATGTATATGTAATAGACTTTTTTACACTCCCTCTCTGATATGCCATGATGCTGAATACGGTGTTCCATGGAATATTTACCTCACAGTAGACTAGAGGATACTGATGTGGAAACTTAGCACCTTAGAAGTCCATCATCTTTCTTACCTGACTCATACAGTCAGAAAAACTTAATGTCTGCCACAGCAAGTGAAAATTAGCAGGGCCTGATGCGCATGCTAGCCAGGTTGTGATTTAATGTCTATAAAACATTATGAACTCTTACATACCATGTTTTGTAACTGAACTCATGTTTGGGTACACAGTAGCTCTCCAGAACTGAAACAAGATCCACAGCATGATTTTGACATCAATTAAGCTTTTCTCATTTATGAATAGAAACAGGTCAGGCTGAATTTTTGGGTTTCTGTGTCATGAAGAGAGAAGGATTAGACAGAACTAAAAACAAATATGTTGCACTTACATTTTCAAGGATGTCCTTATAAGAGAAATTTTTTTAGGATCCAAGTCTTTCAGAATTCATGGAGCTTTGAAAGCTCTTTATTAAAAAAAGATATGCTGCTTACATGTGTTTTCAATTCATTCATTCATTCATTCATTCTTGTAAAAATTCTGTGCTTGGCAAAATGGGAAGTAAATTTAGTCTGCAGCTGTTCCCACAGGCTGTTGAGTTTAATTGAAAGTAGAAGTGATCCAGCGTCAAAGTGGGCATTAAAACAGAAGTCTGCTGGAAATCTTGGGCTTGGTGCATGAGACTGATAAACTCCCTGGCTGCTGAGCCAGGGCTGTGTCACTGTACATGTGAGTGACACCAGTGACACCAGGGCTCTGGAGGGAAGGAGTCCTGCTCTGCACCCCTCTAAAAGATGAGACCTGTGTTTGTCCTAACACAGAAGATGGCTGTACAGAGTTAGCAGTGTGCTGTTGCATTCAGCACAGAAAGCAATTGAAAACTGTATTTGGCAAGTGGTTTCTCCATTTGGCTTTGTCCTTTCATATGTATATGGATCAGCAAATTAAACCCCATTCTTAGTGTGGTAATGGTTGGACTATCCAAAGCAAAGCAAACACACAGAGCAGACAGTGGTGCTGGCTCTTACTGACGTTTCAGGTACCAATTTATAACCAGGTGGGGATTTCCTCCTTGGGACAGCTTGTTTGCATTGCCCACCGAAACTCCACACCAACTATAGTACCCTTTACCATTCAGCAATCCCACTTCATAGGTTGTTTATTTATCTGGAGAAAACAAAAATCGCTACTGGCAAATAATTGTGGCTTTACCCTGACGAAAGAAAGGTTCACAGGACTCACGTAGCAACTCTGAGAAGGCAGCTGAGTGAGGTGTGGCGGTAATGTTTTCGCAATAGGCAAGATTTGCTAGGATAGGCAGTACCCTCACAAGAGGTTGATGGTTTTAATGGAGAAGAAAATCCTCATACCTGTTACCAAGCATCCATGTCTGATCTTTGAGCATGAACATTAAAATACCTAAAAACAAAAAACACAGACAGACAAACAAACAAAACCCCCCACAAAACAAAACAAAAAATCCCAAACCTCTGAAAAGTAGAGGAGAGAAGGCGACTAAGGGGTTAAAAATTTCTGTGAAAGAAGGGACAGCAGTGCAAAGGGGGAAAACCCTGCAGTTCTGAGTGTTAAAACTTCTTCCTCCGAGTAGTTAAAAATCCGACCGCCTGGTTCTTGCGATCGGAGGCAGGGAAGCAGGCGGCGATTGTGTTTCAACACCTTATTTGCAGGCTGGAGGGCTTTTCCTTGCCGGCCGCCTTTCCTTTGAGAGCGCACCTTTGCTCGCTGTGCCCATTCCAGTACATTGTCACCGTGTCGTTCCGTCGCCCCGCGCGGCGGGAGCCGCTGCCAGTTGCCTCCTGCGGGGCTGCCGGCGGCCCGGCCGTCCCGTTAGCCCTTCCCAAACCGGGTTTTAGTGGGGTTGTAAGAATTTAGTATCACTCTATACACTTGGATTTAGAAGGAAAAAAAAAAAAAAAAAAAAGTGCTTTCTAAGACTAGACCCAGGAGCAGCGTTAATTAACTGTGGAGCAATTTTAATTGTCAGGAACACACATTCTGCCATTCACACGCACAAGTCGGTGAAGAGAACACCTGAGCTACCCTGAGAAGCTAAATTTACAAAATATAGGAAAATACTTTGGAGCGTCTCCTCGGGACAGTTTTCTGCAATAAACTCGAGGAAGAAAAGAAAAAAAAAAAAAAAAGCCTTCTCCGACCTACCGTTAAACGACATGAATGAGTTTAGCAACTCAGCCAAAAGCCCTTGTCACCCTGTCACCTCCCCCTCTCAGCAGCTTTCAAAGAATTCGGGGATGAAACACCTAAAATAAATCCCCAATCCTGCCCTAGTGGCTGCTTTCGCATTTCCAGCGTCTGTTCATCTGCGACAAGGACATAGTCCTGCTGCGGTGGGGACCCCCCGCCGCCCCCTCTCCAGCCGCCTCGTGAATGCTCGGCAGAACCTGGGGGGCTGCAGACACCTTCTCCATTTCATTTTTTTCCAGGCGATTTCACGGAGATTCCTTCTCCCGCAGAGGCGTGGAGGTGCTCATCTGCCCGCAGAAAAGAATTCGGGACTATTTGCTCTGCAAAAAAAATAAGCCCACCGTCCTAAGGAGTGCCGAGGTGTGTCGCTTGGGGGAAAGCAGGGCACTTCTCCAAGGAGGGAGAATTGGCTGTGATTTGGAGTAAAACACCCTGAAGGACACACCGGCGGCCGGTGCGAGGACGCGTGTGAT
>WEIT01035453.1:1614-17639 GCA_013389985.1 Dryoscopus gambensis
TTCCCACCCTTCTGCAGCTTCTGCTGTTAATTGCTGGTAATATGTCAACATGGTTGAAACTGCCTTCATTTAAGTCTGTTAACCTTAACCTTGTCTATGCCCTTGTCTGAGTGCATGCATGCAGTTAGGTACCAGCTGGCTGACAAGGTAAAGGAGGTTGTTGCAGCTGTTGTAACTCAATATTTTACCTAGGATGACCATAGCCAGTGCCCCTAATGCACACTTAAAGGAGCTACCCATGGATATGCTTTCATGGATGATTACAATTTATTCTGCTCCCTGTATGGACTTCCATCTCACAGCTCATGCAANGTAGGTTAGACTATTCAGCCTCACCTTTCCAAAATGTGTTTCTTCTTTGTGAAGAAATTTTCTGTTCTTCCTTTCGTCACCACTGTCACCCTGGCACATTTTGGCGGCTGGAAGAGCCACCTCACTTGAGCAGCCCAAGTTTCCCAGACATTTTTGGTTTGCTTGCCTGTGGCAGATGGGTAACAATAATACTTCATATGCAGCAGATCTCAAGACAGTGGGGATGTCTGTTCTGTCACACAGCTGGCTGGCAGTTCTGCTTCCTACACTGCTGATTTAGTCCATACAAATGATTTCAAAACTAGTAGCAAAGCAGGAATTATGTCCCTGCCAGCTAAGGAAATACGGCTGCAAAGAGAAAAGACTTCACCACTGAAATTCTTGTTTTAAAAGTGGGTGGATAATCAGTTTCTTTCTGATTAGGAAAACAATGGTCCTGCCTTTTGGGTATTCTAGAAATTCTGAATATTTCCAAAGGATTTTAGTCCAGTTCCATGATTCAGTTTTCATCATAGGCAATGTTTTAGAAAATCATGTAGACATCACACACTTATACTGGCATTCTCTTATTTTCATGTTATAGATTTATAAACTGAAATGCCTTAAATATCAGGAGTTAAAGTTTTTAGGTTTTTCAAACCAGGTAGGTAACATAATCTGGCTAAAGAGAGACAGAGAACTGCTCTTGCAAATGTTGAGTGTTAAATTTAGCATGAGTCATCCCATTCTGTTTATTAACCTGACTTCATTCTTAGTCACCTAGCATGACTGTTCTTTCTCATCTCTTTGGGGAGCAAAGCTTTCCATCACCCTGGCCTGAACGCTGGAATAATGCATGCAGAACGGCATATTCCACTTTTGCTAACAAATGTGAAGCTTCAGTAATGCTATGACTCAACGAAAAAGCAAGGCTCCTGCTAAACTGCCTTTTACCCAAGTGTCAAGGGTGCCAAGGCCTTCAAGTGTATGGAATGGTTGCTGTGTAAATGGACTGAATTATATACATTGTCCAAGCACTTGGTGCGCATCCAGCAAGCCCTGTCTGAATTAAAGGCTGTTTAATCATTAGGGGTCTCATGCTTTCATTGGTAAAAATAGGATACACTGCCCTTGAGAAAATGTGAAGTGAGCTGGCCTTCTACAGACAGTGTGCTGGACTCCACATGAGTTCCGTAATGTTTGCAGAGACCTTGCCCAAAAGCAGTGCACAGAGCAAGTAGTCGAAGAGGGGAAAAAAGTCCCCTTGTTATTCTATCTTCAAATTTCTGAACTCAACTCACTTGTTGGGTTGGGTTTTATCCCCAGTTTATTATTAATATTGCTAGCCACATAAATTTTGCCAACCGTTGGAAATTATTTTCTTATGGCCTGCAGAAATCGGTAGTACCGGACTTAAAGTCATGATGCACATTCAGAAAGAGTTGGCAAATCAACAAAATGGATGACTGGCAATTATAGGAAATTACACTATTAGATTCACAGGATGTTTTCCATTTTAGGCCAGTTTGAGAGGTATTTAAATGTGTGTACTGGAGTAGTGATATTTTTAGAGGAACAGAAGCTGGAACCAGCAGATCAACTTTAGAGTTGATCTTGAAAGGAGACTTGCCCTTTCTAGAAAGTTCTGTAATGTTCTTTGGAAAGAACAAAGTTGAAAGAAAATGTTTCAACAGAAGTCTCATGTTTTTTTCTTCACCTACTAAAGATGTGATTTTATTTTTAATGATGGCAGGATTACTTGGTGGGACATGCACCTGAAGGTAAAGTCCCAGTGTAGTGTTTATATGCTTGACAAACCAAGCTGATATACAACTGTGCTGCTCAGTATCATTGCTAAACTAGATTCACAATCAGCTCATTTCTTGTAAAAAACCAGCACTGCCTAGTGAGAAAAAAAAAACAACCAATTATTTCCTATTAAAAAGGAATTTTTGGAAAAAAATCCTGTGATTTCAGAAATTAATTTATGAAATCTTACATAACTGTGTAGAAGAAGAAGCTTTATTTAAAATGCTTTCTAAACTAATCCTCAACAGAAAGCTCTATCTCATCTGCTGGCTGCTAAGAATACTTCTGAGTCTTTCATCAATCTAATTCTGCCTGGATTTGACAGGATTATATGAAAGCAAATATAAAAAGCCAGACAATTAGCTTTTCTTAAATCTTTCAAAACTTGAGGACAGTGAAAGTGGAAGTGAGAAATTTGTAAATAAATTACTCTATATAAGATGAGTTTTATTTTGAAATGGAATTGCTATGATTCTAGAAAGAGATTGAAAGAAAATATTCCTTCCTGTGCAAACTAAACACTCAGGAATGGCAATAGAATGAGGGCATGCTCAGACTAAACCACTCCTGGCCCAAATTAAACATACTTAGCACTTTCTTTGATGCTTCCAAATAGGTATTTAATTTCATTATATACTAGCTGCTTCCATGACCTCTGACTATTCTTTTTGAGAGACACCCTTTTTTTCTCTCTTCTATTTTTCATTGTCCATGTAATGCTTTAGTTTGTACAGGAGAGAACTATTCACCAAGAATCTTGGAATTTGGCCTGTAAGGGATAGAATTATAAAAGATTCATTGTAGAAGAAAGCTCTTTGCTAATACATGTATTTTTATTACAGATGCTCCATATATTTTTCTTTAAAGCTTCTTTGTATTTGGTTGCAACTAGAGTAAGTCAAATAGGAGGTGCCAGTAGTGTATGATGCATTATCAACCTGTTGAAACATCTGTGTACACAGTAAAGTGCTGGTACGTTGGGCATATGTGTGATAACATGAATTTGTGCCTGAATATGTTTATTGAAATATCTCAGAGCTTTAGACTTTGAACAAAGGAATGTAAAAATACATGATCAATAGTTAATTTTTTTTTGTCCAAGATGATGTAATGGATGACACATAACGCTTCTGTTTAAAAATGTGCAGGTCACAATGTAAATGCAATTGAGTATGTTAATAAAGTAATAAAAAATGTACACCTTAAAGACTAAATTTTAGGATGTAGTTACACTATCCAAGTATGTTTTCTTGACATTAACTTTTAGGAATGTTAACTTAGTAAAGTTTAAAATACTTGTATAAATATTTTATTTAGATCTATTTGTCACTCTGCATATCAAGGAAATGCAGAACTTGCATGTTTTACATGCTGCACCAGTACACTTTTCAACATTATATAATAAAAAGCTACACTTCTGAGAAGCCTCATTTGCTCTGTTCACTTTCACTTAACTTGTTTGATCAGTTTTTATACTGCTTTGGTTTTGGTCATTTAAAACACGGGGCCAGCCCCTCAAACTGAGAATCTTAGTGTAGCTTCTAAAAAGCTGGCTGTGGTCACTTTCCAGGGGGGAAGTGCTTTCCTGAACCATTAAATAAGTTCATTATGTACTTGCTAGCTTTGGAATAATGTAAAACTTTGATGTTGAATGTTTTTTTCTTATGAACTTGATTATTCACAGTTCAAAACAACTTTACAATACAGTTCTGGTGTCCCCAGCATAGGAAGGACTTGAAATTGTTGGAGCAAGTCCAGAGGAAGGCCATAACATTGGTAAGAGAATTGGAGAACCTCCCCTAAAAAGACAGGCGGAGAGAGGCGGGGCTGTTCAGCCTGGAGAAGAGAAGGCTATATGGGGACCTTACAGCAACCGTCCAGGATCTGGAGTGGGCTACAAGGAAGCCGGAGAGGGACTTTGTCAGAAACTAGAGGACGAGTAATGGGTACAAACTGAAAGAGAGGAAATTTAGGTTAGATATTAGGAAGACATATTTTACTGTGGGTGTGGTTAGACACTGGAACAGGTTGCCCAGAGAGTCTGGATGCCCCATGCCTGACAGTGTTCAAGGCCAGGTTGGATAAGGCCTTGAGCAGCCTGGTCAAGTGGAAAGCGTCCTTGGTCATGGCAGGGGGGGTGCGACTAGATGATCTTTAAGGTCCCTTCCAAAACCCTAACATTCCATGATTCTGTGATCAAACGCAGCCACCATGGGCAATGAGTTACAGAGACAGAATGCCTGAATCGCTTCAAGGTACTGCCTTTCTTTTTCACTGGCTGTATGATAGCAGCAAGCTGGAATTCCCATACCTGACCGAGTCCCCAAACGCTGTGCAGTGTAGAACAGGATACCATCTGGAGAGAGAGGCTGGAACTGCAGTTTAATATGGGTCTTATGCCGGATATAAAAGGGTGCAAATGACATCCATGATGATTCATTATTTCGGAAGGATGGATCACTAATGGAAATATCTGAAAAATACAAGAGGAAATGTCTTCTGAAAGATATTTTGAGAGGACTGCATTATTATGGACCAGATATTTTGCAAATAAAAATAACCTAGATACAAAATAAAACTTAGATAATAGCAGATTAATGCCATTTTCTTCTGGGTGCCTTATTTTCCTCAACAATCAAGGCTTCAGTTCTAATGCAAAATAAATGAGATCTTGTTAGCATTCATTTTCAAATAAATGTAAGTGTAAATTTAACATTCTTTAAAAATTGAAATGCAAAATACTGTTGCAAGAGTCAAAACAAGCATTTATTTTCTCACCATACAGAGGAAAATCCCAGTGGAGTATTTGTAATGAGCTGCTTTGCGTGTCATAAGGATGTACCTTTTAAGTGGGAAGTGTTCATTAATTGTTGCTGAAATTTGTTTTTAGGATAATCATACTGAGATGTTTGATAATTCAGATCATCCTGTCTTACAGTGAAAGAGAATACATACAATTACAGTGAAGATACAGTGTACACTTTTGAGCTATATGCAACTTAATCATTATGTCTTCCCTCTTCTCTCAGTGCTGATTGTTCATATACTCCTACAAAATCAGACTGGTTCAACTTTCTTCAGCCAATTGATAAATTATTATACTTTTCTATACTGTTTATGTGACTTAAAACCATTTCCAGTTTTTTCCCCTGTAACAACATTTCATATTTGAGATATAATTATCACAGAATCAAAGAATCACAGGATGGGTTGGCTTGCAAGGGGCCTTAAAGATCATCTAGGTCCAACTCCTGTGCTAGGGCCAGGGATACCTTCCAGTAGATCAGCTTGCTCAGGGCTCCATCCAGCCTGGTCTTGAGCACTTTCAGGGATGGGGCATCCACAACTTCTCTGGGCAATCAGTTCCAGTGCCTCAACAGTCTCAAAGATTTTTTTCCTGCTATCTAATCTCAATCTACTCTCTTTCATCTTGAAGCCATTCCCCCTTGTCCTGTAACTACATGCTCTTGTAAATACTCTCTTTAATCATGTTGGTTATTACCTAATTAATTATCATGTAGTTGTAAGTTTACTGTATTTGTGGGTTCACTGGAATAAATCAAGCTACTTAGATGTGCAGGGTGTATTTAGACCTGTGTGTGATAAACTCTTTTTACTATTTAGTTAAACAGCAGTATTAAATGCCTGAGTTGTAAATGTTCCCTCCTCACCTCTCATTTTCCTAGCTGAAGCTGTGCTGTTTCCCTTCTAAGAGGCCAGCATCTTTCCTCATTTTGGTGCTCCCAATTTCACAGTTATAGAGTAACTTGCTCTCAGTCAAAGATACCGTCAGGATGTCCTTGAAGTGCATTCTGAGATACCCTTTGCTATCTTTCCACACTCAAGTTTTCTGCACAGCATCTGCTGGTGAACTCACTCACCACCCAGCTGCACCTTGTACTGCCTGTCACAGATGGGCCTCAGTTATTAGGCTGGAATACAGCCAGAATGCTGCAAGACCCTGCGATTTGTCTGTCACACCACTTCCCTCAGAACAGGGTTCAAGGTGTCCCTGGGGGACTGTGTCCAGCAGGCAGAGGCATTGCTATACAGGATCCAGATCTCTCACCTGTTATCAGCATAACCTGACCTGAGGATGCCTCTTGGATGGGCAGTAACTGCACAGCTGACCTTTTTATTAATTCCTACGGTAGATTACAGATAATACTTCTGAGGAAGGTACATGGATTTGATGGCACAAAATCTCAGTAAGTCTAAAAGTAAATTGTAATCACTGGAATAGCAATTATAATGGATTTATTAAATGCTTGAAAGGTCAGAATCAGGCTTTTGATGAGCTGTTATTCAATCTAATACATATATATTCTCAAATCATTCCCATCCTAAGTATCTTAATACTTGTTATGCATGCTATCAAGGCTAGGCAGTGTCTGTCAGAATATATTACATAACGTCAAAGGTATGAAGTTCCTGGCATCTATCCTTCAAAGTCGATAGAAATAAAAGTAGTTTTTAGAATAGCAATTATTCTAGAAGGTAAATAGTAATAAAAGTTGCTAAACAGATTTGGTGATGTACTTTACATCACTAAAACTTATAAACACTATCAGGGACAAAAGACAGAGTAATACTAATTATTCCGTATGGATTTTTTTCAGTAGGTAAGACAAGGCTCTCCATTAGTAGTTAAAGATAACATCCCTGTACTGATGTCTTCATATTTAAAAATCAATCAGTAATAATAATTCATTTTGTACATAGACAATTTTTCTTCATGCATCATTTGTAAGTCAGTCTCCTCTTGGCAGATTTTTGCACAGTGAGACTTTGATGTGGAGGAACTGTGCCACAATGGTCAATCTTACGTGAAAATATGCTGCTGCTTAAAAGGTTGCCTTAGGCAAAGTGTATAATGAGGAATCTGAAAGTCTCTATCGCAGACTCAGTTACTTTGTCAATGTAGTTAATTCTTCGCTGCTTATGGAGGAAGCCTGGACAATGACTAGTGTGAGAGCAAAATCAGCAGGATTGAAATGCTACATTGCTTGTCATTGGGAGGGATACGAAAGGAAGATTGCTATGATAAAAAGCCTTGAAGCAGAGAAAAAGAGCAAGGATAAAAGGTGATTTTATAGTACCAGTCAGAGAAAGAATTAAATCCATGGTCTCGTATTACAGATAGATTACTAAAAAAATAAGAACCACAGCTTCAGCCACAGATGTCAGAATTCTTTAGTAAGAAGGTATTATCCTGAATTATAGATATCAAATACAATTCTCTATTTAATGTAGTTCATTCTGAAACTTCTAAGATGCAAATATTTTCGTTTCAGTACCCTTAAAAAGCAGGCTTATTCCCAATAAATGTATCTTACAAATGTCAGAAAGTAACATATTTTGCCACAGTGCAGCAGGAGCAACTATAGGAAGTACTAGAATGACTTCTAATTTTCTTGTAAATGATCTGGAGATCCTGCAAGTACTGAATATATGCATGGAAAAAATCTGACTTGACAGGTGCGTGGAACCCATATGAGCACCCAAATCCCAAACCAGAATGCATTCACTCTACCAGAGTGCACAGAGGTGAGCAGTATGAAATTTCATTTTTGCAAAATTGCTTCTATAGACAGACAAACTTTTAAGGTGAAGAATATGACAATTTAAGCTTTTCAATTTGCTTTTATGGCAGGCATATACAAAACTAACATATCAGAGGCTAAGGTACTCTTATGCTGTTTTCTAGGCAGCAAACTTTTTTTTCATCTAAGATAAGAAAATAAGAAGTTCAGCTAAACTTGCACAAGACAACACCTGTGTTACATATGCTTACTCCCAAGAAACTCTTTGCTAAAACAAATGAGGTAAATGGATGCCTTTGCTGATCCTATAAGCTAAATTGGTAGGACCTGTGCTGTGTAACTACTGCATTACTCACTGGAACACTCAGCACTGTGGGATGCATTGTATGTAAAGCAGGCATTTAAACAAATACTTCTGTTCTGTATCTGATTAATGGCTCAGTTTTCTAAGCTGAATACTAGTATCTGATGATGTTATACAGTATGATTGGAAGGGACCACAGTGGATGACCTGGTTCAACCTCTCTGCTCAAGCAGGGTCATCCTAGAGCACATTGCATAGGATCATGTCCAGACAGTTCTTGAATATCTCCAGTGACAGAGACTCTGCAGCCTCTCTGGGCAATCTGTTCCAGCTTCCAGCAAGAAGGTGAAAGGAAATGTGAGTCACTGTTTAAAGGAGTGAGGACCTAATAACAAAAAACATAGAAAAAGCCATGTCTGGCTCATTTTTCACTCAGTAAAGCCCGATCAAGCCTCCCAAGTGCCCACACCTGGTAGCTGAGCCTGGGCAAGTGAAACACGAGTTCCACAGTGATGAGGCAGACATAAAGGTCAAGCCTGCAAATTCGTCTGTGAGTCAGGGTCCAGATCAAGTGGATCTTGATGCTGCTGCAGTGAAGCTCAGCACAGGATCAAGGGGTATTTAAAGCTACTCCTCAAGCAATGCAGGCGGAAACTCCTGCTCGGGCTCCTCAGCAAAGCTGTCTTCGAGACCAGACACCAGCCCCATCCCTATGGGCTGAGAAACACTCTCAAATCTTTAAACTCATAATAGGAACTCATATATTGAACTCACATTTAGACACTTAAATCTAGGTGCTTTGCCTTTAAAACCAGTTCCCATCATTAGCTAACTACCTATCTACCTACCTACCTAACTCTGAGCACCTTCACAAAGTAAGGTGGCAAGCACATTTCCAGCAAATCATTCATGCTCACAGAGGAAGTCTAAGTAATTTCAGAGTCATGCTGCTAAGTGCTGGTTAGCTGGGTGTATCTTGTTCTTATTCAGTTGGGTGACTGGAGGGAATGGTAAGTAGATGATTGAATTTTTATTGGAACATCACACTCCATGATGACATGGCTGACCTGGTGTGAGGGTATTATCATCTCCTTCATTTTATCATACATGACTCCCACTTGCATTTATATACGATGCATTTAAATAGGTAACTCATTTTATTTTACTTGGCATTTTAAATTATACAGATAAATATTGCAAATGCATGTTCCCTTGTGCCTGACATGAATATTAAGTTTACTGGACTGTTAATGATTGTAATAGGTTGAACCTGAGTTGGTTTACGGGCTTTTGGGCCAATTGTGCTTTTGCAATTTTGCATATAAAAGCCCGTGCAAGCTTGGGAGATCTCTCTCTTTGTTTTCTGGCCTCGAGGGCCGAGGGGTGGCCGAAGGCGGAGGGCCCCGGGCCCAGGTCCGGGCCAGGTCCCCCTCAACCCCTCGGCGAGGCAGCGGCAGGGGGCCGGACCCCCTCCTGCCAGGAGAGAGCTGTTCCCGCTCTGCAGGCAGCGCGTAACCGAGGCCGTGCGGCCGAGATGATCTGAGGCTGCCGAGAGCCCGCACAGAGCTGGCAGGGCATCCTTGCATCCAGCACAGCTCTCGCCAAAGCTGAAGAAACACCACACACCGCAGCTGACAAAGATACTTTTTATTTCAAGTCAGCGAGGAAAGAAGAGAAAAGTAAAGTCACATGGGACAAAGCTGAACATGCAACCTCAAGGTCAGAAACAGAAGGAAAGGGGCGAGACCACGTGGGAAGGCAGCTAGATGGCGATGGGAAAAGAGGGCTGCTGTGCTTTTGGCGGAGAGCTTAAAAATGCTTCTTGCAAAGACATAGAAAGGCCTTTGATCCATTTGGAAAAACTTGGGGGGATGGGAAATTCTTGTGCAGCCTGTGACTTTAAAGAAAGGCCCACGCCAGGCAAAATAGAAGTTGTGAGAAGCTGTTATAGAGAGGCCCACACCAGGCCACATAGAAGTTGTGAGAAGCTGTTGGAGATCTGAAGCAGAGAACCTTTGCTTCCAGGCCAAGATAACTCATCCTTAAAAGACTGAAAACCCCATATTTTCATGTGGCCCGTGACTTGGCAGTGTGGGAAAACTGCGAAAGATTCATGGGAGAGATATCTTTTTCACTTCAACAGATTTTGTCTGGGTGGACTGTTAGTTTGTGAAAACTCTGTGGCACAGTAGAAGAACCTCTCTTTCCTTAAGCATAAAAAGACTCTTAGAAAAAGTGCAACTCTGACCAAAATGCCATGTTCTTGTTTTGTTTTCACTTGTGAAAAGTTTGTGGTAAAGGAGGAGGCATTGGGAAAGAAAGATGTATAAAGGTTTGCTTTAATTTCTTATCATTTCTTTTTTTTTCATTCTGTTAGTAATAAACTTTCCTTTATACTGCATCTGTTTAAGTGTGGACCTTGTTTTGCCCCGGTTTCTTTACATTTTCCTCAATAAATCCATATTGCCCTTATGCACATAATTAGATTTTGTGTGTTTGGCGTTTAAACCAGCGTCAAACCGCTATAATGATAAAGTTGAAAGCTTATATTGCTTTTCAGGTAAAGTTTAGACAAACCATTTTATCCTTATAGGACATGAATGCGATAGCTACTATTTAAAGATTTTCTCATGTTGCCACAAGTTTTCAAACAAAATCAGTGGAAACAAAGCTTGATGGGATTGGCATTGCTCAAATGACTAAAAGACAATAGTGACAAAAGTCACTGTGACTCAAGTTTATTATTAACTGTCCTTATGGTTAAACATAGAAACAAAAGTTTCCAAGTGATACTACATGCAAGTCTAACTGCATTGTCACGTAAACCTGACAATATGTGTACATGCATATGTGCTTGACTGTGTACATAAGGTGTCTCGCAATGTAGAAGTTGAACTAAATCATACTGTGAAATAATTTATCTTACAATAGTAGTCAAAATTTGTCAAGTAATATTCTATACTATGTAGAAAGTAAAAAATATTTATAGCAAAAATTATTTCAAAGTTTATCAGGTATTTTAAAAAAATTTCTCTTCTTTTATATCAAAATAATGGAATTTGATGTCAAAATAATATCTGGAAAATTGACGTGAGCTGAATAAACATGGCCCAAGGAAGTTGCTTGCCCTTTGTTCATCAAGGAAATGGCTTTATTGCTTGACAAGTATCTCATTAAACCAAGGATGGAACAATTAAAATGCTTTACATTTTCTTTCAGGGCTTCAAGACTTGTACATTGACAGGCAGTATTTGTAGCCATGGAATTCAGAGACTAATATACAGTTGAAGAAATTTATTTATTAACTTGTTTCTTTGTGAAAAAGGCAGTAGCATTCTGTTATCATGCCTTGAAGTCAAGAAAAATTATCGTAATAGATTTTATGAACGTATGTGGCACAAGCTATTCCTGCTAAAGAAACCTGCTGAATAATTTAAAATTCGTACAAACACTGTGATGAAAACCCTGTTTATTTTCACCACTGGCAAGTGTTCTCCAATAGTGCCATCTATAGAATCTTTCAAATATTACATTGCTGTCCCCTTAAATAAGAACATTATCAGTCTCTGTTATCTCACAATTAACTAAACTGAAGTTGTAGGTCTTCTTCATTCCTCTGCTAAATTATCTGGGAAATAAATACGCTTAGTACCTATAGAAACTCTATCTTACATGTAAATATATCTCAATGTGTAATGGAATGCCAGAGGAACTTTATTGACTTAAAATTTATTTTTGTTCCTGTTTTTAATTGCCTTTGGTGATACTCTTTATGCCAAGATTAGAGACTTGATTTAATCCATTAAGATAAATGGCAAGAAAAAACCCCAAATGGTAAGCCATAAATGTCTAGAAACTAAAAGAGTGCTTCAGGGAGATGTATATAGTTGCTGTGTTAATTTTTTCTCTAAACCTCCATTACTGGCCACTGCTGGAGACAGGATTACTGGCCTCACACAAGGACATGGTTCTTATGAGAGGAATAAGTTGCTAAAACAGAATTTAGTAGAGATTAGAATATAATTGCAGATGGTAATTATGGATAATGTCTGTAATTTTAATGTTCACATCTCTTAATAATTACTAGTTATGGAAAAGATATTGTGTGTTCACGTATGTAACAATGTCCTGTATAATCAAATTGCAGCAAAAGGGTTTTACACTGTTCCTTTTCTCAGGAAGAATCATCCTTGACATTTGATCTTGGCCACTGTTTCTCACAGTACTAATCACGGTGAAACCAACAGGCCTACTATATACATGCAGGGGAACTGAAAAAACCAGGTCCTTAGAGACTTCTCCCTCTTCAAAAACCCTTTGAGAGATCTGATTACAAAGGTATTCATTGGCACAAATGGAATAAGCTGGAATTTGGCATGCAAAGCCATGCAGGAGACTCCCCAGACAAATTACTGGAAACTCTTGTTGGTTTTCAATATTGTGTGTTATTGAAATAACTAAATTATATGCTGCTCCAGGCAGAAGCTTCACTTCCTAATCAGAAGATAAGTTAGAATTATCTGGTACTTCAGTTGCAAACTTTGAGTCAAATGACCAAAAGATTTTATTAACATCATGTTTTGGTGTCATGGGAAACATAACTAGTTTTTAAAAAACCCTAGATAAGCTACTTCCCCCATATTCCTAATCCGTTTGGTTATGGGAGTGCTAACTAAGAATTAACATTGTGCCAGATCATGGCAATGTTTGGTTGCCATTTATGCACTTGAGGAGCTGGTCTGGCTTTGCTGTGTTACAGTCACAGTCATGACCTTTTCAAACCAGTGGAACGGCATTATTTGGTGCTTCATGTGTCACAGTCTTGGAAGTGGTTTGAGTCCAAATGGCAACGTTAACACCAAGTGAAAAAGACTCCTGCATAAATCTTCCATTTCCCTTCCATTTCATTACAACCACTTTTGTTTGTGGACGTACAAATTAATAATTTTTTGTTTGTTTTTTTGTTACCTTTAGAAACCTAACACTCTTGAAGAAGCATCCTGTTTTATGAGTGTTATTGGGTTTGGACAACACAGTGCACCCAAGAAGTGGAGCTTTAAGTTGTTCTTGAACAAATGTATTACTCTGCCTTGCAGAAGGTTTTGTTCCTTGGGCCCATTCTGATCTAATTTACAACCCTGTCCTCCTTTCCTAGCGCTCCTTATGGATGCTTGCCTTCCCAAAGCTGGTCTTAAATTTCACAGGCATCTTCCTATTGGTCAGTCATCAGGGTGCTGTCTACCTGCTGAACCTCTTGATCTTTCTCTGAGAGAAGCAAGTCCTGGTACTTGCTTTGTCAGGTTGAAATATACAATGAAATACTTGTTCTCAGCATTTCAGACTACGAACTTAACTGCACTACTTTCTGAATATTAACTGGTTGTGTACCTATAGGAAATGCAGAGCAATTGAAACTGCTACCCTCTCTTGGTCAAGCGGGTTGATTTCCTCTATTTCCTCTAAAACACATGAAATAACACACATCTTACTGCAACCTCCTGAGAATATTGCTCAGTATTTACATTTTGGCAATGGTCAACATGAGATAATCAAGTAAGCACTGTGAGTCTCAGGCCGTAAGTGCCATGAAAATTGTTTTTTAACTGATCTTTCTCTGTACTTAGTCTTGTTCTAACAGTTTTCCAACTACTGAACACTTGTTAGTGGAGCTCTGACATGTAAAACTTAACCATAATGTACCCTATCTCTGTGCTCGCAGTCACTGCATCCTTGGTGGCTTGAGTTGAGGCTCTAAGCCAGACACATCACAGTTAAGAACAGCATCATCCTCATCTGCTCATATGCTTTCATCTCTCATCTCTCATGTACATAGTTAATAAATAACATCATTTTTTTAGTTTGCCAAACAAGATAGTGCTTGATTATTGCCAGTTTATGCCTGAGTACCCTTAATAATTGTGTTCAGAATACTCATGTTTATTATTGTGGTTCCACTCCTGTTGCCCCATTTATTCACTTCACCTGACCTGTTCCTCTGCAAACCATACTGTTGTACTGTATTTACCAGTTTCTATTATCTGTAAAACCCTGTATGTTCTTACCCTTTGTTATTCTACTCTGTGCTTTTTTTTTGCCTCATAAATCTCTTCTGTCTTCTCACACTTTTTTCCTTCTTTCTTGTACATTCATTAGTCTTCATCCTTTAATTACCCTTTGTTTTCTCCCAGTACCTTGGGCTGTTCATTGCTCTCTGTCTCTTTTTCTTTTGGCTCCAATAACCACCATTAATCCAGAGATGAGATATTCAATCTTGATAAGCAGCTGTTTTTTAGAAATTTGCCATCCACTAAAAGTGCAAACTGCTCTTTGAAAAATCTCATGACAATTCATTATTCTGCCACACAGTAAGGTGAAATACAGGGCAAAGAGTTTGGTCAGGATCCATAGTACCTATTCATAAAAGGAAAGCTTTTAAATAAAACAGAGAGGAAGCCTCTAATATGTTTATCAGGTGAAGAATTACCAAAAGGAAGACAATCTGTAAGAAATACAATTTTCTCTTCCTCCAATATAAATTTTGTACTGATAATGTGGCCATCATAAGAAGATCCAAATGTATTCCAAAACCAGAACACAGGAGTGTTTACCTGATTAATTACCTGCTTTATATATAACACGTCCTGATGATCAGTATCCCGAATCCAGATGGCATTACTTTTGAAAACCTCACTTGAAATGAGAATTCGAAATTCAAAGTTCATATAAAGAGCCTCGAACAGCTGTTGCAGCAGAGGCAATAAAGAAAGCACATTCTTACATGGAATAAGGAATTCAACAGTAACTTTCCAGAAGCTATATTCTTTTTCATTTGAGCCTACCAATTCCATGTGTAATGGGATTTTAAAACTATCCATCTATAAGATGAGGACTGCAAATCAGGTCAAATGCAGTTCAGCTTGTCAGTTTTGTGCTTCAAACTCACACAAAAAGAGAGGCTGGACCTTGACAGGCAGTTTGGAAAGGCAGTTATTTAACAATAACTGGAGTTCTCCAAAAGTTGTACAGAAAGCTTCTCCACAGGAAGACATAAGCTTGTACAAAATTAACATGAATCTAAGAGCTGTGGAATAGAGGGTGTGGACTGTATGACACTTCCTTACACACAGAGGCACTTTGGGCACTTGCAGGAAAAGTCCCTGAGCTTGTAGCACCTGCGTATCCACATTGTTGAATATTCATTTGTGCAGTCTCTCAGAGAAGAAAACAGACAAAGGATTCCTTTACATGAGGGTAAGGAACGCAAAATCTGCAAACTGAGGATGTATTTTGAGGGTGATGTGTTGAAAGAAAGCTGGGGAGAATAATCACTTGCAGATTTTTACAGTGATGTTTGCGTATTTTGTCATCGTTATCAGTGCATCTGTACCCAATAGCCTGTGAAGTCAACAGGAACCTCTCCATCAGGATCAGTAGAAATTGGATAAGCTTTCCTCTTCTGCACCACTACTGACATCTCAAGTGTATTTCCCATCATACCTCATTATGGTAAGCTTAGGAATTGAACTGAGCACTATAACATTGCTCTGCAATGCTTCCTGTCCCCTTGGTGTCTGACAAATCATGCTTAGGAACCCGGTTGAATGATTTGAAAAAATGGAAGGAAAAAATGGGGTTAAAAATAAGCAGAGTAAGGAAACAATATCTAACAATTCATAGTTTTAAATTACTTTTTCTAACAGAAAGGAGCATCACTTTCTTAAATCTATTTTGTACTTTGTGTCTCTATGTCACATTTAATTGATATGTTGCAAAATGCTGTGGTTTTACCTCACATAACTGTGTGTACAATGTACTGTACCTTTGACATACCTTGTTCACAGTAGGTACCGGTTGTTCCAAGAGGACAGTAACATGTGTAGCCGTTAGGCAGTGGCACACAGGTACTGCCTTGCTGACACAGATGTGGAGGATCATGCTCAGGTTCACACACTGACACAGTTTCTGTGCAAAATGCACCTTTCCATCCAGTGAGGCAGTCACAGCTACAGAGGGTAAGTGAAGGGAAAGAATGCAACAGTATTATCAAAAGAAATCAACATGTCAGTAACTATCTAATC
>WEIT01035454.1:1345-22217 GCA_013389985.1 Dryoscopus gambensis
TGCTATAAGCAAAACCAGTGCAATGTATTCAAATAAAATACATGCTTTAATGATTAGGAAAAACTAATTCCGAAAGCCTGTGTTTTATTAAGATAAGTAATGTTGTTGGGGAGTTAGGTGTATTTTCTTGTATCTTTACTTTTTGACTACGTAACCTTAAAGGAACAGAGGTGAAATTAATGACATGCAGGGAAAGGGTAAATATACAGGACAAAATTTCCTGAGAAAGGACTGAAGTTCAAATATGTATAACTTACAAGCCGGTGCTTCCAGTAGAGGACTTCCATCATGAGTTTAGCGAGCTCCTGCTTAGAAACAGGTGCTGCCCAAATCTGGTCCTGCTCTTATTGCAGGCAAATGTCATCTTTGCCTTGATTGTGACAAACCGAGAATAAGATTAGCAGGATTTAAGTTTATGAAGAACATAATTATCTTGCCACAGTGATAAATCTGAATGGTTGAAGAGCCAGCCGGTATCTTAGATAAGTTTGTCTGCTGAGTGGGTATGTCTACAGCTGCATGATTGCCACAGCCTTTTCAGGATTTGGAATATGCCTTTGATTCTTTCAGCAGTTGCTTCATGTGCCTCAGTTAATGAAGTTCATTTATGGCTACAAGGATGCTTTTCTAAGTCTTCATCTTTTCCATTTAGCAAATTCTGTTGGACAGTGACAGCCACCGTAGCTGTGGGTTGAGAGTGGTGCCGTCCTGGGGTGCTTAAATCAGCATTTGCTCCTATCAGCTGCAGTCATCTTAGTTTATACCTGTTCAGTCATTACAGTGCACTTCCAAATATTACTTTCCACTAACTGAAATTGTATTCTCAGTGAGGTATGGATCTGAACAAGTTTGAGTAGAGACTTAAGAAAATACAGAAAATACAAACTAGTTACATTTGTACTGTCAATGACACAAATTCCTTTAATAATTCCAGGTGTGTTACAGAAAATTAATCTCTTGGATGGTTCTGATTCCCTGATTTTGTAATAAAGATACTCAGATTTTGTTCTACCTCTGTTTTCTGAGGTTCATCTTTAAACTGTTTGGACATCTGCATTTATTTCAGCTTTCACAGCTTGATGTAAACTGGAGTCACTCAAACTTTGTGCATAAATACATCCTGTCAGAGCATACTGATCGGTCAGGTGCTGATCAGATGCAAGATTTTGCAGAGCCCAGAATGAAAGTAAGTTGCCCAAAATAAGTTGTTAAATAAGATGGAAGTAAAGTTATGAGAAGACAAGAACAAGATTGAGCAGAATAGGAGAGCAAACGGCTCTGAAGGTAGTCTGTAAAAAGTAGCGTGAAAGAATCTGATAACGAGTACATGTTCTGTTAACTTTTCAAAGAAATGGATGCATCAGGATGCAGAACTTCAGTTTGAAATGCAGATTTGTTTGGAGAAGCTGCTGCTTGCTTAAGTGGAGTTTCTTTTCAAGACCTTGCAAGTAATGTTTGTAGTGTATTAGAATGGATGTTTTTTGCTTGCGTACATCAAAGGTCACAAACAGGTAACTGAAGTAAGAGCTTTTATGTTTTAGACTGTGTGTGTAACCATTTTCTCATTAATGAGTTGATATTTACACATTTGGCACCTGAGATAATTTTGATAGCTCAATTATAAATTAATATTTTTAATGTGAGAATTATAGTGCAGGCTTGCATTTTGAAATCTGAATGAACCATGATGAAAAACAGTACCAACAATCAATCTCTTTGATTAAAAATATTTCGTTTTGAATATGATGCCAAGTTACTGCCTTTGTATGTAAGATGATGTCAAAAGGGAGTTCCCCACTTCTCACGATGGTCTTGGCCTAGTCCTGTGCAAAGGAGTGTCATCACTGAGGCCTTTACTTTGCTCTCAAGTGAAGAAAATGGTACCCAACTGGAGTGTCTTTATGGGAGGGTATATAGTGGAATGGTTAATAGTGTTCCTAACACTCACTAAGATGCCTAATCTGTTATTCAGACTTGAAATTATTTCTAATATAGTGCTTTTCAGTCCTCTTTTGTTACATGTTAGTAGGTGTTTCCTTTGCTCTACGTATGACTGCTGAGCTTAAAGCTTCTTAAAAAAATGTTTGATATTAACTTAGAAAGCTATTTCACTTTGGATAGGAAGAATAGCTTTATCTTGCAGGTAGTAGTGACTTCTAAAATAAGGAATGCTGTACATAGAATTTACAGCCTTCTATGGTGCTATAAAGCTGAAATAAATCCCGATAGTGCAGCATTAGCAATATGTCCAGTTGTGCAAGGAAAGGACAAAAAGCCAAGTTTGAGTCCCAGCTTGCCAGGCAGTGAAGCTTGTACAACAGTAGCAGATAGAGAAATGGTTCCTTTATTCAACATTGCTTTGTGGGTTTTTTGATAAACAGGTAAGTCTATGTCAGTATACCAATATGTGGTAGAGCATTTGCAGGTTACTCTGCAGTTTATTAATGCTGTTTGTTGTCTTTGTCTTGAAATAGATTCTGTTTCCTGTGTATTTCAAATCTAATATAAGATTTTCTGTTTTCTACCAAATACAGTTTTATTATGGTGGAAGCCAGAAGTTGGTGTTCTGCATTTGTTACAAAGTAATCTGAGATGGAAGTTGTCACCCAGTAGAGTTATTACAGGAAGGAAATTACTTAACTGCACAAAGAATCACAGATCTTTAGACAGGACCAGAGGCAGCAGGTACAAACAGAAACACAGGGTGTTCCTTCTGAGCATCAGGAAACACATTTTTACTGTCAGGGTGACCAAGCACTGGCACAGGCTGTTCGGAGAGGTTGTGGAGTCTCCATTCTTGGAGATGCCACAAGCCATCTGGATGTGGTCCTGGGCACTGGCTCTAGGTGGCCCTGCCTGAGCCGAGGAGTTGGAACACATGTTCTCTAGAGGTCCCTTCCAACATTAACACGTCTGTGATTCTGTCATCTGAGGAAAGCTTTGAATTTATTAAACTTTATATGAATGAATTAACAGTTGAACTGTATTACATGCGTAGGTTCTTGAATCCTTCCTTACTAGGTTTCATTTCAATGTAGATGTATGTATTGGGTAGTATTGTTAAATTTTACATTTTCAAGTGAAGCATGTCAAAGATGAAAGCTCTCTTGAGTAAATCTTGAGTTGTTGTTAATAAGGACTGTGTGATGTCTTGCCCTGCCCTTCCCCCAGCACAGTCTTAACGGCTTCAGAGATTTTAGCCCCACAAAGATAATCAGTTCTGCTGTCATTATTTTGGAAGAGGAGGTTAGGACACTGGCCTAACTTGGCAACCTGCTGCAAAAATGACAGGTAAGGAGCCTTACAGGAGGGAATGGGGAGCACTGTGTGAAGTTCTGTCAAGCAAAATTGCAAACACTTCAGAAGCTGTGTATTAGTGAGTTTCACAATTCTTTAGAAATACTGATTTTTCTAACTTAGAGAAAATTGGATTATGCACAATATAGGAAGTTTTGCGTGAAACTAGATTCCCCCTTAGTTTTTGGAAGATCCAAAACGTCCTCAAACTAGAGAGGTCATAGCTACTAGATATAAGTATTTTTCTATAATACAAAGCTTATGCTGATTTTCTGTAGTCTTAAAACTAAGATATGAGAAAACTGTCTCTTAGGCTTTGCATATACACATTTTTGCTACTTTAAAACAATTTAAAATTATTTTTAAATAAAAAATTAGTCTTAATAGAAGTATGCCTATTTAAACATCCCTAAAAGCTTAGTGGTTCTAACTCCTTGCTTAAGTGTAAACTTGTTTGCAAAGTGTGTAGCACAATGGTATCCTGACTTCTGTTAAAGTCGTAGAGCTATATTGATCCTACCTAACTCTCTGCTAGCTGTGCTAGTTTAACTATATCTTGTTTACAGCAGACTCTTCTAAATCTGTTTCTGTGATAGGTGACCTCAGAGTTTCCAGAACCTGGCAAAACTATCTCGTGAAATTTTAACTGTAGCTTCCAGTGCAAGTGCAGCATTTTCAGATGCTTTTCATCTATCAGATTTCTTAAGTTTTCTTTGTGAAGTCACATCTATACATCGTTATTTCTAGGTGAAAGAGGTGATGAGGGTTAAAGGTTATTCCCTTCTTCCTTCAACAGTTTTGGAATTTTTAGCTGTTCATGATAAAGTATTACAAAATGCTCAGAACTTCACATCCATGTAATGTGTCATGTGAGTTCTGAATGGAGAAAATTATACCATTACTTGGACATTTTTCCAAGTTGCTCAGCATGAACTCAGTCATTGAAAGTAAAATTCTGAACATTGAAAGATATTTCTGCTGCATCAATGACAACATTTGTAAAATGGATAATTATGAAAATCACTGATGAGCCAGCTATTCTGGGGCTGTAGATTCCTCAGCTTGAAATGGGAGTGTCATATACAGGAGGGGGCTGTATAAAAAATTATAGGATTTTGTTGCTCCTTCATATAGGATTATCTTAATGGCTTGGACTACTGCCTCACAGTGCACAAAATTTTGCAAAAAATATAATCTGTATGTGTGTGTGTATATATATATATAAAACCCACTTTGATTATATTGTCATGCATCTAGGAGTATAATGACTTGCAAACAAACAATTTTTATTAATTTTACAAAGTGCTTGCAAATTTCAGTATCTTAGAATTCAGACCTTGCTGAAGCTGTACAGATGAAAACTTTTGTGTCTTCTGTTTAAATACTTTTCAGACATGCTCATCATTCCCTAAATACTGAAGAAATCGTCTAATTTCTGTATGGTGAAGATTTGCAATACAAGCAAAACAGAAACAAAGTCCCTTGATTGCAGATTGTCACTGGCATGCGTTCATTGCCTGGCCACTAGTAACTGCCACCATTTGTTCTTTTTTGAAATCTGATCCCAGAAGAGGAATATTACTGCATTCACATTCCTCATTCTGTGTAACATGCCAGCTTCAGGTACCCTACATCTTACAACTTGGAAGTTGTGAAATAGATGTAAAATATTTTTAATAATCTGGCAAAGGAAAATTGAATGCCTTGATGGCTTAGCTCAAGTAGTATTTGCCCTATTGTTTCTAGGAACTTAATTCTCCTTTTGAGCCTTAATTTGGTAATGTTATTTTTTTTCCCTTAAATGCTTACTTGCTTCTACTTCTCTGCAAGTATATGCACTTATTATGAGAATGTGACAAACACAAGATTGGGAAAAATTGTGTTGCAGTTTGTCTCCTATAATCCCTGGCAGCTATGCAGTGATGCCAGGTAACAACTGATTTAGTCTCTGATGGTTTTATTGGCCTCAGCAGGGGCTACTGATAATTAAGATGAGCAGGTTTGGCCAGACTAAAGTTTAAACTAAGAGAAGAAGGGGGAGGATAAGATTGATTGACCATTTAAGAATGTCCTGTACCTTCTGTTAGTGTATCAGCAGCCAACACTGTTATCTGTTACCTTTTGATAGGTAAGCCTGAACAAATGCAAACATGAACACAGCTCTGCGGATCATCTTGGGTTCCCTTTGGAAACCCCAAATAAGTGGCCACAAGGGATTGTGTGTTTTCCTGAGAACAGCTCGGCATTGGAGTTCTTCTTTCTGTGTGCTGGATAGTGGTTCTGCTACTCTCAGAATGATGCCTGTGCCTGCTGGTGCAAAATGCCATATGGTCACTTCAGTGGAAGTCAAAATTTACGTGTACTGCTGTTGTGCGTTGCTAGGTAATTTTTAAAGTAGACCTAAAATAAAGGGGAAAACTTAGGGGGACGCTCTTTGTTACAGTAGCCACCAAAAATCTTATTAATTAAAAAAAACGAAAACCAAAAAATCCCCTCAACCAAACCACAAAACCTGTTCTGTCAGGCAAGCCGGTGAAGCTGCGGGGCATCCGTGTGCAAGGTAAATGTGAAGTGTCCTTCGGTGTTGTAGTGTCACAGCTGTCCCTGCTCAGAATTAGTCCTGGCAGCCTGGAGCTTGTCCTACACAGGTGGTCTCTACTGGAGAACCCTGTTACCCTGAATATGTGTTACATGAGACAGGCGCAAGGTTGGTTTTCAATTTTCCTTCATAATGGCACAGTATATGCGCAGTGTCACTCAGTTTGTGTGTGATGCCTCTCTTCAGAACAGGCATGTTTATCATGCTGTTAGCCTTTTAGACTATTTCAGATTCATTTTGCTTGGCACCATACCCACTTTGAGCTTTAATTTAAAGAAGAGCTTTATCATGTGAATGAAAATTCAGTCTCTTTCTTTGAAAACAAGTTTCTGTTGTGTTCCAGCTCACTCTTAGAAATCACTTTTTTCATCAGTGGCTGCTTGGATACATTCAGCTCTAACAAAGTAATTACTGCTAATCATAAACAGTAGAGTTTATATAGGTTTATATAGGGTAGAGAGGTCAGAATGATCCTAATTTTTTGAAGAGAGAGAATCCTGAATAAATATTGCAGAGGCACATTCCTGGTAAACACCATACACATTTCAACACTCCCAGCAATCTTACTGGCTGGTTTTACAGCTTGTCATCAAAAATATACCATATTTATTTGGCTACAGCTTTGTTACTAATATCTATTGGTTGCCAAGAATATGGCTCACTTCTTTCTCTTCAGTAAAGATGAGTGGCCAAGAATGAGAAAGTAATATACACTGGCAGTTACAGAAACTGAAGAGACTGTGTTAGGCCTTGATGCTTTAGCTTTTTTGATAGGGGTAAAAAAGGGGAGAAACTAATTACTGGGCTTTTTCATATTAAAATACAGACTGAAAGATGTGCAGTTTGTAATGTTAGCCGTCCTGTTAGATGAGTACATACCTATCAATAGCTACATTAATTTCACCACATCAAGGTAATGTCTCAGGACACTAACACATGTCCAGATGACAGTTCCAGCCAGGTCCCTATGACTGCCAGTTCATCACTACAGCTATTACTGCATTTGACTTGCTAAATGATTGTAGTATCAACACTTGCAAAATTATAGCTCTAATTAGAAAGGTTTAGTGGGCTGTGCTCTGTCATTTGTGTTTTAGGAAGAAAGTATCTGTCTTGCTGAATGTCTGGTATAGAGTAGGTGATCAAACTTTTGCAATCTGATAGCAAGCTGCCCCGTGGGGTGGGAGGGGAGATAGAAAGGAACCAAATGGGAGGATGGATGAATTAACAGCACATTTAATAGGACTCAGACATTAAATCATGCCAAAACATAAAAACAGTATTTATTCTGAGCTGCAAGTATCAGCCTGTTTTCAACGGTGTCTGATAAGGTAAATGTTACCTTTATTGTAAATGTTTGTGGTTGTGTGTTGTAATTTACACGTATGTCACTTCTTGAGTTGCTTTTTGGGATATTCCTGAAGTGAAGCTAGCCTGAAAGGTGCAACCTGTGTGTGGCTTTCCAAAGGAATTCTTTCTGTAGTAAATACTTTGCAGGGCGTGCTAAGTTTTGTGATCATCAAGCAGAACCTCAAGAAGTTGGAAAATTGTTTTAACAAGTCTTTACATGAGCATATGGGGAAATCTTCACCCCTTTGTGCTGCTGTAATCAGGATCTTTCCAGGCAGTCTTCTCCGTAGACATTTCATTAGGGCTCTCCAGTTCTGCAACATGTTTCTGTGCCTGAGTAAGGGATTATGCTAAGCTTATCAAACATTGCAGTGCTCACATCTTATTTTAAGTCAGAGGCATTTATGAAGAAGAGGTGATTTTAATTCCGGGAGGATGGAATGTGTCTACAGGTGAGAGCTGTTTTGAAGCCGGAATGGCTGGGGCATGGAGCTGCTGAATTTTAAACACTTTGGATAGTCGTTTTGCATGTGTATTCTGTGAGAAGACACGCAGTGTGCAAGATGGATACCCTTATTAGCACTTTAATTTAGGCATTTTAATAGAATTACAATAATTTTAATTATTTATTAGTAAATGCAATAGGAGTAATATTGACTAGCTGTTCTTCCAACTGCACTTACTGCAAATACAAGCAGATCTGTTGCAGAAGTTGTAAAATTACAGAAGTCCTAAACTTTTGCATCAATTTCTAATGCTTGTAGTATTAAAATGTATTTTAATAATACTTGTATGCAGTTCCGTTGTGAGATGTTATTATAAAGTGGGACAACACTTTACTCCAGCTCAGTTTAGTTGTACTATTATTTTGATAGATGACTTCACCCCTGATAAATAATGTCTGTATGACAACAGGCTGCAGAAAGAGGAGGAGACTGCAGTGAGAACTGTTAGTTCTTAAGTGTCACTAGTGACTCGGTGTTGTGTGCAGGGATCTTGATCATTTTAGTGGCACTAATATTTGAAGGATGAAATGTCACTTTGGCCACGTGTCTTGGCAGGCCTAGAAGACGACATGTAGTTTGTCTTCTGTCACATGAAGTATGTGTATTTTAGAAAATCTCCAAAGAGAAATGACTTGGGGCTCTTTGGAGCAGAACTGCACTTAATCTACTCCAAGCAGAAATACGAAAATCCAGGAACTTGTTAATGATCTTGAAACAGCTGTTGTGTAACTGCTGAGGTAGTAAAAATTTAAATAAAATCTGGGGAAAAATCTGTGAAGAAACAACTAAGTGGTAAGAATGGGTAGAGAATAAATGGACTTTTTTCTGGTAATCGGAAGTTTTATTATGGCTTATTATTCCATATATAATGGGTTTTTAAAAGAGAAGCTACTGTGCTTTCTCTTTTGCTTGAAATGTCAGTTATTTACTGTCTCTTTATTTTTTAGGTTACTATTAAAATCTTAAAATGCAGATGAAGACTGGCTTGTGCAGAATCCTTCTGCTATCTTATGCAGACAAAAGGGAATCCTAAACCAGGTTTTAGTACAAGGTACGTATTAAGGTATGTGGCTTTATCCAGCAATTACTGAAATCCGTACCCCATTTTTTGTTCAGATTTGTGATTTGATGTAGTTATGTTTCTACACTTCATCTAATACCTGATTTCAGATAATGTAGTTCCTGGCATAATTCCTGCCATGTGTTATGTTTTTAAAGGATTTGAAGCATATGTACACAACCTCTAGCAGTCAACTCAAACTCTGGCCAGCCATGTGTCTTGCATCCAAACCCCATAGTGCCACATTAATATGATGCCATGTCTGAGCTGCTGGATGTTACTGATACATTGCACTCAGAATCCTGTTTGTTTGTACCACCAGCACAGTAGTTACTGATTCTGGATGGTCTTTGGCATTAATCAGAGCGCTCTGGTTTGGAAGGCTGTGTCCATGCACTCTGGGAAGCCTGGGGCACAGTTCGGTTTGTGTGCACACAGTGTAGTGCCATCTGCCCTGGCTGTGGACAGCGTATCACTGGGGCTGACAGATAGCAAGGTTTTAAAGGGAGTTCTATGCAGCTAAGTTCAATAGTTCCAGTAGTTCCGAAATTCCAAAATACCAGCTGTTTCTATAAAGTAAAAGTAAGTTTGAATGCTGGTGGGATTTGATCAAGATGTGCAAGTTCTACTGGTAAAGCAAGAGAAATTTGTGTTAATTCTCCTATGTTTGTTTGGCTTAGTAAAAGGACTGAGAGCTGTCTCTGTAGTTGTGTTAACAGTAAATAAGAGAACTGGATATATAAAGGACAAGAGCAATTTATCTGTTTTGTAATCATATGTAAAAGATGTCCCTGTCCATGGTAGGGGTTCAGACCAGATGATCATCTGTCTCCATGTGCTGGCAACTTACTTTGTAAAGCAGGAAGCCATTGACTGCCTTTGTGGCCAGGTTGCAGTCTTTGCTCAGGGTGATTTTGGACTTGGTGTTCACCAGGACCATCATGTCCTTACCTGCAAAGGGGCTTTCCAGCCAGTTGGCCTCTAGCCTGTCCTGGTGTCTGGGATTATTTCTCCCCAGGTGCAGGATTTGGTATTTCCTTCTGTTGAATTTCATGAGATCCTGTGAGGCCATTTCTCCAGCCTGTTGAGGGATCACAACTGTGGCATGACACTATGGCCTTAGCAGCCACTCCTCTCAGCTTTGCTTCACCTGCAGACTTGCTGAGGATGTGGTGTCCCATCAACCAGGGCAGAAATGAAGATCTTGAAAAGGACTGGCCTCAGTACGGGAATACTGCTACTCACTGGTGTCCAAGAGGACTTCATGCCACTGACAACCTTCTAGGCCCATCTGTTCAGCCAGGTTTCAGTCCACCTCATGGTCCACTTACTGAGCCTGTAGCCTGTCAGTATTATGGCAGGGTCAAAATGATAATTGGAGACATTATGGCAGTGTCAAAAGATTTCCCAAGCCGAGGTAGACAATATCCACTGCTCTCCCCATGTCTACTGAACTGGTCACCTCACCAGAAAGGTTCTCAGACCTGGATCCTTAAGAATTTGCAAATGACCTTTTTGCAAATCCATGTTGACTCCTGCCCACTTACCTTCTTGCCCTTCTTGGTCTGGAAATGGTTTCCTGGAGCAGTTGGTCCCTCACCTTCCCCGGGCCTGTAGTTCCCCAGGTCCTCTTTCCTGCTGTTCTTGAAGACAGGAGTGACTTTTACTTTCCCCTGGTCCTTGCACAGCTCTCCCAGTCGCCATGCTATGTGCATACATATATATATAAGCAATGGAGAGTGGCCTCGCAAGGCCAGCAGCCAGATCCCTCAGCACTCATGGGAATATCCCATCAGGCTCAGCACGTGTGACTTGTCCAGTCTGTGTTCCCTAACTTGGACACTGTCAGCTCCTTAATAGTGGGAGGGGCACTGAGGAGGTGGGAAAATGGTTGCACACCTTGTTTTGTGGTTTTGCCTTGCCCTTAACTAAGAAGTCCTGTTATTTTCTAGTTGTAGTAAAATCACAGTATAAAAGTTATCACATAATAATGTGTAATATAAACCAGACTATGGAAATAAGCAAGCTACAAGCATTTACTCACAAAATCTAAAAAGACAAGCAGGTAAAGGTTCTTCATCAGAAAAGCAGTACTAACATAGCAAATGCCTAATTTTTTCCTTTTTTGATCCAAATGGGATTTCTTTTTTATTCAGAGAGGACATTTTGTCTTGACCATGTAGCCACTGGGAATTCAGTCTTGCTTGTCAGTACAGGAGAGTGCCGCTGTGCACAAGAGCCATTTGGGAACCTCCGTGTTTGGCAGGTTTCCCAGGCATCTCAGAATTTTTCTGTCAACTTAACAGTTTCCTTCCTGTGAAGGGAAAAACGGACGGTCAAGGTTCCTTGGAGACACAAGTGTTCCTTTCACTGGCTAAATAACAACTCCTTGTCTCAATGAAGTGATAAAAACCTTCCTTTCTCTTCCCCCATTCCTCACTTGTGTGTGGACTTCAGACTGCAGTGTGAACCTGGCTGACAAAGTGTAATGGCCTGATGAAATTGTGTTAAAGGTTGTGCAGGGCTGCCTGTTCCTGGGGTTCCTGAACAGAGGGAGCGCCAGGGAACCTTGGGGAGGGCTGTCTAAAAAATTGCTTGCATTTCTCAGTTCTTTATCCAACTGTATTTCCTGATGTGTTGCTCTGTTACTTGCCATTTGAGTCTTCTTAAGAGCTGTACTTTGATGACAAAAGTAACTTTCAAGGAAGTTATCACTTAAGTGTCTCTTGTAACTCCTCAGCCTGAATCATACTTACTTGGAAATGTTCCTCTCCATTGATTGCATTAGGTTTCAATGAAAGCCGCTGGTGGCTGCACACCCTCAGAACTGAAGACAGCTGTTATATTGTGATGATGTGCAAAATGCTGCTCTGCACCTTGGGAGTTGCAAGGACCATCGAGTGAGAATACAATCGTGTTGGCACCCATTGGAACTTCTGTAATGGTATGTTTGGCGCTCAGTTTTCAGTTTGTTAGTACTATTTTTGTGCTTGACACATGTATTTTTTTTTCTTTGGTATCTCTGTGCTCTTGGGCACACAAATAATGCTGTTATACAATAAAATAGTAACTAAATCTGTCACACCTGGCTGAAGGTTGGAGAAGGATGAACTGATCATTCTCACTTAAGCTGTTTTCTCTCTGCTTGCAGACAGGCCAAACCTGTGAGGCCTGAGGGAAAAGGGCTGTTTGAAATGATAGAAAGGGACCCAGCCTGGAGATGGTGTGTCCCCCACTAATACCTCAGCTTGGAAAAGACTTGAGAAGAATATGAATACAACATTTTCTTGTGAGCTCCAAGACCTCTTCCTGCATGAGGAGACAAGTTACAGCTTTTGTGATGTTACTGTCTTCAGCCTCTGGCACAGAAGGTGGTGCGAGTCCAGCATTTCATAGTAAAGCTGATGTTGGCCTACTTTAATGTAACTGAGGTACTGATGCCCTTTATATCTAGACTGCACTTGAAGCAGATTTTCTTTCTAGAAACAGCAGCGTTAAGGGATATGGGTGTCAGTAAAAGGATTAAAGTTTGTACATGCTACAAGAATAGTAAATGATATATTAAATGACTGCTCCTTGGTTTAAATGATTGCTGTTGGACTTAAAAAAGGCCTTTAAATAAGAAAATATTTTTAAGCCCTCCAATATATGACAAAAAATAGGAAAGTGGTAGGGTTTAAAGAACAAACAGTAATGTGCATTGTGTTTAGGCTGCAATAGTTTAGAAGAACACAAAAGTATTAATTACCTAGAGAAAAATGGTATAAGCTAGTGACAGCTGAACAGAACTCAAAGGAAATGTTAATCATAGGGGAGGTTACAGCTGCACTAAGCTGTCTGTACAGTTGAGTAGGAAGTTATGCTACAACTATCTGCTGTCTTAATGTAGCCCAATAAAAAGATGAAAAACCATGAATGAATAATAAAAAACTAATTTTATGTGATCTGATTTGAACATTGGCCAGTAACATATCACCAGAGTTTTTTCTGTGTTTCTTTAGCTATTGTAAAATTGTTACAAATTAAATGAGTAACAGGATGTTTATTTTCTATTTCCTGAAATCAGCAAGGCTTGACAGGAACCTCACCCAGTTAAGTCCTACAGTGGGAACTGAATTAAGTTGATGCAGTTGTAGATCCTGGGCACAGACTGGTGGTGAAGCAGCTTTGTAGAGGCTGATCTGGGGCCCTGAGGGACAAGTGAAGATGAAGGTGTCCAACCACATGCTGGGCTCCATTAGAAGATCACAGCTGAGCAGGAGCCAGAAGAGCAATCTCTCCTCTCTGTTCAGCACTTCAAGACTGCAGCTGAAACACTGTGTCCAGTTCATTCTGGGGCTCTTGAAGATAAGGCAGATGTGGCAACAAGCCCCATGGAAGCCACTGGGCGAGCATTGTTTCAGTGCACAGAAGTGTTGCACCACACCACTAATAAACAGAGAGCAAGTCAGTACTGTGTGGCTGTACTTACCTGGGCTCCCTGCACTGTGGAACCATTGGGGGCCTCCTGGTAATCATCTGGTGTCAGGAACGGTGGATGCAGGGGACTCGGTCTGCCGAGGTTCACTTGTGGTTTTAGGGTTCTTAACCCTGCTATTCACAGAACAAACTATTCTGATACTGACAGAGTAGAGCTGACAGCTCCAGGAAGGTGAGGGAACTTTCAAAGCCTTTAGATCTCCTGTGCAAGCGTTTCCAGACAGGTTGTCTTGCCCAACTTCCTGAAGTCTTTTTGAGAAAAACAAACTCTGTCAGCACAGCCTTTACAGGTGGGAAGGGCTCGGACAGCACCTTTCCCCACCCCCATTGGATGACTGTATTCAGTGTGAGACATGCAGCTGCTGTAACAGGCCTAACAGGGCTTTCTTCCCCAAATTCATCTTTGTTCTTGGCTAGGGAAAGTCCGTACAAGTAACAGCTCCAGGGCACGAGACTCCTCAAGAGAAAGTGGGAGTCTGTGATAGAGATTGAGATGTCAGGACATGGGTAATCCTGTCCCCTCAGGCTCTGGTGGCCCATGCCCACACAGTTGCAGTGAATCCAGTTTTGGAGGAGGCACTCATCTCCCTCCCATGTCTTCAATTCCCATACACGTGGTTTGGGTCATGTCAGCAGCAGAGCTGTGCCCTCCCTTAAGAGCAACAGGCACACCAGAGGAGGGAGGCAACGGGAAGGTCTGACTCCTCTACTATAACTGCACCAGTGCCGCCAGTAACTGATCAGAGGAGTTCCTTACACTTTAGCGCATGTAGGAACTATTACAGAAATTCTTGGGAAAAGATTCAGTTGTAGCTACCCCGCATGACAGTTGAGACTTAGCTGTGGAAAAACACATGACTTGAAATCAAAAAGAACCAGCTTTGTCTGGTCCCTTCCTCCTGGCTGCTATACTTGGCTGGTATCTGAGATTTGAGAGACCCCTTTTAAAGCTGAATTTTTCCTGCTGCCTCAGTTCTGCTCATATTTGTAGTGTGTAGTGTCTTTTTCAGGTATTTTTTTTCCAAACTTGTCTTTGTCCCTCACTCATACATTTTAAGACACATTCAGAAGGTGAAAAATAATTTCCTTGTTTACATGGGACACAGAAAATCAGCAATTTTCAAGTGTCAGGATTCAGTGATGGGCTTGCAGTGCATGCCTATGCTGCAGCAGCTTAGAAACACATGGCCCTTATAGTTCTCTTGCCTTCTTAAAAGACAAGACTCCATTATGGCCTCCAGCAAAACGAAACACACTGCTCCAGGAATGCACCCTGCAGGGTCATCACTGCTCCTATGATCCTGGGCAGCCACCACTGACAGACTGACCTAAGGAAAGATAGGTTATACTGGCTCTTTTCAAGTACCATATGGAAAGGCACACGGTGGTAACAGAACTACAGCAGGGACAGAGAAGCAGATGATTTTGGGACAGTTGCAGTGCACTTGGAGCAGTCCTGGCTGGCTAAGATGGTAGATGAACACTGTGCTGTCTCTTCCCCATATTGGAACAGCTTTCTTAAATTCAGACTGATCAAAACCCATCTTGTTTCTGCAAAAGGGTGCAGAAAGCACACAAGATTGTGACATGGTCAGCTCCATCACCCTCCAACCTTCAGTACCTGTGAAAGACGGCAGGAACAGCAGAACTGGTGATGGAGCACTGGAGGTAAGGACCCCAGGCCTTCAGAACCATTTGCTACCAGTGCAGTTCATAGGAACTGCAGCTGCAGCCCCCGCTGGTGGCAGCAAGAAGAAACTGAGCAAGTACTTCACAGGTATTTCTCCACAGTGCCTAAAGAACTGGTCTTTATTGTAGCTACTTTCTCTTCATCCTTTGTCCACCAAAACCTTTTTCAGCAATTGGATAAAACCCATACAATAGAAATGGACAAAACCCAGCTTCAAACAGCTGTTCATACACTTCTTAGGCATCTTCAATGGGGATTCTGAATTTATATTGCCAACTAAAAGAGAAAGATGGCTGCAAAATATCCATCCCTTAATAATCATGAAACCCAGATTTCATTCCCATGTTCTGTAGAACTCCCTCTCTCCCAAGTGCCTCAAGATAAAAACAATACAATCCCCCAAGTCAACAGCCTTTAACAAACTACTTGCTCTATCAACTCTTGGAGCATTACTAGACATTTTTAGGTTAGACTGTACAACAGTTTCTAAATAGCATCTCTATCAATTTGGACATTTGTTCAAAACACCTTTTATCCCCGCCTGGAGCAGCTCCAGCATCTCCCACTGGCAGGTGCTGTACAGAGCTTGTCCCACACACACTGTGCTGCCACACGTCCTATGCCAGAGTAACTGCAAGGGGCAGCCACGCACATGAAAACTGGCACTCCAACAGAAGGAAACACGAGCGTTCCCTTTCCTTATGCATCATCCAGGGTTATGCACAGTGACTAAAATTTCAGCTACACAAAGTCCCAAGTGCTGGCAATGACATACCTGATTCTCAGCCAGTGCCTTTCATGCATCTCAGGTGTTCACACTTAGCAAAGTGAGGTATCTAACATAGTTCAGAGAGGTGGAGGTATCAAGTCTGTTCAAAACCCAAACTTATTAAGATTTTATCAATACTGTGCAAAAGCATAAGCAACTATTCTAAATGAAAACAGAAATGAGTATTTGTATGTCATGCTGCTGTTCTAGTTTTATATAACTTAATGTGACATTCCACAAAATTGGTGTCCTTTACTACTCATTTGGCATCTCTTAAATATGAAAGATTTAAACTTCCAAGAATGAAAAATTAAAAGCCGGTTAATTGAACTTTGTATTAGAAAGTCACAATTCTTAAAAGGATACTTTATACATCTGCACCATTTTGATGGTGAGCAGTCAAAGTCATCAAGAATCTATGCACAACAGTTTTGCTAATAATATAGGCACATAGTGGCATGTAAACTACACATGACAACTAGAACAGCAAAGGCACGATCTGGTTTGGTTTTTCCTACCTTTCAAGATGTTGGTTAATTTACAAAGAAAAATATTCTATACTCCATGCAGAAGTATTACATTTATATTTTACAGAACAGGACCATTACAAAACTGCTGTAATCTGATAAAATGGATCATTTAAATAAAATAATAATATTAATAATTATAATAAAATAAAAAGATAGCAGCTTTTTGCACTGAGGAACTGAATTTCTGAATTAAAGGACAACATGTGTTCTCTCATCTGTCAGGCTGAGAACATCTGAAGTTCTCTGTGTATCTTCTTGTCTACAGAAAGCACTACCTGCAGACTGAAGGTAGTTAAAACTCTTCTGGTTTGCTATTTTCAGCTTGTGTTTGTTTTTCCAGATGTCACCTAAGACCACAAAAGTTAAGATGTCTGTTAAACTACCAGTTGCTTCTCAACTACCAAAGCAGGTTTAACCAGTGATTTAACCAGGAACCTGACTGCAACCCTCTATGAAACGAACCTGTTCATGTATCTTTGTTCACACCTGCAGACTGAACTCTGTTAGTTCCAAGGGAATCACTCTAAGCCTAACTGCTGTCTCAATGAGAGATGGGAACAGGAGTAGTTTCAAAGCAGGACACAGCCCTCAGCAACTTAAAAGTTAAACCTAATGCAGTCATTTTAAAGTGTAATTTCTGCCCATGGCTCCAATAATATGACAGTTTTGCATTTCACATAGAAATGTTAGAGTAAGTAGAAAACTTTAGTTTACAAATGAAGAAGATCTTTAAAAAAGACGTTTCATGTAATTGCCTTAAATAGTTCTTATATGCACCATTCCACATTGTGGAAAAGCTGAAATATGCAGTCTGGACTCCACAAGTTAAAGAAAAACAGAATTATATGTATTGGCACAAATACTTACATCTACATCTGTACAAAGTAAAAAAAGCTGACAACCCTGTCCCACCAGTGCAGCATATGCAACTGCTCTCCAGCACACACTTCCTGTGACTGCCAACGAGCGACAGTGAGATGGGAACTAAGTCTTCAGAGTGTGGTGCCAGAAAGTTCCAAACTGCTTTGTCAGTCTCTGAGCAGAGGAATCAGAAGTATATCCAAAAAGTGTCAGTCCACTCGGCATGCTCAGGGGTCACTGCAGCTGCACTCTGTAAGCTCCTATGAGCAGCTTTACCTGTAAAAGCAAACAAAGGTTTCCATATCAACGCTGGTCACAGGTAGTTTTACTGTGTTAAACACTCCTAATGTAGGAATGGCACAAGAAAAGGCACACAATTGCTACTGACTGAGAAAGGAAAAAAGAGGAATTACAAAGTCCTTAATAAAATCAGTTTATAGTAGCCCTACTGAAATATGGACAGCTTGTTAAACGACTCCAGTAGAATAGTGCAGCATCAGGTGGTGTTTCAACAAGTTAGCCCCAAATCTGAACCAGACAAACATATACTTACATCTGAATACACCTTTTTCCACTTAAAAAAACTTAAAGGAAAGTACAATAAAACATTTAAGAGTATAACTTCAGTGCAACTTGTAAATCTAAAGATCTGGAAAATTTACTGGTGTGTCTTCCTAGGATAAAATAAATGCTACCAGAATAGGATTCATCTTGCAGCATGTAGCAGGAAGTATTGCCCAAACCACCTGTAAAATGCAACAGACTATTTAAAAGCAGAGTGCATACCCTAGTAAGTATCTCCAACACACAAGCAAAAACATCTGTATGAAGGGGTGGGGGGGGGGAAGTGGACACTCCATGTATCTCTCAGTCATTAAATTCACAATATAGACGGAGAAAATGTTTAGCTGGAACATTAGTTTATCCTAGTGCATGAATTATTCTGACTGCAGCATAAAAACATGTAATTATGACAGAACTAACTCTTGGCAATGTTCCTAAGTTCTGGCAATGTCGCAGGATGGAACTGTAACTGATGGAAACTGGGATAAGGAGACAGTGGAAAATCCTTAGTGTTACATTTGCAACATACAGCTAGAAGCATTCAGACTATGGAAGAGTTATTGTACAACAAATGAACACGCACATTTAATTATGAGAACATTTTGTACCTTGGCAGCAGGAGCTTCTGTCAACCGTATGAAAAGCTTGTTAAGGCCTGCAGTAGGGCTGAAAGAATAAATAAAGTGACTATCCTACAAGGAAAAAGAAAATGGACAGAGTTAATGGTAGGTTATGGCTGCAAGAGCTATGTAAGAGGACTAACAGAACACAACATTTTCACTACGCTTTTTGTCAAAGAACATTGTGTATGAACCTGTGATGCAACCACCGAGAAAACAAGAGGACTTCAAAATTGTGCAGAGTGATGCATTTAATAGATTAAAAAAACCCCAGAAATTAATTATTAGAACTTTGAGGTAGGTTGTTAAGAAAATATTTAAGAACTTACTTGGGTCAAAAATGTGAGAGGCTTGGTCAATTAGAGAAGAAGCCTCAGTCCCAGAATAACAGAAGGGTGGAGGCTGGAGAAGACCTCTCCAGGGCATCTAATCCAACTCCCTGCTCAAGCAGGGCCACCTAGAAGCAGGTTGTCCAGCATTATGTCCCTGACTTTTAAGTCAAAAATTTTTATGGAATCTAGCACAAGCAAACTTTATAGTTCTCTCCATATACAAAGAAAATTAAGTTTCATTTTAAGAAAAACCTTATAATGACAAAAAATATGCTTCATCACAATACTGTAAATTCAAACTATGGCATTGAGATTTCTCAGGCTGCTCCACGAAGACTTTATAAAGTAGTTTTCCAGTCAATCAGTTATATGATAAGATTTACCAAAAATACAGGGAGCTGGAATTTGTCGTTTAAAACCACAGCTTGTACACTGCATGGTCCACAGAGCCGAGCAACAACGTCTTTACCAAAGAAATTTGCGTGGAAAACAAAGAGAAGAATTCCAGATCCTGAAAGGGAAGGCAATTCAGTTACATGAATTTGAAATGAGTTCCACTATTTAGAACTGCCTACACTGGAGCTCTGAAGACAGGTACATATACCTATACATAAAAACCATTATATGGTGTGTGTGTATATAAACAAAGCAACATGCAAAAATCCCATTTCCCAAGCCAGTGGATCCAGAAAACAACTGCCTTGGTCACCAAGTTAAGGACTTTTGGCAGCAAAAATAATTTTATGCGGCTATTAGAAAGGAATGCAAAATGGAAACAGCAATCCTCAGCACAGTTCACTTCTGTGGTTTCAGGTTTAACCAAAGAGAGTTATGGAATTTTAGTGTGGTTTGGGTCTAGTCAAGAGAACAGACAACTGAGCTCAGTCAATAAAGATCTTTATGAAATGTATTGAAATTCAATAAGCAGCAACTTTAACTACCCACAAATGCTTCATTTTAATACATAAACTTACAAAAAGTTTCTTAATTCTGTAATATTAGATACCTATAATCAAGAACTGGAAAACTTATCCAACAACTCTGAACAACCAGAAAACTGAGCAGACATAATCACTTTCAATCTTAGTTTAAGTGGATTCTAATAGTCACACTGATTTATCACTTCCAGAAAAATCAGTATCAGTAGATATTCCCCTGATATACTTATCAAAAATGACTTAGGTAAGCCAACCAGCAGGGAATAGTATCTGAATTCCTAGAAGAATAAAGAAACATTCCCAAATACCTTAGGAATTTGATTCCCTGCTTTTTCAAAGGTTTTGTGGGCAAAACTAAGTTGACTGCAGCTGCTTCCTTTTCCTAGTATTTCTAGACTGCATTTGTCTCAGGGCAGTGCTGGGACTACATTCCAAGCTTCCAGCACATGACCTACTGTCTACAAAAGGGTCCACTACAAGATTTTTTCTAGTAAGCTTAGATTTTCCTGAATCATTAATTCTAAGGTAAAGGTAAAACACTCCTTTCCTGTAATGCCTGTCACTGAGCTAATGTAACCCATGAACAGAAAGAAGCTGACACTCTGTACATGGCAATTAAAAAAAAAATCTTAAAAAAAAAATACACACAAACCCTACCCATAATACATCAAAATATAATTGGTCTCCCTACGCTCCATAATTAGAGCATTCTTAATGTCATGTACTGCAAAGTCATACAAAAATGATTTTGCATAGGAGATAATTTAAGACATGCTTTAAATATATTGTTCTACCTCTTTTAAACAAACAAAACCCTCACCACAACAACAAACCCCTCCCTACCTTCTGGCACATTTTGTGGAGGTTTATAGTTAAAATCTGTAGAAAAGTCTGGCCCTTCACAGAGACGATGACATGCAATTGGGAACACGGGCTCCAGCAAAGCAAGGCGGGTTTCAAAATAATTCCTGATGGTATCTTCTGCTACTTTTGAGAGCCTGAAAGACCAAACAGTAAATGATTTTAGCAGACATAGGCTTGGTGAGAGCTAACACACACACACACACACACACACAAAAGGATTCCAGATCACCTTTTTAGATTCCTGATTTTCAGGGGTGAATGCCTGCATTACTAGCACGAACGCATAGATGAACCACAGGTCCCAATACTTTGTTAATAAAATAATTTATCAACTATCTGTTTGTGAAATTCAACTACTGGGTCCAAAAAAATAAAATGTTAATACAAATGCACTACAGTCGATTAAAAAAAAG